>JARQOC010000004.1:81323571-81679541 GCA_033576535.1 Allobates femoralis
ACTCAACGTAAAGAAAACCAGGGAGTTGGTGTTGAGTTATGGAAGGTGCATGAAGGATTGCTTACCTATCACTATTGATGGTCAGGATGTGGAGATGGTGGAGAATTTCAAATATTTGGGGGTTCATCTGGACAGCAAGCTTGACTGGAGGTGCCATATGGAGAAGGTTTGCAAGAAAGGGATGAGTAGACTTTACTTCCTAAGGAAATTAAGGTCGTTTAATGTGTGTAGCAAAATGCTTGAAATGTTCTACCAATCTATTGTGGCGAGTGCAATCTTTGCTGCAATAATATGCTGGGGTAGTAGTGTGCGCACAGCTGACGCTAATAAGCTGAATAAACTTATCAAGAAGGCTAGTGCGGCGGTGGGTCTACAACTTAGGACTTTCGAGGAGGTATTAGAGGATAGAATTAATAAGAAATGCAAGGCTATAATGAGCAACAATACACACCCGCTCTCTGAACTGTTTGCGAAGCAGAAGAGCACATTCAGCAAGCGTCTAAACCAACTAATGTGTAAAAAGGAAAGATACAGAAAATCGTTTGTTACGACAGCTGTGGGGATGTTTAACAAATGTATAAGTGTAAAGCGTCCCAAGACTATGTGAAGTTCTATGTGTATGGGGGAAATAGGTGAGGTACATGTACCAGTCTACCCACATCTGCTGTCCATATAGACTTATCTTGTAAAGTGTGAAATGTTCTTGATCTTTGTTCTGCTGCTGTAATACTGTAATTTCCTCCGGGATCAATAAAGTTTATCTTATCTTATCTTTTTGTTGCCGTGTACAAATGTAACAATGTGTCCATGATTTCACTGCAACCAGCAAATTGCCAGTGAAATTGCCTAGCAATATTGCCGCGTTTGACGGTACCTTAAGAGAATCGGGACATCTATCAGCTGACGCTAGAAATATACAACAGTCAGGGACCTATATACATTTCTATTCTAATTTCTGCAACTATTCAGAGTCAGTTATGATAAATTTGATTTGTGTTTGATCAGCCGTCTTACTTACATATCTATGCAGCTCTGATCCAGAATTGTCTTTCTTAAAGGGATCCTGTCACCTCCAGAATGCCTCCTAAGCTATCAAAACAGGTCTCTGCAGCATATTATCACTAATCACACACTCCTTTTGTCTCCTAAAAGCATCCTGTGAAAGTGGATAAAAACGTTTTAATACTAATGATTTGCATTCTGGGAGTGATAGAGAGGGGGGAGGGCAATGCCTGCTCAAGCAGAGCACACAGACAGAGAGAGGGTGGATCCTGGAGCCTGTAAAACAGCCCGCCCTAAGGGCTAAAGAATATAGCCCCTGCTAATTATAATCACTAATGAGTAAGTATTAAAACGTTTTTATGCACTTTCACAGGATGCTTTTAGGAGACAAAAGGAGTGTGAGATTAGTGATAATATGCTGCAGGGACATGTTTTGGAAGCTTATGAGGCGTTTTGGAGGTGACAGGATCCCTTTAACTACTGTACTGTGCATAATCTACAAATTCAACTAGAAAATAAACCACTTCTTCTAGAATCTATTTACATGCCTCTGTAGTCGAGTTAAGCTATCTGATGACATTTCTATGTTTAAGTAGTGGTAAATACAGGCAGCCACAGAAGTGATGCTCCCTACACTTGCACCTTAGTCCTGGAGTCAGAATAATTTTGTACTTCCCTAAATAAGGCTAGGGTCACACCAGTGTCAGCCATTAGGCTGATGAATATGTTTAAAACATAGAATTTTGCTAGAATTCTATGATTTAAACGGATTCATCTGACGCTGGTGTGACCCTAGCCTAAAGCTCCATGTGACATTGGATGAGCAGGTGCTTGGGAACATCTCCACCAATCTGCACCTTCATTTAGAAGATTAATGATTCTATTAAAGGTATCGGTAAGACAAATTCAGAAATTGAAATATTTCCAAGGTAACACAGTAGTAGTTCTGTGCCTTCATTGTCCAAAATTACAAAAAGCTGAATAGATGCTTGCAGACCGCCGTGCGCACCCATTCACTCCTATATGTGATCTGTGCGCAGGCGGAGGCATCTGCAAATCTGAAGGCAGCCTTACACTCTAATTTCCTGAATCAGTAGAAAATGATAAGGGATAAAATTTGCACCAATTTAATAAAAATTTTGTTTCAAAAGTGGAAATCACTCTGCTGACATTTTCTTGTGATACTCAGAATGGAAATAGTGGAGAGTGATATGATGTCACAAGATCTCCGCGGGTACACTGCAATTAAAGGAGCAAGTTTTCAAAAGATAGCGCCCAACGTGGGGCTCGAACCCACGACCCTGAGATTAAGAGTCTCATGCTCTACCGACTGAGCTAGCCGGGCCTCCATTGATTTCCTGGGAACGCACAAAAAATACATGTTGCGTTCAGAGGGTAGAGGAGGGCGCAAAACTTATATGCATCGAACGCAGCCAAACGCAGGTACTATGTATTCTCATGTTAAACATAGGAACACAGTGCGCATGCGTTTAGTTGCGTTCGGTTACGCTGCATTCACAACTTAAATGTGAAAGGGGCCTTAGTGAATTGGGGCATCTATCAGCTGCTGCAAGAAATGAATGCCAGTCAGGAGCCTGAATACATTTCTATTATAATTTCAGCACATGGCAATGTGCATAACTAGGAAGGTTCCCGGATAGCTCAGTTCGTAAAGCATCAGACTTTCACCTTTCAAAAATGTTTGCACTGATTTTTTACCAGTGCATTTTGTGTAGGTAATTGTTCTTCCACTGTGCCATTCTCAGACAAGGCCTTTCTGACACTTTGATGTCAGAAATATGGCAATAGGTAAATTATTCTCGCGTAGATATTTGTCAGATCAAATTACAAGTCCCAAGCCAAACTACATTTGTTCATTTCACTCGCTGTAGTATATCTGACATGCAGGACATCACAGCAACTTCCCTGGTGGTCTAGTGGTTAGGATTCGGCGCTCTCACCGCCGCGGCCCGGGTTCGATTCCCGGTCAGGGAAAAGCTTTTTTTTTCCCCCTCCCCTTTCTTAATCGACAGCAAAATTTATATATGAATAATTTAATATACTAATATAATCATTTCAGCTTCATTTTCCAGATGAATTTGTGAAGCTTTCATCATAATAATAATCTTTACTTATATAGCGGCAACATATTCCGCAGCGCTTTACAATTCAATGGTTCATATACAAATGGTCATAGGTAACAATTATCTAAAAACTACAATACATATATTGTGACGGAATACAGAAACAGGATAAAGGTAAGAGCATGCCCATATGTTTTATTCTTGGGACATTTCAGTATGATGCATTAGATGCAGACCCCAATTCATTAATACTGGCATTTTGATGAAGGGGGCACTGGTGTAAGATTTGCCTCTTAAGGTACCGTCACACGCGGCAATATTGCTAGGCAATTTCACTGGCAATTTGCTGGTTGCAGTGAAATCATGGACACATTGTTCTATTTCGGTGTTTCCAGATTCAACGATAAATGTGCAATGTCAACAGGGGAGAAGGCGGGGAGCGACAAGCAATATCAACTGGGAGGAGGAAGTTGGAGACTTTCTTGATCTCAGAAAATGATGTGAGGGAACAGTTTAGTAAGCTGGTCATTGGTAAAGCAGCAGGGCCTGATGGTATCTGTCCACGTGTCCTCAGAGTGTGTGCAAATCAGTTGTGCACTGTCTTCCAGCACTTGTTTAACTGGAGCTTACAATCACAGAGAGTACCAGTTCTATGAAAGACTTCTTGCCTGGTGCCGGTTCCCAAGACTACCTTCCCGAGCTCCCATAACGACTATAGACCGGTGGCCTTAACATCGCATGCGATGAAGTCCTTGGAGAGAATTGTACTTGCCTACTTGTGTCCGAGGGTGTCTGCTTTTATGGACCCCCTTCAGTTTGCGTATCGGCAGAGTCTGGGGGTGGACGATGCTGTAGCATATCTGCTACAAACAGTACATTCCTTTTTGGACAATGATGGAACCACTGTACGTGCCATGTTCTTCGATTTCTCCAGTGCATTCAACACCTTACAGCCACTATTATTACGTAAAAAGCTGGTTGAAATGGCGGTTGATGAGGGACTAGTGAATTGGATCATTGATTACCTGTCGGACAGGCCACAGTTCGTAAGGTTGGGGGCCGCCGTATCGGATAGTGTTCGGAGCAGTGTTGGAGCCCCTCAGGGAACGGTGCTGTCGCCATTCCTTTTTACGTTATACACAGCTGATTTTCAGTATAAATCAGACTTTTGTCACCTTCAGAAGTACTCTGATGACTCAGTGATAGCCGGAGGTATTGAGAGGGGCCGGGGGGAGGAGGAATACAGAAGGGTGGTCTCGGACTTTGTTGACTGGTGCCAGGCTAACCATTTAGAACTCAACGTAAAGAAAACCAGGGAGTTGGTGTTGAGTTATGGAAGGTGCATGAAGGATTGCTTACCTATCACTATTGATGGTCAGGATGTGGAGATGGTGGAGAATTTCAAATATTTGGGGGTTCATCTGGACAGCAAGCTTGACTGGAGGTGCCATATGGAGAAGGTTTGCAAGAAAGGGATGAGTAGACTTTACTTCCTAAGGAAATTAAGGTCGTTTAATGTGTGTAGCAAAATGCTTGAAATGTTCTACCAATCTATTGTGGCGAGTGCAATCTTTGCTGCAATAATATGCTGGGGTAGTAGTGTGCGCACAGCTGACGCTAATAAGCTGAATAAACTTATCAAGAAGGCTAGTGCGGCGGTGGGTCTACAACTTAGGACTTTCGAGGAGGTATTAGAGGATAGAATTAATAAGAAATGCAAGGCTATAATGAGCAACAATACACACCCGCTCTCTGAACTGTTTGCGAAGCAGAAGAGCACATTCAGCAAGCGTCTAAACCAACTAATGTGTAAAAAGGAAAGATACAGAAAATCGTTTGTTACGACAGCTGTGGGGATGTTTAACAAATGTATAAGTGTAAAGCGTCCCAAGACTATGTGAAGTTCTATGTGTATGGGGGAAATAGGTGAGGTACATGTACCAGTCTACCCACATCTGCTGTCCATATAGACTTATCTTGTAAAGTGTGAAATGTTCTTGATCTTTGTTCTGCTGCTGTAATACTGTAATTTCCTCCGGGATCAATAAAGTTTATCTTATCTTATCTTTTTGTTGCCGTGTACAAATGTAACAATGTGTCCATGATTTCACTGCAACCAGCAAATTGCCAGTGAAATTGCCTAGCAATATTGCCGCGTTTGACGGTACCTTAAGAGAATCGGGACATCTATCAGCTGACGCTAGAAATATACAACAGTCAGGGACCTATATACATTTCTATTCTAATTTCTGCAACTATTCAGAGTCAGTTATGATAAATTTGATTTGTGTTTGATCAGCCGTCTTACTTACATATCTATGCAGCTCTGATCCAGAATTGTCTTTCTTAAAGGGATCCTGTCACCTCCAGAATGCCTCCTAAGCTATCAAAACAGGTCTCTGCAGCATATTATCACTAACTCACACTCCTTTTGTCTCCTAAAAGCATCCTGTGAAAGTGGATAAAAACGTTTTAATACTAATGATTTGCATTCTGGGAGTGATAGAGAGGGGGGAGGGCAATGCCTGCTCAAGCAGAGCACACAGACAGAGAGAGGGTGGATCCTGGAGCCTGTAAAACAGCCCGCCCTAAGGGCTAAAGAATATAGCCCCTGCTAATTATAATCACTAATGAGTAAGTATTAATACGTTTTTATGCACTTTCACAGGATGCTTTTAGGAGACAAAAGGAGTGTGAGATTAGTGATAATATGCTGCAGGGACATGTTTTGGAAGCTTATGAGGCGTTTTGGAGGTGACAGGATCCCTTTAACTACTGTACTGTGCATAATCTACAAATTCAACTAGAAAATAAACCACTTCTTCTAGAATCTTTTACATGCCTCTGTAGTCGAGTTAAGCTATCTGATGACATTTCTATGTTTAAGTAGTGGTAAATACAGGCAGCCACAGAAGTGATGCTCCCCTACACTTGCACCTTAGTCCTGGAGTCAGAATAATTTTGTACTTCCCTAAATAAGGCTAGGGTCACACCAGTGTCAGCCATTAGGCTGATGAATATGTTTAAAACATAGAATTTGCTAGAATTCTATGATTTAAACGGATTCATCTGACGCTGGTGTGACCCTAGCCTAAAGCTCCATGTGACATTGGATGAGCAGGTGCTTGGGAACATCTCCACCAATCTGCACCTTCATTTAGAAGATTAATGATTCTATTAAAGGTATCGGTAAGACAAATTCAGAAATTGAAATATTTCCAAGGTAACACAGTAGTAGTTCTGTGCCTTCATTGTCCAAAATTACAAAAAGCTGAATAGATGCTTGCAGACCGCCGTGCGCACCCATTCACTCCTATATGTGATCTGTGCGCAGGCGGAGGCATCTGCAAATCTGAAGGCAGCCTTACACTCTAATTTCCTGAATCAGTAGAAAATGATAAGGGATAAAATTTGCACCAATTTAATAAAAATTTTGTTTCAAAAGTGGAAATCACTCTGCTGACATTTTCTTGTGATACTCAGAATGGAAATAGTGGAGAGTGATATGATGTCACAAGATCTCCGCGGGTACACTGCAATTAAAGGAGCAAGTTTTCAAAAGATAGCGCCCAACGTGGGGCTCGAACCCACGACCCTGAGATTAAGAGTCTCATGCTCTACCGACTGAGCTAGCCGGGCCTCCATTGATTTCCTGGGAACGCACAAAAAATACATGTTGCGTTCAGAGGGTAGAGGAGGGCGCAAAACTTATATGCATCTGAACGCAGCCAAACGCAGGTACTATGTATTCTCATGTTAAACATAGGAACACAGTGCGCATGCGTTTAGTTGCGTTCGGTTACGCTGCATTCACAACTTAAATGTGAAAGGGGCCTTAGTGAATTGGGGCATCTATCAGCTGCTGCAAGAAATGAATGCCAGTCAGGAGCCTGAATACATTTCTATTATAATTTCAGCACATGGCAATGTGCATAACTAGGAAGGTTCCCGGATAGCTCAGTTCGTAAAGCATCAGACTTTCACCTTTCAAAAATGTTTGCACTGATTTTTTACCAGTGCATTTTGTGTAGGTAATTGTTCTTCCACTGTGCCATTCTCAGACAAGGCCTTTCTGACACTTTGATGTCAGAAATATGGCAATAGGTAAATTATTCTCGCGTAGATATTTGTCAGATCAAATTACAAGTCCCAAGCCAAACTACATTTGTTCATTTCACTCGCTGTAGTATATCTGACATGCAGGACATCACAGCAACTTCCCTGGTGGTCTAGTGGTTAGGATTCGGCGCTCTCACCGCCGCGGCCCGGGTTCGATTCCCGGTCAGGGAAAAGCTTTTTTTTTCCCCCTCCCCTTTCTTAATCGACAGCAAAATTTATATATGAATAATTTAATATACTAATATAATCATTTCAGCTTCATTTTCCAGATGAATTTGTGAAGCTTTCATCATAATAATAATCTTTACTTATATAGCGGCAACATATTCCGCAGCGCTTTACAATTCAATGGTTCATATACAAATGGTCATAGGTAACAATTATCTAAAAACTACAATACATATATTGTGACGGAATACAGAAACAGGATAAAGGTAAGAGCATGCCCATATGTTTTATTCTTGGGACATTTCAGTATGATGCATTAGATGCAGACCCCAATTCATTAATACTGGCATTTTGATGAAGGGGGCACTGGTGTAAGATTTGCCTCTTAAGGTACCGTCACACGCGGCAATATTGCTAGGCAATTTCACTGGCAATTTGCTGGTTGCAGTGAAATCATGGACACATTGTTCTATTTCGGTGTTTCCAGATTCAACGATAAATGTGCAATGTCAACAGGGGAGAAGGCGGGGAGCGACAAGCAATATCAACTGGGAGGAGGAAGTTGGAGACTTTCTTGATCTCAGAAAATGATGTGAGGGAACAGTTTAGTAAGCTGGTCATTGGTAAAGCAGCAGGGCCTGATGGTATCTGTCCACGTGTCCTCAGAGTGTGTGCAAATCAGTTGTGCACTGTCTTCCAGCACTTGTTTAACTGGAGCTTACAATCACAGAGAGTACCAGTTCTATGAAAGACTTCTTGCCTGGTGCCGGTTCCCAAGACTACCTTCCCGAGCTCCCATAACGACTATAGACCGGTGGCCTTAACATAGCATGCGATGAAGTCCTTGGAGAGAATTGTACTTGCCTACTTGTGTCCGAGGGTGTCTGCTTTTATGGACCCCCTTCAGTTTGCGTATCGGCAGAGTCTGGGGGTGGACGATGCTGTAGCATATCTGCTACAAACAGTACATTCCTTTTTGGACAATGATGGAACCACTGTACGTGCCATGTTCTTCGATTTCTCCAGTGCATTCAACACCTTACAGCCACTATTATTACGTAAAAAGCTGGTTGAAATGGCGGTTGATGAGGGACTAGTGAATTGGATCATTGATTACCTGTCGGACAGGCCACAGTTCGTAAGGTTGGGGGCCGCCGTATCGGATAGTGTTCGGAGCAGTGTTGGAGCCCCTCAGGGAACGGTGCTGTCGCCATTCCTTTTTACGTTATACACAGCTGATTTTCAGTATAAATCAGACTTTTGTCACCTTCAGAAGTACTCTGATGACTCAGTGATAGCCGGAGGTATTGAGAGGGGCCGGGGGAGGAGGAATACAGAAGGGTGGTCTCGGACTTTGTTGACTGGTGCCAGGCTAACCATTTAGAACTCAACGTAAAGAAAACCAGGGAGTTGGTGTTGAGTTATGGAAGGTGCATGAAGGATTGCTTACCTATCACTATTGATGGTCAGGATGTGGAGATGGTGGAGAATTTCAAATATTTGGGGTTCATCTGGACAGCAAGCTTGACTGGAGGTGCCATATGGAGAAGGTTTGCAAGAAAGGGATGAGTAGACTTTACTTCCTAAGGAAATTAAGGTCGTTTAATGTGTGTAGCAAAATGCTTGAAATGTTCTACCAATCTATTGTGGCGAGTGCAATCTTTGCTGCAATAATATGCTGGGGTAGTAGTGAGCACACAGCTGACGCTAATAAGCTGAATAAACTTATCAAGAAGGCTAGTGCGGCGGTGGGTCTACAACTTAGGACTTTCGAGGAGGTATTAGAGGATAGAATTAATAAGAAATGCAAGGCTATAATGAGCAACAATACACACCCGCTCTCTGAACTGTTTGCGAAGCAGAAGAGCACATTCAGCAAGCGTCTAAACCAACTAATGTGTAAAAAGGAAAGATACAGAAAATCGTTGTTACGACAGCTGTGGGGATGTTTAACAAATGTATAAGTGTAAAGCGTCCCAAGACTATGTGAAGTTCTATGTGTATGGGGGAAATAGGTGAGGTACATGTACCAGTCTACCCACATCTGCTGTCCATATAGACTTATCTTGTAAAGTGTGAAATGTTCTTGATCTTTGTTCTGCTGCTGTAATACTGTAATTTCCTCCGGGATCAATAAAGTTTATCTTATCTTATCTTTTTGTTGCCGTGTACAAATGTAACAATGTGTCCATGATTTCACTGCAACCAGCAAATTGCCAGTGAAATTGCCTAGCAATATTGCCGCGTTTGACGGTACCTTAAGAGAATCGGGACATCTATCAGCTGACGCTAGAAATATACAACAGTCAGGGACCTATATACATTTCTATTCTAATTTCTGCAACTATTCAGAGTCAGTTATGATAAATTTGATTTGTGTTTGATCAGCCGTCTTACTTACATATCTATGCAGCTCTGATCCAGAATTGTCTTTCTTAAAGGGATCCTGTCACCTCCAGAATGCCTCCTAAGCTATCAAAACAGGTCTCTGCAGCATATTATCACTAATCTCACACTCCTTTTGTCTCCTAAAAGCATCCTGTGAAAGTGGATAAAAACGTTTTAATACTAATGATTTGCATTCTGGGAGTGATAGAGAGGGGGAGGGCAATGCCTGCTCAAGCAGAGCACACAGACAGAGAGAGGGTGGATCCTGGAGCCTGTAAAACAGCCCGCCCTAAGGGCTAAAGAATATAGCCCCTGCTAATTATAATCACTAATGAGTAAGTATTAAAACGTTTTTATGCACTTTCACAGGATGCTTTTAGGAGACAAAAGGTGTGTGAGATTAGTGATAATATGCTGCAGGGACATGTTTTGGAAGCTTATGAGGCGTTTTGGAGGTGACAGGATCCCTTTAACTACTGTACTGTGCATAATCTACAAATTCAACTAGAAAATAAACCACTTCTTCTAGAATCTATTTACATGCCTCTGTAGTCGAGTTAAGCTATCTGATGACATTTCTATGTTTAAGTAGTGGTAAATACAGGCAGCCACAGAAGTGATGCTCCCTACACTTGCACCTTAGTCCTGGAGTCAGAATAATTTTGTACTTCCCTAAATAAGGCTAGGGTCACACCAGTGTCAGCCATTAGGCTGATGAATATGTTTAAAACATAGAATTTTGCTAGAATTCTATGATTTAAACGGATTCATCTGACGCTGGTGTGACCCTAGCCTAAAGCTCCATGTGACATTGGATGAGCAGGTGCTTGGGAACATCTCCACCAATCTGCACCTTCATTTAGAAGATTAATGATTCTATTAAAGGTATCGGTAAGACAAATTCAGAAATTGAAATATTTCCAAGGTAACACAGTAGTAGTTCTGTGCCTTCATTGTCCAAAATTACAAAAAGCTGAATAGATGCTTGCAGACCGCCGTGCGCACCCATTCACTCCTATATGTGATCTGTGCGCAGGCGGAGGCATCTGCAAATCTGAAGGCAGCCTTACACTCTAATTTCCTGAATCAGTAGAAAATGATAAGGGATAAAATTTGCACCAATTTAATAAAAATTTTGTTTCAAAAGTGGAAATCACTCTGCTGACATTTTCTTGTGATACTCAGAATGGAAATAGTGGAGAGTGATATGATGTCACAAGATCTCCGCGGGTACACTGCAATTAAAGGAGCAAGTTTTCAAAAGATAGCGCCCAACGTGGGGCTCGAACCCACAACCCTGAGATTAAGAGTCTCATGCTCTACCGACTGAGCTAGCCAGGCCTCCATTGATTTCCTGGGAACGCACAAAAAATACATGTTGCGTTCAGAGGGTAGAGGAGGGCGCAAAACTTATATGCATCCGAACGCAGCCAAACGCAGGTACTATGTATTCTCATGTTAAACATAGGAACACAGTGCGCATGCGTTTGTTGCGTTCGGTTTACGCTGCACATATATTGTGACGGAATACAGAAACAGGATAAAGGTAAGAGCATGCCCATATGTTTTATTCTTGGGACATTTCAGTATGATGCATTAGATGCAGACCCCAATTCATTAATACTGGCATTTTGATGAAGGGGGCACTGGTGTAAGATTTGCCTCTTAAGGTACCGTCACACGCGGCAATATTGCTAGGCAATTTCACTGGCAATTTGCTGGTTGCAGTGAAATCATTGACACATTGTTCTATTTTGTTGCTGTGTACAAATGTAACAATGTGTCTATGATTTCACTGCAACCAGCAAATTGCCAGTGAAATTGCCTAGCAATATTGCCACGTGTGACGGTACCTTAAAAGAATTGGGACATCTATCAGCTGACGCTAGAAATATACAACAGTCAGGGACCTATATACATTTCTATTCTAATTTCTGCAACTATTCAGAGTCATATATATATATGTGTATGACTATTTTTAAAGGTAGACTCAGCGCTACCCTTTTTGCTTCATGGCTTATTTCTAAAAATGAGAACACTATGCAGTCTCAGTGACTATGTTTCGGGTGTTTATTTTAAAATCACAAAAAAGTATTTACATATGTATTATACTAGATGGGTGCCCGATGCACAATGCATCGGGATTCTAGCAGAGCGAGTCTCTGACTCGCAATGGCCGCTTCGCGGCCAATGCTTCGTTCGTATCCACATGACCACGCTGACTCGCAGCGAGTGCGGTCTCAAAAGGGGCAAAAATCCCATTCGTGATTATATAATAGATGAAGCCCTGAGGAAGGCCGTCCTAGCCTTTGAAATGCATTGGAATCTGTCTGATATCCAGTCCAGCATCCAGACAAGACAACTCTGTTTCACCCATCTTCCGCCTCCCTAGTGATGGAGCAGTGACGTAGTATCGGTTGACTGACGCTGACAGACACCACCATACAGGAAGAGGCTGGAACCTTGCCCCACGCTGAGCATTGAGGCTCCGAGCAGCTGAGCCCTGGATCCCTGCACAAGTGAAGGGAAACTGAAAGCAGGAGAGATTGACACATCAAGGGGAAAGCCAGCAGGGGCTGTTTAAATTATTTTGCTTATAATTGCCTGAGAATGATATTGATGTATACAGCCACATGTAAGGAGTGAAACACAGCTACAATGTTAATGGTTAAGGTGTTACAATGTACTCCTATGGGAAGCAGATGCCAGCATTAACGACAGAATTTTCAAAGAAATCCAAGACTGTTGCAATAATCTTTTTACACACACCTTGGTGGTAACAAAGAAGCATATTGTACCAAGTAATGTTAAAAACAGCACATATATTCTTAGTTAACCAATGATAAATTAAAATATTTTTATTTAGTGCACAGAAAGGTCCATAGACTACCAAACCAATGACACCAATCCACCAATAAGAAGCCTTACTGTAATTTTCAGGTGAATGGATGAACCTAAACTAGCAGCAACCAGGTAGATAAACAACTCATTTAAGCAGCAAATAACGGCATACTGGCACACCATCATAATTAATAAGAGAACTATATATTTTTCAGAAAACCCGGGCAGATTAAAAGAACCGTAACAAGCTGGTGCAGCCACAGGTGTGAGGATAAGGATCTTTAGTAACTGCACCAAATACACACAAAGATTGAGAAGCATATATTGTAAAACATCATGGTCTGCAAATACAAATTGATTTAACAGCTGAATACCCTAGGAACCTATTCCTTCATAATAAGAGTTTAACAGCATGAGGTTATAATCACCTTCAACACTCCTCTGACCATTCGAGGGACAAATACAAGTTGCCACAATAATGCAATATGAGAGGATCTAAACTCTTAACTCTTAACTCTCCGAATTGCTGGAGAGAATGTTCTCAAATTGGAACATTAACACATGTATTCTGGAGGTGCCCAAAAATTCTCAACTTCTGGTTGAGTGTTCAAGATTTAATATATAGGACTACCAATTTTAGGCTCATTCTCTCCCCTCAACTGGTTCTCCTCTCAATTGGCATATCAGACATTCCCCACACTCTTAGATTCATAGTATCCCAAGTTATTCTCACAGCTAAGCTACTTATAGCCGCTAAATGGAAGTCCTCAGAAATTCCCACCATTGCAGAATTAACGGACAGAATTTCTAATCATTGTTCTTTTGAATTTACTTACGCAGTTAGAGACAACACATATAATAAATTCTTCTATAATTGGGAACTATGGATTTCTACACAATCCTTGAATCATCTGACCAAGGCTGTTGACAAACAACCCCCCTAACCTCTAAACCTCAATGACTAATAATTAACATTTAAATGCCTCGGATACATACCTATTACTACAGATTATAATAGGATATCCATGTGTTGGTCACCTCAGGTGTTCTTTCTTTCCTCTTTGTTGTTCTATTTATGTACATTACCTTTGCAATATAGACTGATGAGCGCATCTCATCCTATGTTTTTGATGTATTTAATATATGCAGTTTGTATCTTCATCGAATCGACCACTGTTGGTCAAATTTTTTGTCAAAGACATTTATTTCTACCAAAGTTATTGGAATTTTTTTTTTTTTTTTTTTTCTCTTTTTGAAATGTTTATCTGTTTGAGATAGGCAATTGCCTAATTTTATGTTATCTTACTTCTATGTAACCATCGTACTATCCCAATGTTTTTGTCTTCAACCTTGTTTTGTATTACTGTCTGTAAAGTCTTCACCCTGTAAATACCCCCATATAATCAATAAAAATATTTGAACAAAATAATGCAATATGAACAATTATATGTAATAATACCGATATACGTTAGATTTATGAGTTTTAAAAGTTTTTAATGGTTTTTCATAAAATACATATGTAAATAATTTTTTGTGATTTTAAAATAAACACTCGAAACATAGTCACTAAGACTGCATAATGTTCTCATTTTTAGAAATAAGCCATGAAGCAAAAAGGGTAGCGCTGAGTCTACCTTTAAAAATAGTCATACACAAATATATCTGTCTATAGATCATATATGATCAGGGTAGGTGCCCCCCAAGACTCACAGCAGCAAACCCACCAGCTACACTTAATAGTTTGCTCCAGTGTATAAACAATTTTATGTATTCAGAGTAAGTTATGATAAATTTGATTTGTGTTTGATCAGCCGTCTTACCTACATCATATCTATGCAGCTCTGGTCCAGAATTGGAGAAAATGATGAGTAAATGCCAAAAGTCAAATTTTGTGACCTTTCAAATTTTTTATGGCTGGTTCTACTTCATGAGTTGGGGGCAAGATGTAATGAGAGTCATCACTGTCTAGTTACTAATAAAGAGCAAACACATTCTGTACCAGCTATATTTCCTTAAGAAATAACAAACTGACTATACTCACATTCCCCGGGTCTCCCACACTGCTCCTGGGAGAGGAAAAAAGAGCTGCCCGGATAGCTCAGTCGGTAGAGCATCAGACTTTTAATCTGAGGGTCCAGGGTTCAAGTCCCTGTTCGGGCGAAGGCTGCTTTTTGAAAATGTCTGCATTGATTGTTAAAAAAAACAACTATCATATTCTGTGCAGATAATTGTTCCTCCCCTCTTTTATTTTTGGATAAAACTTTGCTGTCAGAAATATGGCAACAGGTAAACGTATCTTGCGTAGATTTGTCAGATCAAATTATACAATCACAGCAAAACTACTTTAGTCATGGTCACTTCCTGCAGCATATCTGACATGCCCAGCCTCGTTACAACTTCCCTGGTGGTCTAGTGGTTAAGATTCAGTGCTCTTACAGCCACGGCCTGGGTTTGATTCCCAGTCAGAGAAATGTCTTCTTTTTTTTTCCCTTTTGTTATTCAACAGCAAAATTTATATGAATAATTTAATATTACTAATACAATCATTTCAGCTTAATTTTCCAGATTAATTTGTGGAGCTTTCATCATCATCATAACAATCTTTACTTATATAGCGGCAACATATTCTTCAGCACTTTACAATTTAATGGTTCATATACAAATGGTAACAATTATGCAAAAACTACAATACATATATTGTGACTGAATACAGAAACAGGGTCAAGGTAAGAGCATACCCATATGTTTTATTCTTGCAACTTATTAGTATGATGCGTTAAATGCAGACCCCAATTCATTAATACTGGCATTTCGATGAAGGGGGTAATACTGGCATTTCGAGGTACCGTCACACGCGGCAATATTATTATTTATTATTATTATTTATTTATTTAGCGCCATTAGGTTCCATGGCGCTTTACATGAGGATAAGGGAAATTCTAGGGAGCAATGCACCTTGGGTTTCACTGTGTTTGAGTGCTTTAACTGGTGCCCCAGTGTTATCCTCCACTGGTCTCCACAAGGTCAGTGGTTGCTTTGTGATGTCAGTCTATCAAGCATTGCTCCCACCCAGCCAGAATCCTGCGCCACACTGATGAGGGCAACAACCCTGAAACAGCTGTCTGTGGTTGGATACCTAGTCCATGGTAAACGCCTGGCCATATCTTCAAGCTCGCAAGGGCTGGATAGTGACTTAAGGGCTACTAATACCCTGGGCTAGGTCCTTCCCTGGTGGGATAACTGGCTGGTGTCCATGTTGTAGACTCTTAACCGAGGCTCCATGGACTTCATCTGCACAATGAGGATAAGGGAGACAAGAACAAGTACACTAAATCTAGGCGATCAGGACGTACAGGTACAGGAGGGGCAGGGACCCTGTCCACGAGGGCTCAAAGTCTATGAGGGGCAGGTTAGGATACAGTAGGATGGGGGAATGTCAGGTATGGGGCGGTCGCCTGGGTCTCATGGCAGGTTGTAGGCTTGACGGAATAGGTGAGTCTTCAGGTGACACTTGAAGCTACTCACGGTAGGAGTGTCTGACGTGTTCGGGCAGGGAGTTCCAGAGTAAGGCAGATGCCCGGGAGAAGTCTTGGACTCGGTTGTGCAAAGAGTGATGAGGAGGAGTTGCTAGGCAATTTTACTTGCAATTTGCTGGTTTCAGTTAAATCATGGACACATTGCTCTATTTTGTTGCCGTGTACCAATGTAACAATGTGTCCATGATTTCACTGCAACCAGCAAATTGCAAGTAAAATTGCCTAGCAATATTGCCGCGTGTGACGGTACCTTAAGAGAATCAGCACATCTATCATTTGATGCTAGAATTATACAACAGTCATAATAATATAATAATATAATATTTATTCATTTATATAGCGCTATTAATTCCATAGCACTTTACATACATCAGTAATGCGGTCTCTCTTGAAGCTCACAATCTAAACATCTTATCAGTATGTCTTTACAATCAGGACCTATAGATATTTCTAGTCTAATTTCTGCAACTATTCAGAGTCAGTTATGTTAAATTTGATTTGTGTTTGATCAGCCGTCTTACTGATGACATTTCTATGTTTAAAGGGAACCTAACCTCATTGTAATGCATTTCTATCCATCCCTTTGTGTCCATAAAGCGCTATTGCAAAGTTTATAAAAGTTATTTTTTTACTTGTGGATCTCAGCTTCTCATATGTGAAGCCGCAAAAGGCGGTCTTTTGTGCTTCTCCCTGACGCCGGCGTGTTAATTATGCACGCCCATATAAACGTGCTATAGAGCAGAGACTGTGCTTGTGCTGCAAGGGGCAGTAAAGGCGATATGACAAAAATTGTGTCATATCACCTTTACCACCCCCTGGCAGCACAAGCACAATCTCTGCTCTATAGCACGCCCATATAGGTGTGCATAATTAACACGCCGGCAGCGGGAAGCAGAAAAGACTGCTTTTTGCGACTTCTCAAATAATGAGAAGCTGCAGATCCACAGGTAAAAAAATAACTTTTATAAACTTTACAATAGCGCTTTATGGACACAAAAGGATGGATAGAAATGGATTACCATGGTGCAGGGACAGGTTAAAAGAGCCTGGGGGCTAACTTTTTGAGGTTAGGTTCCCTTTAAAGGGAACCAACCACCCCAAATGACCCCCCCGGACTGTTAATATGTGTCCCTACACCCAGCACACACATTTGGGGCAATCGTTTTTTGCTAAAAAAAACTGTTTAGTAGAAGCTAAGATACATGTTTATAAAGTTTAATAACTTCAGCCGGATGGGTGTTACCTAGCTTTGTCCTCTGTGCCTGTCAGCGTCCTCTCCCCTCCTCCCTTCAGTGAAGCCGTTCTGTGTAAGCCGAAAATGGCCTGCCTGTCTACTGCTGTCTGATAAATTATGCACGCCCATCTCTGCAGCTAAGAGCCTGGCCGCGTCATGAAGGGGCGGGGCTAAATCGCGCCATGCCGGAGCCCCGCCCCCTTTCATGACGCGATCTAGCCCCGCCCCTTTCATGACGCAGCCAGGCTCTTAGGTGCAGAGATGGGCGTGCATAATTTATCAGGCAGCAGTAGACAGGCGGGGCATTTTCGGCTTACACAAAACGGCTTCACTGAAGGGAGGAGGGGAGAGGACGCTGACAGGCACGGAGGACAAAGCGAGGTAACACCCATCCTGCTGAAGTTATTAAACTTTATAAACATGTATCTTAGCTTCTACTAAACAGTTTTTTTAGCAAAAACGATTGCCCCAAATGTGTGTGCTTGGTGTAGGGACACATATTAACAGTCCGGGGGGGTCATTTGGGGTGGTTGGTTCCCTTTAAGTAGTGGTAAATACAGGCAGCCACAGAAGTGATGCTCAAGCGCCCTACACTTGCAACTTAGTCCTGGAGTCAGAATAATTTTGTACTTCCCTAAGTAAGGCTAGGGTCCCACTAGCATCAGCCATTAGTCTGACGAATCCGTTTAAAACATAGAATTTTTCAGCCTGAGCTCATAGCATTTACGTAATGTAACTCTGTGCTCAGGCTGCCTATTCATTGCTATGGTTATGGGTAAACAAGCGCATCCGGCAGCATCACTCCGAAGGACCGGATATGCGCTTTTGCTGAGCTCTAAGGAAACACGGTTTGCAGCATTTTCCTGTGCGATCATATCCGGTCCTTCGGAGTAAAGCCGCCGGCTGCGCTTGTTTACTGGCAACCATAGAATGAATAGGCAGCCTAAGCACAGCGTTACATTACGTTAACACCATGCGCTTAGGCTGAAAAATTCTATGTTTTAAACATAAGGGGAAAAAACAAAATCGTTTGTGCCAAACTGTTATGGATCAATACATGGGGTCGGTTTATTAACCCCTCTGCTCACCTTCTCGAGTTGTGCAAGTCCGCACAACTGGATTAAACGCTCGTGCTGCTGGGCTCTCCTAGTTGAATATGAGCGGCGGGATGGAACCTGCACGTGCCCTCCGTATCTCTCTCTCTGCAAGTAACTGTTCCAAGGGAGTGGTGTAATGATGTCTGTCAAGGTCTTGCGGCCCAGAGCTGCTGGCTATCACACTTCCCAGCCGGGAAGAAAGTATATGCAGCTCCAAAAGATAATGTGATATAATGAGCGCTAAGGTACACACAAGGACTCAGCCAGTGAATAGTTTACCTTTCAGCTTTAATCGACAAATAGATCCCTCTAGCCACAACGCGTTTCAACGCATATAGCGTCTTTCTCAAGTGATTACTGGGATCCTGAGTTAACAATGTTTATATACATTTCACACAAAAGAGGGGGAGGGGGGAATTGTTCTGGGTTCATGACAATTTAACAAATGGAGTGTGGATTGGGTTCATCAAAACAGTCTACATATACAATGCATTGTAATAAAGTGCAATGAATAAAAATGCAATAAATAAAAATATATACATTAAAAAATTATTTTCTCTCTCATCCTTAACACTACAATAACTTATACATATTAAAATTATCAAAAAAATACCTATTATTAAAAACTTTATAAAAAGCACATTTACAGCATGTAATAAATTCAACATCAATAGCACCACTATCAAAGTATACAAGCACAATAACATAGATAATTATATGATTAAAAAATTGTATGACTAAAGACAAAAATTGAAATTAAATATAAATAAAATAAAAAAAAAATAAAAAAAATAAAATAAAATGAAAATAAAATGAAAATAATAATAAAATAAAATAAATTAAAATAAAATAAAATACAAAATAAATAATAAATAAAAAATAAAAAAATTTAATAAAAAAAAAATTTAATTAAAAAAAAAAAAATTTTAATAAAATTTTTTTTTTTATTTATTATTTATTTTATTTTACTTTAATTTATTTAATTTTATTTTATTATTATTTTCATTTTATATTTTTTTTTTTATTTATTATTTATTTTTTAATTTTTATTTTATTTTATTATTATTTTCATTTTATTTTATTTTATTTTTTTTTATATTTAATTTCAATTTTTGTCTTTAGTCATACAATTTTTTAATCATATAATTATCTATGTTATTGTGCTTGTATACTTTGATAGTGGTGCTATTGATGTTGAATTTATTACATGCTGTAAATGTGCTTTTTATAAAGTTTTAATAATAGGTATTTTTTTGATAATTTTAATATGTATAAGTTATTGTAGTGTTAAGGATGAGAGAGAAAATAATTTTTTAATGTATATATTTTTATTTATTGCATTTTTATTCATTGCACTTTATTACAATGCATTGTATATGTAGATGTTTTGATGAACCCAATCCACACTCCATTTGTTAAATTGTCATGAACCCAGAACAATTCCCCCCTCCCCCTCTTTTGTGTGAAATGTATATAAACATTGTTAACTCAGGATCCCAGTAATCACTTGAGAAAGACGCTATATGCGTTGAAACGCGTTGTGGCTAGAGGGATCTATTTGTCGATTAAAGCTGAAAGGTAAACTATTCACTGGCCGAGTCCTTGTGTGTACCTTAGCGCTCATTATATCACATTATCTTTTGGAGCTGCATGTTTTAAACATATTCGTCTGACGCTGGTGTGACCCTAGCCTAAACCTCCATGTCACATTGGATGAGCAGGTGCTTGGGAACATCTCCACCAATCTGCACCTTCATTTAGAAGAATAATGATGCTATTAAAGGTATCGGTAAGACAAATTCAGAAAGTGAAATATTTCCAAGGTAACACATAGGTGTTCTGTTCCTTCATTGTCCAAAATACATTACAAAAAGCTGAATAGATTTATAGGCCATTATATTGAGTTCAGTGATGACTGGTGCTGTCCAGGACTTTGAAGCCGGGTGCCGAAACCGATGGCTGGGCTGCACCCAGGGTGCATCAAGCACCACCGCCGCCTGAGCCATAATTGAAGAGGGGGGGGGGGTGCTGTCAACTCCCCGCCGCAGGTGAGAAGCGGGAGGCGGCCGCAGGGCTTCTTAACTTACCGCTCCCGGCGGTGTCCGACAGACAGGAAGCGGCTGTGTGGAGATAGCGCCGCCCCCTTCTACACAGCCGCTCCCCCTGCTTGTTGCCGCCTGAATATGAGGGCTCACACTGTCCAATGGACGGTGCGGCCCTGGCTGCACCTCTAATTCTGTAACAAGTGTCTGGCTGTGTGCACATACCTGTGTATGGTGTGTAACACTCATGCGCTCCAGGTGAATGCCATTATTCCTCTTTTCTACTACAGGGAGAGCCGGGCAGGGACCACAACACACCAAGGTTTGTTTTTCTGAACAGTTTTCCTTGTAACAAATGCATACATAACATGCATAATTTTGCTTCCACCTGCAGTATTCTTTAAGGCGGTTTCCTTTCTCCTTGTGGGCTGGCATGGCCCTGACTGCTTCTCTTAGTTATCAGGGTATCCAGCTCTGAATTTCTATTAACTCCTGGGTCATGTGCTGCTCGCATCCAACTGTCTCCACACATCTACCTGTCTGGTCAGGGTGGTTCAGTGCCGCTCCCGGCCACCTTGCTCAAGCCTTCCCTCCCCAAACATGTAGGGGAATCTGCTGCAAAGGGACTGAACTGAACCAAGTACCTCCAACACAGTATTTACAGTACAGTCTACATATGGGCATCAGTACATTTCGTCTAATAGGCATTCAGTTACATTACAACACACCAATATTCACAATTTACCGCAGGGGGCATCTTCACCCCCTTATAACTTGTCTACTGCTGTATCCTGCTATTACATGAAATGCTGGCTGCATAGTTTTACTGTTTTACACTCTAATTTTGCTGAATCAGTAGAAAATGATAAGGGATACAATTTGCACCAATTTAATTAAAATTTGTTTCAAAAGTGGAAATCACTAGACTGCTCTTCTGTTTATTGACATTTCTTTGTGATCCTCACAGTATGGAAATAGTGGAGAGAGTGAAATGATGTCACAAGATCTCCGAGGGTACACTGCAATCAAAGGAGCTGTTTTCAAAAGATAGCGCCCAACGTGGGGCTTGAACTCACAACCCTGAGATTAAGAGTCTCATACTCTACTGACTGAGCTAGCCGAGCTTCCTGGTGAACAAGAACTGTCAGTCATCTAAGCCACAGTGTTTGAGTTCTATTAATATATCATTCCAGTTGTGTTTCATTATTTTACCTCCCCCGTGTTGTATCACTAATATATGCCCCCTGCCTGTAGGAGAATAATTACACTGCAAAAAATTACTTTTGAAAACCAGCATGAGAGGTTTTCAGTGAACTTAATGTATTATGGTTTAAGAAATTTTCAAAAGAGATAACCCAACAAGGAGCTTGAAAAAAAAACCCCTGTGCGACTATTTCAAGGAGAAGTCACAGATTTGTAAGTGGATAAAGGTCTTTTTGGCAATGTTACCCCATTTATTTTTTACACAAAAAGACCACTAGAAATGATGTCTCAGGGTGCAGGGACAGGTACTCATAGGGTTGGGGGTGATTTGGAGGGGTCAGGTTCCCTTTAAGGTAAGTTAGTCCTTTTTAGTTTCATCTACTGAAATCTTTAACATCAACCAAAGAAAAGTAGCAGTCATTCTTGTGGTCCTGCTGTTCATACCATACCACCTCATTGGAATAGCAAAGCGAAAAGATGGCTTCTTACCTTTATACCACTAGCAGAGATATTCTTCGTATCTGCTACACACCCTATGGGGAGCCCAGGCCTCATCTTGATCTCCAAGATGCAATTTGAAGAATGCAAAATTAACTTTCTTCACAAAATCACCTATGTATCGTTGCGTTTTCAGTGTATTATACCGCAAATACAACAAAAACAGTCCAGTAAAATAACACAGACTATTGCATTTTACAAGAGTAACATTTGCACACTAACAGTCGAATTATATAGGACTGTAGTGGCAGGAGCAAATGCATCACTAGTTATGATGGAGTTACTCAATGCCGCCCGTCAGGAATTGATCAGCCTGGTTGTGTCCCACACTTCCACCACAATGTCACCTCCACCACAACATCTAAGCAGGAACTAAACACAATATGACACAACATGATTGACTTTGTGATTTAGTCCAGACACACTCCCCCATACTATCCCTATTGCTGATCTTGGTGGTGCTTCAGTCATCTACTAGTTGTGACCTGCTGGATCGATCCAAGTGTTTGCTTGGCAGATCAGAAATCACTTTTCAACGTACAGTAAGTCTCTGAGAGCAAAATTGAGGCCAGGACAAGGCTGTCATAGCCTTGTATTAAGAGCTTGTGACCATTACTTCTGACTTCCAGTCAATCCGAAGCTGTGGTCACAAGATAGTGGAGCGACATCGGGAAAGGAAGAAGA
Organism: Allobates femoralis; assembly: GCA_033576535.1. Taxonomy (NCBI): domain Eukaryota; kingdom Metazoa; phylum Chordata; class Amphibia; order Anura; family Aromobatidae; genus Allobates; species Allobates femoralis. The sequence continues at coordinate 81,346,468 of JARQOC010000004.1, forward strand.
CAGCCGCTTATAAGTATATTACATGGGGCAGGGAACAGGCTAAGTGTTACCACCCAGAGGATGAAATAAAAATGTTGCAGTGGTGCTTTACGCTGGAATCACACTGTCCGTGTGATATGCGAGGCAGTCAAACGAATGTCAGATCATTAACCCTGAACAGCCTCCCTCTACTGATGGTGGTTCTGGTGCCATATTCCTTTACTGATGGTGGTTCTGGTGCCATATTCCTTTACTGATGGTGGTTGAGGTGCCATATTGCTGTACTGATTGTGGTTCTTGTGCCATATTCCTGTTCTGATGCTTGATCTGGCAAATGTTGTGACTTTTAATCTGTTTTTACAGCCAGTTCTCCTTCATGAGTTGGGGGCAAGATGTAATGAGATTCATCACTGTGTCTAGTTACTAATAAAGAGCAAACATATTCTGTACCAGCTATATTTCCTAAAGCTATAACAAACCGACTATACTCACATTTCCCAGGTCTCCCACACTGCTCCTGGGATGCAATGAGCTGCCCGGATAGCTCAGTCGGTAGAGCATCAGACTTTTAATCTGAGGGTCCAGGGTTCAAGTCCCTGTTCGGGCGATGCTTCTTTTTGAAAATGTCTGCATTGATTTCTTCTTTGCAAACTATCGTCATATTTTGTGTAGATAATTGTCCCTCCCCTGTTTCATTTTTGGACAAAACATCGCTGTCATATGGCAACAGGTAAATGTATGTTGTGTAGATTCCTTGTCGGATCAAATTATACAATCACAGCAAAACTACTGTAGTAGATTACAATTAGTAGATTTTTACATGCCCTGCATCATTACAATTTCCCTGCTGCGGCATGGGTTCCATTCCTGGTCAAGGAAACATTTTTCCCCCATTAATAATCTACAGTGAAGTTTATATATGTATAATTTAAAATTGCTAATATCATAACCATTTCAGCTTTATTGTTCCAGTTGAATTTGTTCAGTATGTCCATATTTTTTATTGGTAGGACATTTCAGTATGATGCATAGTTTCAATGAAGGGTGTGGTGGTGTAAGGCTACCTTCACATTTGCGTTCCCCTCCGCAGTGTGAGGGGATTCGCAATGTGACCGTGCACCGCAAGCACCTATGTTTATAATGGGAGCGCACGGTGCTGCGCTTGACTGCGCACCCATTCACTGCCATATGTGATCTGTGCGCACCCAGTCTCGTCCGCACCAGACGAGACTAGTTTCACACTAGTATTTGTGTCTGTATGTGTCTTGCAGTGCAAATGCTGCCATAGTAATGTGAACACAGTGGAGATTCTCTGCATGCGTTCACATAGTACGGTGCCCAGCCAATCAGCGGTGTTGGCGGCGGCTAGGAGATCAGCAGCGGACACTGGGAGAGATTTCGATGTGATCTGCAGCGTTCTCCTGCGCTGTCATGCGGAGGACACTGTGGATCCATTGATTTCCATGCATTGTTTGTGCACTTGCGGATGCTTGCTGATAAAACAAGCGCCTGCGAACGCACAAAAAATGCAGCATGTTGCGTTAAGAGGGCGGAGGAGGGGGCACAAACTATGCGCATCCAAACACAGGTACTATGCATTCCCATGTTAAACATAGGAACACAGTGCGCATGCGTTTGGCTGCATTCGGTTACACTTCGTTCACAACGTAAATGTGAAAGCGGCCTTAGTGAATTGGGGCATCCATCAGCTGCTGCAAGAAATGAATGCCGGTCAGGAACCTGAATACATTTCTATTATAATTTCAGCACATGGCAATGTGCATAACTAGGAAAGTTTCCCGGATAGCTCAGTCCGTGGAGCATCAGACTTTCACCTTTTAAAAATGTTTGCATTGATTTTTTAGCAGTGCATTTTGTGTAGGTAATTGTTCTTCCACTGCGCCATTCTCAGACAAGGCCTTTCTGACACTTTGATGTCAGAAATATGGCAATAGGTTAATTATTCTTGTGTAAGTCTTTGTCAGATCAAATTACACATCCAAAGCAAAAGTACACCTGTTAAGGTCACTCGCTGTAGCATATTTGACATGTAGGACACCACAACAACTTCCCTGGTGGTCTAGTGGTTAGGATTCGGCGCTCTCACCGCCGCGGCCCGGGTTCGATTCCCGGTCAGGGAAACAGGTTTTATTTTTCCCCTCCTCTTTATTAATTGACAGCAAAATTTATATATGAATAATTTAATATTACTAATATAATAATTTCAGCTTCATTTTCCAGATGAATACAGGAAGCTTTCATCATAATTATAACACAGGTCAACAAAAAAAATTTTTTTTTTCTGGTGCCCAAAATATTTTAATGAATTTGGGGTATTTTTGGGGTGCTGATTCTGAATATGCTATCAGTTTTGCCAGATTGGCTCAAGTTTTTGAGATTTTTGGTATCTTATTTATAGCACTTGTTGGTAAATGCGACGCATCATCTCATTAATTTCTTTGGATTAGTACTTGAACTGAGCAGTTCTCAATATAGTTTTGTGTTAATTAGTGTTCTAAAAGTTTGTTCATAGCTTGATTTTTGCACTAACTTTATGTTGTTGTCTGTTTTCCAGTGAAAAGCATGAACTCATCAAGAAGAAGTTGTCTTAACGATCCAGACTCATTCTGTTACATTTGTGGTGAATATACACTGACAAAACATAGAAGAAACATAACAGACTTCGTTAAAAAAGTATTTTGCCTATTTTGGGGTTATGCTTGGGGACCAAGACAAGTTTTGGGCACCACACATAGTGTGCAAAGCATGTATCGAATTATTACGAAAATGGAGCAAAGGACAAAGAACAAGCTTCAAATTTGGTGTTCCAATGGTGTGGAGAGAGCAAAAAAATCATCATGATGACTGTTATTTCTGTGCAGTGCAAGTACAAGGATTCAATAAGCATAAGAAACAAAAATGGGAGTATCCTAACATGGAATCTGCAAGAAGGCCTGTCCCTCATTGTGAAGATGTGCCTGTACCTGTGTTTACCATGTTACCTGACCTTCCCCCACCTGATGATGATGATGAAATGCAGGGTATGGAGCTAAGCATTAGTTCTGGAAGTGAACTAGAATATGAAGGAAGTTTCAGAACACCTACGCAATTTACCCAAGGAGAGCTCAACGATCTAATAAGAGACCTCAACCTCTCAAAAAGTGCATCCGAACTTTTAGCTTCAAGGCTAAGTGAAAAAAATTGTCTGACGCCTGGAACTAAAATTACATCTTACAGGACCAGAGAAGAAGCACTTCTTCCAATTTTCTGTGAAGATGACCTACTTGTATATTGTAAGGATATTCCTGGCCTGATGCTGCAAATGGGTTTACAAGTATATCGTCCTGTAGACTGGAGGCTTTTCATAGATAGTTCTAAAAGGAGTTTGAAATGTGTTTTGTTGAACAATGGCAATCAGTGTGCATCTCTTCCAGTAGCTCACTCAACTAAACTTGCAGAACAATACCAAAATGTCAAAATGGTCTTGGAGAAACTGTGCTACCATGAACATTCGTGGCTGATATGTGTTGATTTAAAAATGGTCAACTTTTTACTTGGACAGCAAAGTGGATACACAAAGTATCCTTGCTTCATCTGCATGTGGGATAGTAGAGCAAAACATCAGCACTGGGAGAAACTGAATTGGCCTCCAAGGGACACCTTGACAGTAGGAGCATCAAACATAGTGAACGAACCTTTGGTGGACAGGGAAAAAAATCATTCTACCACCACTTCACATAAAGTTAGGATTAATGAAGCAGTTCGTCAAGGCATTAGACAAAGATGGTAATTGCTTCATGTACATCTGCCGATCTTTCCCTGGTCTTAGTAGCGAAAAACTGAAGGCAGGAATCTTTGATGGTCCTCAAATTCGGAAACTCATTAAAGATTCAAATTTTCCTAAGGAAATGAATGACATTGAAGCTGCTGCATGGTGTAGTTTTGTGTTGGTAGTGAAGAACTTCTTGGGAAATCAAAAGGCAGACAATTATGAAGAACTGGTACAAAACATGCTATTGAGATTTAGAAATCTGGGTGTACACATGAGCATTAAATTGCATTATCTTCACAGTCACTTGGACAGATTTCCAGAAAACCTTGGAGATTTTAGCGAAGAACAAGGGGAGAGATTTCATCAGGATATTATGGTGATGGAGGAAAGGTACCAAGGCAGATGGGACAGACATATGATGGCTGATTACTGCTGGAATCTACAGCGTGACTGCCCCAATAGCTCACATAGAAGGAAATCATATAAAAAGCGCTTTTCCAGCGATTAAATGTCTATCTTTCATGTCTTGTTCATTTTTGAAGATTACTTTCTAAAACTAGTTAAAATAAACTAAAATCAACATTTACTTTGTTAAATTTATTGTATTCATGACAATATCAATAAAGTTAATGCGCGTGTAGCAAAAAACGTCTTTTTTTTTACACATTTTACGAAAAATCTCAAAAACTTGAGCCAATCTGGCAAAACTGATGACATATTCAGAATCAGCACCCCAAAGTTACCCTAAATTCAATGAAATATCTTTGGCACCAAAAATGCTGTTGACCAGTGTAATCTTTACTTATATAGCGGCAACACATTCCACAGTGCTTTACAATTCAATCGTTCATATACAAATATAATAATATTTATTAATTTATATAGCGCTATTAATTCCATAGCACTTTACAAATGGTCATAGGTAACAATTATCTAAAAACTACAATACATATATTGTGACTGAATACAGAAACAGGGTCAAGGTAAGAGCATGCCCATGTTTTATTCTTGCAACTTATTAGTATGATGCATTAGATGCAGACCCCAATTCTTTAATACTGGCATTTCGATGAAGGGGGCACTGGTGTAAGGGTATTTTCATATCTACAATTGGTGTGCGTTTTGCTACATTCGCATTTCTAGGTGTTTTTACCGCTAAAAACGTATCCAAACGCATGCGTTTTTGCCCCCATTGATTTTAATGGGAAACACATGCAAAAATGTACGCGTGTTTTTGCCAACGCAGCCCTAGACAGATTACACTCACATTCCCCAGGTCTCCCACACTGCTTCTGAGAAAATAATAACGAGCTGCCCGGATAGCTCAGTCGGTAGAGCATCAGACTTTTAATCTGAGGGTCCAGGGTTCAAGTCCCTGTTCGGGCGATGCTGCTTTTTGGAAATGTTTGCATTGATTTCTTCTTTGCAAACTATCGTCATATTTTGTGTAGATAATTGTCCCTCCCGTTTCATTTTTGGACAAAACATCACTGTCATATGGCAACAGGTAAATGCATGTTGTGTAGATTCCTTGTCGGATCAAATTATACAATCACAGCAAAACTACAGTAGATTACAATTAGTAGATTTTTACATGCCCTGCATCATTACAATTTGCTTGGTGGTCTAGTGGTTAGGATTCAGCACTCTCACCGCCGTGGCCTGGGTTTCATTCCTTGTCAGAGAAACATTTTTCCCCATTAATAATCTACAGTGAAGTTTATATATGTATAATTTAAAATTGCTAATATCATAACCATTTCAGCTTAATTTTTCCAGTTGAAATTTGTTCAGTATGTCCATATTTATTATTTTTAGGACATTTCAGTATGATGCAGATAGTTTCGATGAAGGGTGTGGTGGTGTAAGATTTGCCTCTTAGGCTATGGTCACACATCCCAATCAGTTTTTTTGCACTGGTTTCAATAACAGATCCGTTATTTTAAGGCTGTTTTTGAGCCTCTTGTGTAGCTATGCGTTTTTTGGACTTTGCCATTTTTTGCCAAAAAATGTTAGCAAAAACGGATCTGTTAACGGATGGTGCTTATATGTGCCATTTGTTAACGGATCTGTTTCCCATAGGGCCCCATTTTAAAAAAACGGATCCGGACAAGGCAATTATTAAAACTACAAAGACTTAAAAACAAAAAATTGGAGGGGCGTGTCCTAGCCATGGAAGGAGACAGAGGCTGAATCCAGAGCTCTGACTCCCCGGCCATTATAAAGCCTGAATACAGCTCTCCAACCAGGCATCCAGATACCATATGCCGGTTAAAAGGAAGAGTGGATGCCCGGCAGCGACCTCAGACCCCGAAATCAGGGGGTATCACCCGATACCTGAGAAGCTCCAGCAGGCCCCCTGGTACCGCAGCCGTTCCCAAGATGGCGGTGCCTGCAGTGTCCCTCACTGCCACTGCGCCCAGTGAAGCAGATGGAGTGTGCTCTCTCCTGCACTCTGCGGGGATTGCTGCCCCGGTCAGAGCGGCTCATAACACTGGAGAGGAAGACTCCAGCACTGCAACACCCGGTGAGTCACAAGAAGGGAAGAGGCAGGAGGGAGTCGGCATGCTGGGGGAAGCTCCAGCAGGGGACATGCTGCTGCCACAAGGGAGAGAGCAATGCAGAGAGGTCAGGAACTGCATAATAATGTGGTCAGTATCAGGGGGGCGACCCGGTCCTCAGATGTCCCTGTGTCTATTATACCCCCGGATGTGTCACAACCCGCCCCGATCTCTGCATATAGCATCCATCTCCATTCAGAGGCGCAGCACTCCCGGAGTCGACCTGAAGAAGAGGGGGCGCCTTTCTCGGTGCTGGCTATAGAGGCCCCTGACATGGTGGTAGGCTCCTATGCTGCGCGTTCTGACCCACTGCCTCACTGGGGGCGTGCTGCAGTTGTCAATACGTGTGGATTAACTCCTGCGGCCCAATTCCCTGTTCCAGTCAGATTAGATCCTACAAAGACATTCCAGCCCCTGGAGGCGACGTGTGGGAGTCTTTCAAGACACGCTGTCTAAACATACCCACTAGAGAGGAAATGGCTGAATTCTTAGCTAAAATGGAAGCTTCCCTCAAGACCGAAACAGCCGCGATAAGGGGTGAGGTTCAGGAGATCTCCCACAAGGTCTCCCTGACAGATGCTTCCGTAGAGGATTTAACTAAACGGATCGAATCACTCGAAGTCGTGGCATACCAGAAGTCCCAGCAGGAAGCCTTCCTTGACTCCATGGAAGACCTCGAAAATAGAGAACAGAGACAAAATATACGAATATGGGGTCTTCCGGAGTCGGTCTCCCCAAGTGACTTAAGAGATACTTTGCAACTTTTCCATCCGCAACACCCCAGCGGACTCTATAATTGATTTCGACAGGGCTCACAGATCCCTGGGTCCAATTCCCATTGAAGGAGCTTTACCGCGGGATATAGTTTGCAGACTGCACAAATATCAAATTAAAGAGGACTTCCTTATTAAAGCTAGAAGATGTGAAGAGATTTGCTTCCAGGGGTGTTCTCTGCAACTGATGGCTGACCTCTCTAGGCGGAATCTCCAAAAACGTAGAGCACTGAGGCCCCTTGTAGATCTGCTGTGCCAACACCAACATCTTTACTCCTGGGTTATCCATTCCTCCTACAGGTACAGCATGGCAACCAACAAGTTTCCCTGATATATCCCAGAGAGTTGCAGGGTCAAGCCCTGGACCTACCTGACCCGGGTCTTCTTTTCCCTGATTGGCCGTCCTCATCATTTGCTGGATACCACTGGTCTTTGCCGCCTCCCCCACAGAGCCAACACAGGAGAAGAAATGGAAAGGGCAGAAATAGAAGACATCGTAGGCCCAGTAAGGAGGGCCAATCTGGAGAGGGTTGAGATGCTGGACGTTTTGTAAATTCCTTTCGTGCATTCCTCTTCTGGAGGTCCCATACTAAGACAACAATTTGTCCTGATGTAGACTCATCTGGTTAATAATGGGCGACTCCTATTTTTGTATCAGGAGATGACCTTTACTTACAGTCATATAATTCTAATAGAGAGAACCCCCTTCCCTCCTCCCCCCCTTTTTACTTTTCTCTTCTCCTCCCTGTCACTTCCTCCCCGCTTTTAAGTACATAAATGGACAATACGGTATATATAGCTTATCTGCTTCTATAATCCTACTTTAGGCTAGCTTCCTCATTTTCCCCGTCCCTCCCTTTCTGCTCTCATATCCCTTCTCCCCCTGCCCATCCAAACTCCTTCCCTACTATCCTATATCCATGGTTCCCTTTCTGCGTTCCTCTCTCTGTCTTCAAACTTCCCTCCTGATCCATCTTTCCTCTAAAGAGGCAGTTCAGGGTCTGAAATATATACAATTGAATTGGTAAATTTCATTTTATATGTTAAGGGCGTGCCCCCATTTGATTGTGTTTGAGCCGGTTGTAGCATGACAACTACAGTTTGAAATAGTCGGGTTGATGATGCTATGTAGATGCATAATAAAATTTGTTCAGGTTTGAGGCTGGGGGTTACTACCTCTCGAGCAAAGCGTATATCAAAACTTGTACTTCTACAAACCTAGGAGACACCCACATAAAAGGTGCCTTAGGCAAATATTCCCTTTCATTCGGAAAGGGCATGCCCCACGGGTATTCCACGTTCTATGCTGGAGCGTGATTTTTCTGTAAAGAACTTACCACACTAGTTAGATATTGACACCATTGGAACCTCAACTAGGTTCCCCCCTTTTTTTTTTTTCTTTTCTCTTTCCTCTCTGTCTCCTATTCTATTTCTCTTTCCTAGTAGTGGGCCTCGTGGAGAAAAGCCGCCAGGGAATTCTCAGAGGTGTTGCCTCTCTGACCCAATATGGCTAGGGGATCTTTTACGATTGGGTCCATGAACGTCAGGGGTTTCAATACCCCCCAGAAGAGAGCGCAGATCATATCTGATACGCAAAAGAGGGGCGTACGGGTTCTGTTTCTCCAGGAAACATACTTCAAAGAGGGTCAAGTGCTCTCCTTTGGAGGAGGCAATTACTCAGAGTAGATTCACAGTACCAACCCTGAATCCAGGACTAGGGTGGTTTCTATAGCCCTGCACAGGAGTTTACCATACCAGCTCCTGGATTCTGTTGTAGACAGCGGTGGATGCTATGTCTTCCTCAAAATTATGGTGTCAGGGACCCCATTGACCCTGGTTAATTGGTATCTCCCTAATAGGGAACAGACTAGGGTCTGCAAATACCTCCTATTGAAGCTTGCTGATTTCGCAGAAGGTCAGGTCATTATAGGAGGGGATTTCAATTTTATTCTTCACCCATCTATGGATTCGACTTCTGGTCGGGGGGCAGTCCCCTGCAGGCGTGTGCAGGCTCTCAGGAGACTTCTCGGCAGGCTCCAGTTGGTTGATATATGGAGGGTCCTTAACCCCTCAGTCAGGGATTATACTTTCTTCTCTGGGGTCCACGGCTCCTATAGCAGGATCGATATGTTTCTGACCAGTCACGGGGTCCTCTCTTGGACACCTGCAGCCTCCATTGGCAATATCGTCCTTTCAGACCATAGTCCCATTTTTTTGACCTTGGAGGTTCCCGGGCTGGCCAAAAGGGCGTGGACCTGGAGAATGAATAGTCACCTCTTGACTGATGCTACTTGTCTGAGTTGAAATCTGATATTAAGACGTTCTCCGACACTCATGCTTCAGACCAGACCTCTCCGACCATCAAACGGGAAGCTTTGAAGTGTGCTCTCAAGGAAACACTGATCAAACATGGGGCACGGTTAAAGAAACACCAAACTGAACAGATTAGCGAATTGTCCTCTCAGACTGGCCGTCTGGAGACTGCTCATAAATCCTCCCGTAGTCAAGGGGTGTTGATTGAACTGACAACAAAAAGGACAGCCTTGAAGACCCTTTTAGATTGCAGGTATGAGAGACATAGAGAATACACCAAGGGTGTTTTTTTTTATAAAAAGGCCAACAGAATCGAGCAGCCCCTAGCCAGGTTACTACATCCCAGGAGAGGCCCCACTTTTATCCCATTCATCAAAACGCCCTCGGGTGGGTTGGTCCATAGTATGGAACACATATCAGGGGTCTTCCAGAAATTTTATGCAGCCTTATACGATCTGAAGGGGAAATTTTCTGACATGACTCCTGAGGCAGTAAGATTCAAAATTCAGTCGTATATTACCAAGGTAAACATCTCGTCCTTATCTGAAGAGGACGTCCTCTCCCTAGAGGGTGACATAACAGAGGAGGAGTTAACGGAAGTGGTCAAGGCAACCCCGACGGCACGCAGCTCGGGACCTGATGGCTACACACCCACATTCTACAAAACCTTACTCGGGGACTTACTGCCTCATATGCTCTCAACATTCAGAGCGGTTCTTGATGGAGATACCTTCCCCCCCACAGGCTTTGGAGGCGCATATTTCGGTGCTCCCCAAGCCGAACAAAAATATCCTAGAGGCAGCTAGTTGCTGCCCCATTTCAATAATCAATGTGGACGTGAAGCTATTCGCCAAGATCTTAGCAGACTGGCTCTCACTGAAGCTCCCATCCATTGTCCACCTTGATCAAGTGGGCTTTGTCAAGGGTCGGGAGGCGCGGGACAACATCATTAGATCCTTTCTTCTTGTAGAGAAGGTTAAGGTGTGGAAGTCCCCTCTTTGTCTGCTATTCATCGACGCAGAGAAGGCCTTTGATAGGGTCCATTGGGGCTTCATGTGGGAGGCATTGAAACGCATCGGCTTGGGCAGTAAATATTTGAATGGGATCTCCGCACTGTACTCCCGTCCAACCGCAAGGGTACGCATTAATGGAGGCTTGTCCGATCGTTCCCTGGAAAAAATGGAATGCGGCAGGGCTGCCCGCTCTCTCCCCTGCTCTATGTCGTAGTTATGGAGCATCTGGCGAAAGCCATAAGGGACAACAGTACTATACACAGGATTGCGGTGGGAGTACTCATCATAAGATGGCGCTATTTGCCGATGGCATCCTTTTGTACGTCACACCCCTCCCCCTGTACACACCGTGCCCCCGCCGACCTTCTGTCACGAAAGTCCTTGTTACCGTGAGTTTAGACAATATTTGGAGGCCTTAGTAATTTCAAATAAATTACTCAAAGACCGAGGCCTTGAATGTTTCTTTGCCCCCTGCTGAGGTGGAATCCCTGGCCCGGGGTTCCCCTTTTGCTGGGGGTCTGCCATATTTCATATCTTGGTATAAACTTACCAGCCGATCGGACCGATGCCTTCTGCTTGAATCATCAAGCTATTCTGGACAAGGTGGGAACTATGTTGGACTCTTACCGTCCCCTGAGACTGTCCTGGCTGGGAAGGATCCATGTGGTAATGATGCACATTCTGCCACGATTTTTATACGTCTTCCAAGCTTTGCCTATCTGGCCACGAAGCCCGTTTTTCCACACCCTTCATACTTTGATTTCCAGATTTATCTGGAATGGCATAAAGCCAAGAGTGGGCTTTGGGATCTTAACTGCACCAAAGGAGGCGGGGGGGGGGCGGGATTACCGGCGGGGTACTGCCTTGTTGCCATTTTGGTAAGACTCTTAGATTGGAACTACAAAGCTGCCACCAAAGAATGGGTAAAGATTGAACAGGAGGGAGTAGAGGTCCCCTTACGCTATCTACAGTGGCTCCATACTGAGGCAACGTCCTCTCTCTGTAAGTTGCTAGTTCAGGGTTAAGTCCTTAGATTTAAATGCGTGCAATACCTCTAGGATTAGGACCACAGAGTAATGACCAGTATATAATTAATTTATACTACACAAATAGCCAGGTAGATGTAATAAGAAAGTGACAGTTTTAGTATAATGTTAGAGTGAGAATGGCAGTCAGGAAGGCCATGCCTGTACAGCATAGCCCACACATGAGGTAACCTCATCTTCAATGGGACCAAACTACAACCCAGCACTGTTCCACCCTGCGCGTATGATGGTAACACCCAAAAACCTCAGTAGAGTGTTAAGATCTATACTGACTGACGGCTGAGTGTAGCGGGTCCTTCTGCCCAGTGCCCCCATGATCTTCCGCGCCCTCTGGTTGTAATCTTGTGGATCCCCAAGAGGATATGCTCTGGATTTTTTAATATTTTAATGGATTTCTGATATGGAATATAAATAAAGTTTGAAATTATTTTGTATCTGGATATCAATTGTCATCATTCCTATAGAAAAAGGATCTTTTTCTGTAAAATCTTGTCTTATGGAGTGAATAATTTAATAGGGATATTGTTTTAGTTCAGGGTTAAACCTGTGGAGCCTGTGCGTGCACATACCTAGGATTAGGCCACTAGAGTAAGGTGGACCGGTATTTTAGTAGGTCCCAAAAGGGGGTGGAGCCTAGGGTAGATGAAGAAGAAAGAGACAGTTTTAAGTTAGTTAGAGCTGGGAAGGCAGTCAGGAAGGACATGCCTGACAGCATTGCCAACAGGAATGAACCCCATCTTCAAGTGGGGGCCCAGGACAGCAGGAAACGGGCCAGGACTGGTTGGAGCCAGCTGGTCGCGTTGAGGGAACACCGGCAACGCAGGAAGAAGAGGCAGATAGAAGTTCAGCTCTATCTGCAGACTGACGAGCTGCAGGCCAATAGAAACCGGGTTGCTGACAGAGCCACATGATACCTCGCCCCTCAGGACCTAGAACCAGTTCAGGACACTACAGAAGAAGGGCCAAATTTGCGGTCCGACGGGAGGCTTTGCTTACTGGGTCTTCACGTCTGGGCCGGTGGGGCACAGACCTTCCCTGATAGCTAAAGACCATGGGACTGGCGGGAGAGCTATGCAGGGTGCTGAAACTACGAAGAGGAAAGGAAACCCTGAAAGACACAGAACGCAAACATCTAGAGACTCCATAAGGGGAACCCGAGCTGGCAACATCCACCCTGTAAACCAACCTGTACCGTGTTCCGTTTTTAACATCTGCCGGTACTCAGTAAATTGGAGTTAAACTTTAACTGGTTTCCGTTATACTTCCCGCCGGTGCCTGGAGGACTCAGCAACAACATCAGCTCAGCAGAGGGGTAATAACTGCAACACCAACCCTCACCACTACTGCCCTCCCTCACCATCTTCCTTCACCGCTGCCCTGAGGTAATAGCTCCACCTGTAGGAAACTGGACTACTCCCTGCTGCACCCACCATCACCTCAGCGGCCGGCTTACAGCACCGATACCTATATTACCGGGAACTACAGGTGGCGTCACGATCCCCTGTAAATACTCCCTTTTCCACCACCATCTAACTCAAATGATAACCATGGCATGGAACTGGGATTCTGATCACCCGTGATCTCCCAACCACAAAGCCATCAGCCCCGGTGTCCAAGTGCCCCTAGCCCTGGCCATATGACATTCACATAGTATGGTGCCCTGGCCACCCAATCAGTGGTCTTAGCGGCGGCCGGGAGATCAAAGGCAGCTGCTGGGAGAGATTTTTACTGATGGTGGTTCTGGTGTCATATTTCTTTACTGATGGTGGTTGAGGTGCCATATTGCTGTACTGATTGTGGTTCTGGTGCCATATTCGTGTTCTGATGGTGGATCTGGCACTATGATTGGCCTGTTATACTGATGGTGGTCCTGGTGCCATATTTTTGTACTGAATTCAAAGAATTCAATTGACTGTGGGGAGGGTGCGACAGCTGGGGTGCAGGCAGAGAGACGAGTAAGGGTGGCTTCACACCACGGTAAGGTCGGATCCGGGGCTGTCCGGTGTAAACAAGACAGCCCCAGACTGGATTTTGGCCCCATAGTATCTATGGGGCCGGATGGAGCTGGATAGCAGCTCTCTGCCATCCGGTTTCCATATCTCCGGAAGAATCCGGGAGAATTCGGATTTTCCTCACCGGAGACAAAAACGTTGCTTGCACGTTTTTGTGTCTGGGGAGAAAAATCTCCCCAAATTGCCGAATCCCGATTGATTCCCCCGGATCCGGTGCAATCCGGCACTCCCTAACATGGGAGCCTATGGGGCCGGAGTTCGGGGAACCGGAACCGACACCTGCGGCTACACGCCGCTGTTATTTCAGGAACGCGGCTTGCTCCCTGCGAGCCGCGGTCCTGATTCATTAGCAACTGCAGCTGCGTCCGGCTGCACACGGGACCGAGGGCATATTATGTCCTCCCTGTTCTGGTCTGTGCTGTTTAGAGCTTGGGCGTCAGTTCACCCCTGACAGCCCCGGATCAGACCTTACCGTGGAGTGAAGCCAGCCTAAGCAGTATCAGGGACTGACACTTCTCACCTCTGTGCCTGAGCCACGACTGTTAGTGTATTGAATACCTGCGGCAAGAAAAAGGTAACGGGTGGCCACAGACATTCAGCAATGTTACTTTTCTTTTCCTAAAGTGGGATCCCATTGGGGAGACAGGAGGTAGCGCCCTAGGAGGATGTATACTTTGCCTATCCCTTGTCCTGGTCTTGTCTCTGATGAAGAGGAAGATTAAGAAGAAAAGCTTGGCCGGTGCCCCATTGCCATGTCCTACTGCAATTAGTTGTTAAGGTCAGGGGAAGCAGTGAGTGATTCCTTATCACTTATGGGAGTTTATAACCTCCAAAATTCAAATTAAACCACTTATACCCAAAAATGGTAGACTTTGACTCTATAAAAATCATGCCAGTACAGATTTCACTGTTTTTAAATATATGTTTTATTACATTGGTAAATTCTGTGCATATGTGATATACAGAGGAGCCAGGGCCTACATGGGGATACTCTTTATTTTATTCAATGTAATAATTATTTGACAATCAATGTCATATATCTAGGAAAAATCAACCAATTATCTTGGACGAGTAAAAAGGCCCGATGCAATTGCATCGGGAGCGCGGTGAAATGAATTGTGTGTATACAGGCGGGTCAGTGGGTAGCAGAGTATACAGGGGGCTCTGTGGGTAGCAGAGTATACAGGGGGCTCTGTGGGTAGCAGAGTATAGAGGCGGCTCTGTGGGTAGCAGAGTATAGAGGCGGCTCTGTGGGTAGCAGAGTATACAGGGGGCTCTGTGGGTAGCAGAGTATACAGGGGGCAGTGCGGGGAGCAGAGTATACAGGGGGCTGTGCGGGGAGCAGAGTACACAGGGGGCTGTGCGGGGAGCAGAGTACACAGGGGGCTGTGCGGGGAGCAGAGTACACAGGGGGCTGTGCGGGGAGCAGAGTATACAGGGGGCTGTGCGGGGAGCAGAGTATACAGGGGGCTGTGCGGGGAGCAGAGTATACAGGGGGCTGTGCGGGGAGCAGAGTATACAGGGGGCTGTGCGGGGAGCAGAGTATACAGGGGGCAGTGCGGGGAGCAGAGTATACAGGGGCAGTGCGGGGAGCAGAGTTTACAGGGGGCTGTGCAAGGAGCAGAGTATACAGGGGGCAGTGCGGGGAGCAGAGTTTACAGGGGGCTGTGCAAGGAGCAGAGTATACAGGGGGCTCTGTGGGTAGCAGAGTATAGAGGCGGCTCTGTGGGTAGCAGAGTATAGAGGCGGCTCTGTGGGTAGCAGAGTATAGAGGCGGCTCTGTGGGTAGCAGAGTATAGAGGCGGCTCTGTGGGTAGCAGAGTATAGAGGCGGCTCTGTGGGTAGCAGAGTATAGAGGCAGCTCTGTGGGTAGCAGAGTATAGAGGCGGGTTTGTGGGTAGCAGAGTATACAGGGGGCTCTGTGGGTAGCAGAGTATACAGGGGGCTCTGTGGGTAGCAGAGTATACAGGGGGCTCTGTGGGTAGCAGAGTATACAGGCGGCTCTGTGGGTAGGAGATTATACAGGCGGCTCTGTGGGTAGCAGAGTATACAGGCGGCTCTGTGGGTAGCAGAGTATAGAGGCGGCTCTGTGGGTAGCAGAGTATAGAGGCGGCTCTGTGGGTAGCAGAGTATAGAGGCGGCTCTGTGGGTAGCAGAGTATAGAGGCGGCTCTGTGGGTAGCAGAGTATAGAGGCGGCTCTGTGGGTAGCAGAGTATAGAGGCGGCTCTGTGGGTAGCAGAGTATAGAGGCGGCTCTGTGGGTAGCAGAGTATAGAGGCGGCTCTGTGGGTAGCAGAGTATACAGGGGGCTCTGTGGGTAGCAGAGTATACAGGGGGCAGTGCGGGGAGCAGAGTATACAGGGGGCTGTGCGGGGAGCAGAGTACACAGGGGGCTGTGCGGGGAGCAGAGTACACAGGGGGCTGTGCGGGGAGCAGAGTACACAGGGGGCTGTGCGGGGAGCAGAGTATACAGGGGGCTGTGCGGGGAGCAGAGTATACAGGGGGCTGTGCGGGGAGCAGAGTATACAGGGGGCTGTGCGGGGAGCAGAGTATACAGGGGGCAGTGCGGGGAGCAGAGTATACAGGGGGCAGTGCGGGGAGCAGAGTTTACAGGGGGCTGTGCAAGGAGCAGAGTATACAGGGGGCTGTGTGCGGGGAGCAGAGTATACAGGCGGCTGTGCGGGGAGCAGAGTATACAGGGGGCTGTGGGGGGAGCAGAGTATACAAGGGGCTGTGTGGGGATCAGAGTATACAGGGGGCAGTGCGGGGAGCAGAGTATACAGGGGGCTGTGCGGGGAGCAGAGTATACAGGGCGGTGTGCGGGGATGAGAGTATACAGGGGGCAGTGCGGGGAGCAGAGTATACAGGCGGCTGTGCGGGGAGCAGAGTATACAGGTGGCTGTGCGGGGAGTAGAGTATACAGGGGGCTGTGCGGGGAGCAGAGTATACTTGAGAGTTTCTGGAGCCCTTTATGTTTGTCTGCTGCACTTACTTGTTAGCTCAGCCTCTTTAGTGTTTGTGCAGCCCTCTTGTCTGTGTGGAGTTTTTGTGTTCCTCTGTTATGTGTCTTTGTTTCGTGTTTAATGTGTGAGCTCCCCCCTTCTGCCTCTCTGCCTCCTCTTCTCTCCTTGCGAGCTGTGACAACTCCATGTCCTAGCTGGGAAGCAGTGTAGCGTAGAGGAGGCGGAACTAGGGTGATGCACGGTCATGTGAATGATCACATGACTGTGACATCACCAAAGGTCCTATGTGAAGAGGTACGTTTTCGAAGGTGTGCGGGCGGCGAAGGGGGGCGCGGGGGTCTACTGTGGGGAGGAAGCGGGCACTGGAGGGGGGGTGCGAGGGTGTACTGCGGGGGTATGTGGGGGTGTATTGCAGGGGTGTGCGGGTGCTGTAGGGAAGGTGCGGGGGTGTGTGGGCACAGGAGTCTGCAGGCAGCCGGCGGCAGCTTTGGGAGTGCCAATATGGCGGCGCTTCCGGGTAATCACCAGTTTTGCGCAGGCGCCATCGCTTGATAACAGCACAGTGGCCGGAAGCGCAAAATTGGTGATTATGTATAGATAATTTATTAATCCCAGTTTGGGCATTTTCCTATTGTTTCATGTATTTGCATTGCTTCTCTACAAAGTAGAAAAGTAACACAACTGTTCCACAGCTATTTTTTCTGTTTGCTTTCTTCACAGGAGTCAACATTACATAGAAGCCCGGATAGCTCAGTCGGTAGAGCATCAGACTTTTAATCTGAGGGTCCAGGGTTCAAGTCCCTGTTCGGGCGGTAGTTTTTTAAGAAAAATGTATGGTTTTTTTCCATTAAAGTTTTAACCAGGAGGTGTCTCTGGAGGAGTTTGACAGTATAAATAAACAAAACCTGCAAGCTGCGTAATGCTGCCCGAACCAGCATTTCAAAGAACATATACTTTTAAGATCCAGCTGTGGATCATAGGAAGAGCTGTGACTAGTCCAACAAATTTGATACAATGTGATAGTCTTATTCATGACTCATAGGGCCCGATTCATCAAGACTGCAGTTTTTGATGAGGGGTTGGAGTCATATTTTTCTAATTCATGAAGAGGAGCACGCCTCTTGAGCGTCTGATGTGTCGTGTGCACCTATGTGCACTATGCAAGAAGTCTCACTCTGGTAAGAGACTGGAGTGAGATTGCTGGAGTACGGAATGCCACAGTCCATCATGAATTAGGTGAGTTGTGAAGTTCTGCCCTCATCCCAAATCTGCCCATTTCAGCAGAGCTGGGAGAAACTTGCATGAAAATGCCAAAGGGTGGAAAACTTGCGCCTAAATTTTGCTTCTTTTCAAACTTTTAGAGCTCGGACACACTCATCCGAGTTTGACAGACGAGACTCGGACAGGCTGGAGCAGTGACCCTAAATGGTCTCTCCCTCTCTGGACGGGGAATGCAATGCTGCACAGAAACACAAGCAGCTGTTATTCCAGTCCAGAGAGAGAGAAGCCGTTCAGGGTCACGGCTCCAGTCTGTTCCGAGTCTCATTCGTCAAACTCGGATGTAACTAGGAGAGTGTGTCCAAGCCCTAAGAGCAGAATTCTGGTGTAAAATGTGTGATGAAACAGGCCCTTAATGTCCCCAAACACCCCTATTACTTGTGCCAATTATTGCAATATTACACTAATTTCTAGGTAAAAATGCTATAAGAAATTGAACTGTTGGGGCACAAATGATACCCTCTTCCATTGTCTACCTCATGGATCTCAAACTCCAGGCCTCGAGGGCCACAAACATCTCATGTTTTCTGAATTTCCTTAAGGTCCAGTCCACACAATGACGCTCCAGCGATCCAGACAGCGATAACGACCTGCTGGGATCGCTGGAGTGTCGTTACCTGGACGATGGGGAGCTGTCAAACAGGCAGATCTCCCCAGCGATCAGGGACCTGGGAGCCACCTTCCACATCGCTGGAAGCAATGTTACCAGTGTCCTCCCTGCTTAGGTCAGCCTGTAAGCAGGGAGGAAGCTGGTAACTTTGATAAACACTGGGTATCTAGGTAGCGCGCGCTGCCTGGATACCCAGTGTTTATTGTATTTACCAGCGTCCTCCCTGCTTAGTGCTGGTAACCATGGTAAACACTGGGTATCCAGGCAGCGCTAAGCAGGGAGGAAGCTGGTAACTATGATAAATGCGCTGCTTAGATACCCGGTGTTTACCATGGTTACCAGCCTGTGAGGTCACTGATCGCTGGTCTCTCACTGTCACACGCAGCGATGCGTGCTGACCAGCAGGAGACCAACGATCAAAAAATGGCCCTGAGCCCTTTGCAGCGATCAGCGACCTCAGAGCAGGGGCCTGATCGCACCCATGCTGCAGGTTGGAGGGAAGATCATCACCTGGTTTTAGGTCTGGTTCAAAAACCTCCGAAGAACGATCTGCCCAATTATCGCTGATAGGTTGTACATGTCACACTGAACGACGTCGTTACGACGTCATTCAAATGACTGAAAACCCATGATGTTTCAACAATATCGTTAATGATATCATAGTGTGAAGCGGGCCCTTTAGTCTATGTGCACATATTTAGGAAATGCAGGAGAAAATTCCACTGCAAATTCGGATGTGTTGGCAGTAAAAACACTGAGTAAAAATATACATTTTTGTTGAATATTTTTTCCCACTCATTGGTATGAACGAAATCTGCTGCAAAAATGAACATGCTGCAAATTTGCATCTGCTGAAACTCTCTAAGGAAAAAATAAGCAACACGTGCATGGGATTTCAGAAACCGCATTCTGTCTGTTGGTACTGTATATTTTCCGCAGTAAATCTTTGTAAGAATGCAACATGTGTACATTGCCTATAGATATGTGTATAGCTGCAGCACTAAAGTACTAAAAGGGTTCATTCACACAATCAGATAATCATTTTAAAGATGAACAATGTGAAACATAATTCATGAAAATCAGACTATGTCAGACAAGTGTTTATACCAAACAAGAATTGTGAAGGAAAAGATTTAATAGTGATTGTTACACCATGACATCGAGCACTGTGTTCACACAGGTAATGTGAAGTATCAGTTTGTTCTCCGTTCAATCCCATAAATCAGGGGTAAGGAACTCCAGGCCTGGAGGGCTGCCAATAGTGCAGGTTTTCAGGATTTCCTTAGCATTGCACAGGGATTGGAATCATCACCTGTGCAGGAGATTATACAGTATTATCACTTGTGCAATACTAAGAAAAACCTGAAAACATGACCTATTGGTGGCCCTAGGGGTCTGGAATTCCCTAAGCCTGCCATAAGTGATACCCTTCATTTCCAATACATTAATTATAAAGATTGGTAAAACATTTTCGTTGATATTGATAAAAAAAAATGTAATATAGTGTGCAATATAATGTTCAATAATCAATTCCATGGTTTTACATGAACAAGAATAATTATAACGATAAACAATATGACACAGTTCTCATTCAGATACAATGATTACTGAACAATCACCTCGGAACACAATCACTGAAAGTCACACCTATTTAAGGCCGGCTTCACACCACGGTTTGGAGCAGTCAGGTTCTGTCCGGTGTTTTGCAGGATGCACCGGACGAGCACAAACTGAGGGCAAATATGCCCTCTGATCCTGTTTTGTACAGGATTCGTTTGTGCGCGTCTTTTCTGCTGTCCAGTGCTTAAATTTCGGCTCGCATTTACAGGAGAGATGCCCGCGGTGCTGAAATTTCAGCCGTCGGTACAGTGGAGCTCTCCATGGTGTTGAACTTCAGCGCCGGCTCTGAAATGCTGCTGCTGTCCATGGTGCTGAATGAGCCGCCGCTCTTCAGTAAAAGGCGTCCAGAAAACGATTTGTTTGACGGATCGAGGCCAATCCGGCACCCATAGACTCCCATGGTATGGACACCGGATCACCCAAGATCCTCCTTGATCCGGTTTTGTTCATTTTGTCGCAAAAAAACAAACAACTGGATCCAGCCAGAAAAGCAGAAAACCGGAGGCCAAATAAGGCCAATCCGGCACCACAGGGACACATGGGGCCAAAACCGGAGAGAACCTGAAACCACAAAACCGTGGTGTGAAGCCGGCCTAAGTCTGGTATTTCAACTCTTTCTTTTTGCTGGTTTAATTGTTGAGCAACTGAACAATCTTCATTTATATTACACAATTTTTGAAAAATGAGAGAGAAATTTTTTACTTGCTCTAGTGATAGCAAGTCCGTGTTCCATTGTTTGGCTATGTGGTTTTTGGTGGCCATGGTTACGTAGGTGAGTAGCCGATATGCTTTGTTACTCACATTAGGTGGTTTGTCCCCAAACAGTAGGTGCTGGTGGAGTGTGAGTTTGTCATCTAGAGTGAAGTTGATTACCTTTATGACGTCATTCCAAAGGGATTTTACGATGGGGCATGTCCACCATGTGTGGAGTGTGTCTCCTACTGCGTCACAGCCTCTGAAGCATCTGTCAGGCTTGGAGCTGTATATGTTGTGTAAGAAGCTGGGGACACGGTGCGTCCTGTGGAGAAGCTTAAAGGATGTTTCCGTTCGGGATACTTGATGGCTTCCCTTCATGATGCTTTTGTGACATCTGTACCATTTTTCTGGTGTGAGCGTGATTCCCAGGTCTAGTTTCCATTGCTCCATAGCTTTTAGATTACGACTATCCTTTGGGTGGTTAAGCGTGGTGTATATTTGGGATATTGATCCTTTTTCCCAGGGGGTCATGCATGCATTTGAGTTCAAATGCTGTCACTTTTGGGTGTGTTATAGTTTTGAGTATGGAATGTATGAAGTGGTACATTTGCTCTAGTCTGAAGGTTTCTGTGAGCGGGATTTTATATCTTGTAATGAGTGCGTGCTTGGCCATAAGTGTCGAGTGGTTAAGGAGATGTTGTAGTCTGCGTACATTATTTTATTCCCACCATGTGTGGTTTTTGGAGGAGACCCCAGGTTGAAACATTGGGTTCTTAAATAGCTCCAATAGTGGTGACAGGTGGGTTTGGAGGGAGTATTGGAATCTTATGGATCTCCATAGTTGTAGGGTGTGGAGGATGTATGGTGAGTACGTGTTTACGTTTTTTGGTAGAGTCCCCGTGGCCCAGAGGAGACCACTCAAGGTGTATGGGGCTAGTTGTGAGTTCTCTATATGGATCTATAGGGGAGTGTTCTGCTCTGCATTTATTGTTGCCATTTGTGCTGCCCTGTAGCAGTGTATGTAGTTCGGCAGCGATACACCTCCTTTTGCTTTGTGTTTATGTAAAGTCTGCATGGATATGCGTTGTCTCTTATGATTCCATATGAATCGGTTGATTTGGGAGTGGATCGTTTTGAATATGGACTTTGGTATTGGTAGTGAGCGGAAGAGATATAGGAATTGGGGTAGTGTGACCATCTTTATCGTGTGAACTCTCCCTAAAAAGGTGAGCGTTGTGGTTGACCATTTGTTTAGATTCTGTTCTAGTTTTTGCAATATGGGGCGATAGTTATATTTGTATTGGGTGTTTTTATGTGATGTCAGGTTGGTTCCAAGATAGGGAATGTAGTGCTCTTTGTGTGTAAATTTAAAGTTGGATAGAATTCAGTTTCGGTCATTGGCTGGGGTGTTAATAAGCATTATTTCTGATTTATCCACGTTTACTTTCTGTCCTGAAATCTCCTCAAATTGTTTGAGGGTGGCTATCAAGTTTGGAAGCGATATGTGGGGGTTCATTAGGTTCAGTAGTAGGTCGTCTGCGAAGAGGCTTACTTTATAGGGTGTTTCCCTACTTTTGGGCCTTTGATATCTGGATGGGATCGTATCTTTTGGGCTAGGGGTTCCATGATCATAGCGAATAAGGCCGGTGATAAGGGGCTTCACTGCCTCGTGCCTCCTTTTATGAGTATTGGTTTCGGGGAGGTGGATGGGAGTTTTAGGTATGCGATCGGGTTGTTGTAGAGGAGTTTAAGGGCGTTTATCAATTGTTGAGGTAGCCCCAATCTGTTCAGAACTTGGAATAGGTATGGCCATGCAACTGAGTCAAAGGCTTTTTCTATGTCTAGAGCCAGGACAGTTAGGGGTGAGTTGGATTTGTTGGCATTTTGTATTATATTGAGGTTCCTACGTATGTTGTCTCGTGCTTGTCTCGAAGGTATGAAACCCACTTGGTCTTTGTGTATAAGGTTAGGGAGGTATTTATTCTGTTGGTTAATATGGTCGAGAAGATTTTAAGGTCTATAATTTAATAGGGAGATGGGCCTGTAGTTCTTGATGAGCAGTGGGTCTTTTTTTGGTTTTGGGATGACAGAAATATGTGCAGTGTAGAATTCTTGGGGCATAGTTTGTCCTGAGAGTAAGTTGTTGCAATATGTGCGTATGTGGTTCGTTAGTGCGTACTGGAATTTGTTGTAGTATAATGCGGTCAGTTCATCCAGTTTATTTAAGGGAGGGAGAGCTTCCATTAGAGCAGGCATATAGGCAGGGTCGTACACTTGCACCTTTTAGTACCTTTCATGTGGCACTAAAAGGTGTTTTTAGCCAATTAACTTAATAAATAAATAAAGAAAAAAATAACGTGGGGTCCCCTCTATTTTTGATAACCAGCCAAGGCACAGCAGACAGCTATGGGCTGGTATTACCCAGATAAGATCATCCATGGTTTTATGGCCCTTCCCAGTGTAAAAATAGCAGCCCGCAGCCGCCCTAGAATTGGCGCATTCATAAATAATTTATTTATTTAGTTCCTAGCAGCAACCTAGGAGTCAGAGTCAGAGATGTCTTCCCAGCCCTCCTAGAGGGGTCTGATGGAAAAATGCTTGAGTTCCTCATCGACTTCTATTACATTCGTTACTCAGATTGGGTCTGTATGAACATCGGACCTACTCGATTAGAATAACGAGCACTCAAGCAGTTTAGTTTCATCACTAGTCATTACCATTAAAGTTTGCAGGATTATGGGGTGGTGTAAATGCCTCTTAAAATAAATGGACACCACAGGAGGTCTTCTATTAGCCAAAGTTGAGATCTGCACACAGCTAAATGCCACAATACTACAAATGCAGATAATATGCAGCTGGCGGCCATAGACTAAACTTCAGCCTTTTGTAACAGAGAAAAGAAATTTAGAGTTACTCTAGTAGCATCTGGTGGCTGCTAGGAGAACTGCACTGGTTATTGCAAGATGTTAGACAGAACTCACCGTTTGCTATAAAGAAGACATAATTTGGTTGTGTGCGGGGAGGTGATGGGGTCTGATCAATTACTGTAGCGAATTTAACAGCATGTGGCATCTGGGAGAGATCCTGGAGACGGTTGTGCAGGGAGCAAAGAGAAGGAGGTAGCAGATTAGGGTAGAATAAGTGTGGAGGGGAAAGGTCATGGTCCGCCTTGTATGTCATTCTTCGAACTTTGAGCTGAGAACAATGTTTTAATCATGGAAAGGACTGATACAGGAGGAATGAAGGCATGGAAATTGATCACCTGGTTCTATAGGAGGCTTCTAAAGGCCACTTCACACACACAGATATCTGAGTCCAATATCTGAACAGATCTCTGGTTGCAGTGAAATCATGGATACATTGCTCCATTTTGTGGCTGTGTACAACATGGAGCAATGTATCCATGATTTCACTGTAACCAGAGATCTGTTCAGATATTGGACTCAGATATCTGTGTGTGTGAAGTGGCCTTAAGGGTTCCATCACACTTGGCGACGTTCCAGCGATCCCGACAACGATACGACCTGGTAAGGATCGCTAGAACGTCGCTACGTGGTCGCTGGTGAGATGACAGTCAGATCTACTCAATGACGCAGTAACGATGCCGCGACCCGTATAACGACCTCGACGGTCTTTGGGACCCTGTCACACAGCAGCTAGTCTGACGACTCAGACCTACGTGGCTGAGTTCGAGACGCCAAAGAGGTCGTTGTTAGGCGTCAAGCACACGGATGCATGCTGGCCAGGGGGAACCCGACGATCAAAAAATGGTCCAGGCCATTCTGTCACGATCGGCGATGTCACAGTGGGGGCTTGGCCGCTGCCACTTGTCAAACATAGCGAGAACACTGGCGAGGTCGCTTTTGCGTCACAAAACCTATGACGTAACAGCGATTTTGCAAGGGATCTCGCTACGTGTGAATGATGTTTTAGTAGTCTAGGCAGAAGATAAAGGCATGCATGAGATTTTTGTTTATCCACTTCACGTAGAGCAGACATGGAAATCATTTATAGATCCAAGCACTGCACCCGTATAATGCCCATAACATAGAGCAGACCTGGAAATCATCTATAGATCCAAGCCCCACATCCGTATAATGCCCATCACACAGAGCACACCTAGAAATCAACTATAGCTCTGGCACCGCACCCGAATAATGCCCATTACCCGAAGCAGACCTGAAAATCATCTATAAATCCAAGCACCGCACCCGTAATAGGCCCATCACCCGGAGCAGACCTGAAAATCATCTATAGATCCAAGCACCGCACCCGTAAAATGCAAATCACCCAGAGCAGACCTGGAGATCATCTACAGATCCAAGTCCCGCACCCATATAATGTTCATCACACAGAGAAGACCTGGAAATCATCTAATGATCCAAGCACTGCACCCGTATAATGTTCATCACACAGAGCAGACCTGGAGATTATCTATAGATCCAAGCCCCGCACCCGAATAATGCCCATCACCCAGAGCAGACTAGGAGATCATCTATAGATCCAAGCACTGCAACTGTATAATGTTCATCACCCAGTGCAGTCCTGAAAATCATCTATAGATCCAAGCACAGCACCCGTATAATCCCAGTCACCTGGAGCACACCTGGAGATCATCTATAGATTCAAGCCCCGCACCCATATAATGCCCTTCACACAGACCAGACCTGGAAATCATCTATAGATCCAAGCACTGCACCCGTATAATGCACATCCCCCGAAGCAGACCTAGAGATCATCTATAGATCCAAGCCCCACACCCGTATAATGCCCATCACACAGAGCAGACCTGGAGATCATCTATAGATCCAAATCCCGCAATTTTATAATGCTCATCACACAGAGCAGACCTGGAAATTAACTATAGCTCCAAGCACTGCACCCGTATAATGCCCTTCACACAGAGCAGACCTAAAGATCATCTATAGATCCCAGCCCCGCACCTGTATAATGCCCATGACCCGGAACAGACCTGAAAATCATCTATCGATCCAAGCATTGCACCCGTATAAAGCCCATCACACAGAACAAACCTGGAGATCATCTATAGATCCAACCACTGCACCCGTATAATTCCCATCACCCGGAGCAGACCTGGAAATCATCTATAGATAAAAGCACGGCACACGTATGCTGCCCATCACCCAGAGCAGACCTGGAGATCATCTATAGATCCAAGCACCGCACCTGTAAAATGCTCGTCACACAGAGCAGACTTGGAAATCATCTATATATCCAACCACTGCACCCGTATAATTCTCATCACCCGGAGCAGACCTGGAAATCATCTATAGATAAAAGCACCGCACACGTATGCTGCCCATCACCCAGAGCAGACCTGGAGATCATCTACAGATCCAAGTCCCGCACCCATATAATGTTCATCACACAGAGAAGACCTGGAAATCATCTAATGATCCAAGCACTGCACCCGTATAATGTTCATCACACAGAGCAGACCTGGAGATTATCTATAGATCCAAGCCCCACACCCGAATAATGCCCATCACCCGGAGCAGACTAGGAGATCATCTATAGATCCAAGCACTGCAACTGTATAATGTTTATCACCCAGAGCAGTCCTGAAAATCATCTATAGATCCAAGCACAGCACCCGTATAATCCCAATCACCTGGAGCACACCTGGAGATCATCTATAGATTCAAGCCCCGCACCCATATAATGCCCTTCACACAGACCAGACCTGGAAATCATCTATAGATCCAAGCACTGCACCCATATAATGCACATCCCCCGAAGCAGACCTAGAGATCATCTATAGATCCAAGCCCCACACCCGTATAATGCCCATCACACAGAGCAGACCTGGAGATCATCTATAGATCCAAATCCCGCAATTTTATAATGCTCATCACACAGAGCAGACCTGGAAATTAACTATAGCTCCAAGCACTGCACCCGTATAATGCCCTTCACACAGAGCAGACCTAAAGATCATCTATAGATCCCAGCCCCGCACCCGTATAATGCCCATGACCCGGAACAGACCTGAAAATCATCTATCGATCCAAGCATTGCACCCGTATAAAGCCCATCACACAGAACAAACCTGGAGATCATCTATAGATCCAACCACTGCACCCGTATAATTCCCATCACCCGGAGCAGACCTGGAAATCATCTATAGATAAAAGCACGGCACACGTATGCTGCCCATCACCCAGAGCAGACCTGGAGATCATCTATAGATCCAAGCACCGCACCTGTAAAATGCTCGTCACACAGAGCAGACTTGGAAATCATCTATATATCCAACCACTGCACCCGTATAATTCCCATCACCCGGAGCAGACCTGGAAATCATCTATAGATAAAAGCACCGCACACGTATGCTGCCCATCACCCAGAGCAGACCTGCAGATCATCTATAGATCCAAGCACCGCACTCGTATAATGCTCATAGCCTCATGAATATTCACTGCACTGGGTGGCACAGCAGCATTTGAAGAGAGAAAAACAGGCAGCGCTGGAGACAGGTAACTTTACAATGACATGCTGTCTGTGTGCTATCCAGATGTTACAAGGGAGCACACGCATGACCTACGGACACACACTGCACAGATGTGTGAAACAGGCTTTAAGATGACTGTGCCAGATGAGCTAATCAAAATTAGAGTTAGGGATACCATCAGGTATAAGGTGGTTTTCAGGATTTTCGTCCAGTGGCAATAATTACCGATGTGGCTGACGTAACTGATCCCGACAGTCTACTAAGGAGCCAAATCTGTGAGACTCAGCGATGGAGTGGACAACTAGGTCAAAAGTAGATGACAGGTCTAACATATTAAAGGCTCGTGCACATGACCAATTTTCTCATACAAGCGCTATCCGTGGATTTCATGGATAACACCTATGATATTCTATGGGCTGGACACACGTCTGATTTTTAGCTGGTAAATAAAAAAAAATATGAGACATGCCCAATTTTGATCCGAGGGGTAAAAGTAGGGGTAAGGCTGGCTTCACATTAGCGTTTGTGTCTGCATGCTGATGGCATGCAGACACAAACGCTGTCAGAAGCAGTGTCCAAATGATGTGTCCGCAGCGGATAATGTCCGCCTGCGGACACATCACTATGGAGCCCGGCAGCCAATCGGCGCTGTCCGGGGGCGGGCCGGGGGCGGAGATCAGCGCCGGAGATCTCCGCCCCCCCCGGCCGCCGGTAAGCTCCGGGACTGTCGGCGGGGAGAACAGCTGATGTGAGAGCTGTTTGAATCTTCCCGCGCCGACACTGAGAGGAGATGTCGGCGCGGGAAGATTCAAACAGCTCTCACATCAGCTGTTCTCCCCGCCGACATCGCTAGGAGATTACAGGCGGCGGGGAGAAGGAGGACAGCAGAGGCTGAGCTGATCTCCCGGTGGCCGTCGGTGAGCTCCTGTGACATCACCGGCGGCCACTGGGAGATTTTTCAATGGGTCCGCAGCGTTCTCCTGCGGTGTCATGCAGAGGACACTGCGGACCCATTGAAGCCAATGCATTTTTTGTACGCTTGGGGACGCTTGCTGATTGTCCAAGCTCCCCAAACGCACAAAAAAACCCAACATGCTGCGTCCCGGGTGCGGATGCTGGACACCGGAAGCAGCAGATATCGTCCGCATCCGCACCCGAACGCAGCAAACGCAGGCACCATGCGTTCCTATGTTAAACATAGGAACGCAGTGCGCATGCGTTTGACTGCGTATGGGAACGCAGCAATACGCTGCCTTCCCATACGCAAATGTGAAGGCAGCCTAAGTTGGGAAGGTGGGGAAGTTCAGACAACAGCTATTTTCTTTGTACAACTTCCCTAAAGGAGTTGTCCAGAATTAAAAGGGCTGAGGGGAACAAAACAAAACAGCACTTCCATTGTTGTTGTCGGATATTGAAATTCATCCTAAGGGCTCATTCACACATCTTTTTTTTTTTAAATACGAGTGCTAGCTGTGTTTTATGCAGATAGCTCTCCAACTATATTAGTGAATGGGGCCGTTCAGTTCACGTGTTCATGGTTTTTCAGAGACCAAGCAGTCATTGCGAAGTTAAGGAGACAAGTCTGATATTGAGGCGAGTGTCAGATCAATATCAGCAATCAGGGGTGAACCTAGCCTCTCTGCTGCCTGAGGCGAACTTTAAAACGGCGACCCCCCCTACCCCAAGCACAAGGCTGTTAGCACCATCACACGCACATGCAAGAATCACATAGAAGAATCCAGAATAAGGATCATTTATGGCAATGGCAGGTTGGCACAAGCTACAGTCACACAATGGTGGCTGCAGCCTTATAGCACAGGAGGCAGCACTGATTGCCACCTATTATCTATGGCACACACCTACAAAACTCTGGGCAGCTCCAATGTGATCACTGCCTGGCACTGACTAGTCAGACATGTCACCATGCGGCACCGTCCACACATACAATGACCTGCAGTCTGAGCATCAACAAGCCGCCACTGCAGTAAGCTGGGAAAATGGCGCGTCTTCCCCAACAGATCACGCCTCCTCCCGAAACGCTTAGCCAATCACAAGTGCCGCACACGGGGCTGTCTGGAGCTAATACCTTGTTTCGCTGAAAATAAGACACCGTCTTATATTAATTTTTGCCTCCAAAGAAGCGCGATGTCTTATTTTCAGGGGACGTCTTATCTCCAGGGGACGTCTTATCTCCATGAAGAATTCACATTTATTGATGAACAAAAAAAAAAAAATGAACATTTATTGCATACTGTACAATAATTGTACAATAAAAATCACAGACCAGAATAACCAAACTGTCATCCGTCATCCATCAGCAGCATCCATCATCCCCAATATCCCCCTGCAGCCTCCATCATCCATCTGCAGCCTCCATCATCACCCAATGTCCCCCTGCAGCCTCCATCATCCCTCAATGTCCCCCTGCAGCCTCCATCATCCATCTGCAGCCCCCGTCATCCCCCAATGTCCACCTGCAGCCTCCATCATCACCCAATGTCCCCCTGCAGCCTCCATCATCCTTCTGCAGCCCCCATCATCACCCAATATCCCCCTGCAGCCTTCATCATCGATCTGCAGCTTCCATCATCCCCCAATGTCCCCCTGCAGCCTCCATTATCCTTCTGCAGCTTCCATCATAACCCAATGTCCCCCTGCAGCCCACATCATCCTTCTGCAGTCTCCATCATCACCCAATGTCCCTCTGCAGCTTCCATCATCACCTAATGTCCTCCTGCAGCCCACATCATCCTTCTGCAGCCCCCATCATCTCCCAATTTCCAAATCATCCATCTGCAGCACCAGCGGCTGGCTGGCCCAGGGGGCAGGGGGACAGATGCCTCCCAGGCCAGTGGTCAAGCAGCAGTTTTCGGGCTGCTCTGCCATTTGTCATGTTGGTCTCCGAGGCCGCTCTGCCCCTATAGCTCACTGCTCATGGGCCACTGCTATGTGCTTGCCCCCCAGGCTGAAATTTGCCAGCCAGCCTCTGTGCAGCACCCATCATCTCCCAATATCCCCCTGCAGCCCACATCAGCCTTCTGCAGCCTCCATCATCTCCCAATATCCCCTTCATCCATCTGCTGCACCCAAAATCCCCCAATGTCTCCCTGCAGCCCACATAATCCTTCTGTCACACCCATCATCCCCCAATGTGGGAGCAGAAAGGAGGACAAGTGCCGATCAAATGGCTGGAGAATTGATCTTTCATTGCCCCCATAAAGTATGATGCCACCAAAAGTGTCCCCCAAACACTATGATTCCCCCACAGTGAATTCCTCCACAGTACCCTCCACACATACCATACAGCAGTGTTTCCCAACTCCAGTCCTCAAGGCATACCAACAGGTCATGTTTTCAGAATTTCCTTAGGATTGCATAGGTGATAATTTAATCACTTGCACAGGGGATAATTCCATCATCTGTCTAATGATAAGGAATTCCTGAAAACATGACCTGTTGGTGTGCCTTGAGGACTGGAGTTGGGAAACACTGCCATACAGTACCCCTCAACTACTGTGGCACAGTATGATCCCCAACTGTGACCCCTCACAGCCCTCTATATAGTATAATGGTCCCTAAACCTCTTCACACTGTATAATAGACCCCGATACAGCCCTCAAATAGCCCCTCATAAAGTATAAAGGCTCCAATCAGATCTGGAGGAGATTACTCGCTCTGATTGGCAGTCTGAATTTCAACTGCCAATCAGATCGAGTTTAGCCACGGGGGGGGGGGAGGGGGGTTAATCCACACCCCATGGGGTGAACTACAGGTTGTCACTGTGCATTAGCTACAGTGACACCTGAGTCACCAACCTCACACGGGCCCGATCATTTCATGGCCCACCCCCTGGGCCATAGGTCGGGAACGCACCGACTTTCATGGCCCAAAGGTCGGGAAGGGGTTAAAGCACTCCAATATACAGCACAGCCGCCCCATAAACAGAACAGCACCCCCATAAACTGCACAGTACTCCCATATACAGCACAGAAGCCCAATATACAATATAGCACCCCCATAAACAGCACAGTACCCCCATATACAGCACCACCATATACGGCACAGCACCTCCATATATGGCACAGCATCCCCATATACGGCACAGAACCCACATATACAGCTCAGCAACCCCATATACAGAACAGCACCCCAGCCCCACATACAGCAGAGCCCCCCGATATACAGCAGAGCCCCCAATATACAGCAGAACCTCCCATATACAGCACCCCTGCCCCATATACAGCACCCCCACATACAGCAAAGCCCTCCATATACAGCACCCCTGCCCCATATACAGCACCCCCACATACAGCAAAGCCCCCCCATACAGCTCCCCCATATTCAGCAGAGCCCCAATATAAAGCAGAGCTCCCCCATATACAGTACCCTAGCTCCATATACAGCAGAGTCCCTCATATACAGTACCCCAGCCCCATATACAGCAACCCAGCCCCATATACAGCAGAGCTCCCCCACATACAGTAGCCCAGCCCCATATACAGCACAGCCCCCCATATACAGCAACCCAGCCCCATATACAGCAGAGCTCCCCCACATACAGTACCCCAGCCCCATATACAGCACAGCCCCCACATATACAGTACCCCAGCCCCAAATACAGCAACCCAGCCCCATATACAGCAGAGCCCCCCATATACAGTACCCCAGCCCCATATACAGCAGAGCTCCCCCATATACAGCACCCCAGCCCCATATACAGCAGAGCTCCCCCATACGCAGTACCCCAGCTCTATATACAGCAGAGCCCCCCATATACAGTACCACAGCCCCATATACAGCAGAGCCCCCCATATACAGTACCCCAGCCCCATATACAGCAGAGCTCCCCCATATACAATACCCCAGCCCTATATACAGCAGAGCTCCCCCATATACAGTACCCCAGCCCTATAAACAGCACCCCAGCCTCATATACAGCAGAGCTCTCCCATATACAGTACCCCAGCCACATATACAGCAGAGCTCTCCCATATACAGTACCCCAGCCCCATATACAGTACCCCAGCCACATATACAGCAGAGCTCTCCCATATACAGTACCCAGCCCCATATACAGCAGAGCGCCCCCATATACAGTACCCCAGCCCCATATACAGTACCCCATATACAACAGAGCTCCCCCATATACTGTAATCCAGCCCCATATATAGTACCCCAGCCCCTTATAGAGCAGAGGTCCCCCATATACACCACCTGGAGTCCTGATGAACACAGGGTCACTTGATGCAGAGGTAGAATGACTGCTGGATTGACCAATCATCACACTCCCTGGCTGGAGGGGGCGGACACTGAGGAGACAGAGCCAATTGCTGCTGTTCTGAAAGTAAAAGCAGCCAGGAGCCTCCTCTCTCCCCAGTCCCAACCGCAGCTGCTCCACACAGTCACTGACAGGAGCACAGGATTGCAGGAGCACAGCAGCATGTGAACTGACTGCTCTGCCGCCCCCTGTGTTCAGGGACTCATCGTAGCCTGAGCAGAGCGCTCACATTGATGATGCGGCATTGTCAGCAATACATGTCTATTAGTGACTAGATGGTGGCCCGATTCTAATGCATCGGGTAGTCTAGAATATGTATGTAGTTTATTTATGAAGACTTAACAATAATGCAAGGAGTACACGATATGTATCTATCACCTACCTATGTGTCTATCGTCTATGTATTTTTAGGATATTTTATCTTTATAAATTAAGGTTCTTGGTACACATATTGGCCAATACCTGTTTGCCCATCAACCAGCTTCAAGGTGATTTTAGATCTGATGGGTCTCTATCCTACCTTGTCACTCTTTCCTTGGGCTCAGCTAAGCCTCCATTTTTACTATTTCTCAGTGGGAGGACTCGCTTAAATCAAAGAAACAATGAGACACCATATACAGTGCTGACCACTGACTCACCATATACAGTGCTAACCACTGAGCCACCATACAATGCTAACCACTGAGCCACCATACAATGCTAACCACTGAGCCACCATACAATGCTAACCACTGAGCCACCATACAATGCTAACCACTGAGCCACCATTCAATGCTAACCACTGAGCCACCATACAATGCTAACCACTGAGCCACCATACAATGCTAACCACTGAGCCACCATACAATGCTAACCACTGAGCCACCATACAATGCTAACCACTGAGCCACCGTACAATGCTAACCACTGAGCCACCGTACAATGCTAACCACTGAGCCACCATACAATGCTAACCACTGAGCCACCATATACAATGCTAACCACTGAGCCACCATACAATGCTAACCACTGAGCCACCATACGGTGCTAACCACTGAGCCACCATACGGTGCTAACCACTGAGCCACCATACAGTGCTAACCACTGAGCCACCATACAGTGCTAACCACTGAGCCACCATATACAGTGCTAACCACTGAGCCACCATATACAGTGCTAACCACTGAGCCACCATATACAGTGCTAACCACTGAACCATCATACAATGCTAACCACTGAGCCACCATACAATGCTAACCACTGAGCCACCATACAATGTTAACCACTGAGCCACCATACAATGCTAACCACTGAGCCACCATACAATGCTAACCACTGAGCCACCATACAATGCTAACCACTGAGCCACCATACAATGCTAACCACTGAGCCACCATACAATGCTAACCACTGAGCCACCATACAATGCTAACCACTGAGCCACCATACAATGCTAACCACTGAGCCACCGTACAATGCTAACCACTGAGCCACCATACAATGCTAACCACTGAGCCACCATACAATGCTAACCACTGAGCCACCATATACAATGCTAACCACTGAGCCACCATACAATGCTAACCACTGAGCCACCATACGGTGCTAACCACTGAGCCACCATACAGTGCTAACCACTGAGCCACCATACAGTGCTAACCACTGAGCCACCATATACAGTGCTAACCACTGAGCCACCATATACAGTGCTAACCACTGAGCCACCATATACAGTGCTAACCACTGAACCATCATACAATGCTAACCACTGAGCCACCATACAATGCTAACCACTGAGCCACCTAAACAATGAGCCACCATATACAGTGCTAACCACTGAGCCATCTAAACACTGAGCCATCATATACAGTGCTAACCACTGAGCCAACCTATACAGTGCTAACCACTGAGCCACCTAAACAATGATCCACCATATACAGTGCTAACCACTGAGCCACCATATACAGTGCTAACCACTGAGCCATCTAAACACTGAGCCATCATATACAGTGCTAACCACTGAGCCAACCTATACAGAGCTAACCACTGAGCCACCTAAACAATGATCCACCATATACAGTGCTAACCACTGAGCCACCATATACAGTGCTAACCACTGAGCCATCTAAACACTGAGCTATCATATACAGTGCTAACCACTGAGCCACCCTATACAGTGCTAACCACTGAGCCACCTAAACAATGATCCACCATATACAGTGCTAACCACTGAGCCACCATATACAGATTCTAACCACTGAGCCACCATACAGTACTAACCACTGAGTCACCATTTACAGTGCCAACCACACAGCCACCATACAATGCTAACCACTGAGCCATCATACAATGCTAACCACTGAGCCACCATACAATGCTAACCACTGAGCCACCATACAATGCTAACCACTGAGCCACCATACAATGCTAACCACTGAGCCACCATACAATGCTATCCACTGAGCCACCATATACAGTGCTAACCACTGAGCCACCATACAATGCTAACCACTGAGCCATCATATACAGTGCTAACCACTGAGCCACCATATACAGTGCTAACCACTGAGCCACCTAAACAATGATCCACCATATACAGTGCTAACCACTGAGCCACCATATACAGTGCTAACCACTGAGCCACCTAAACACTGAGACATCAAATACAGTGCTAACCACTGAGCCACCTAAACACTGAGCCTTCATATACAGTACTAACCACTGAGCCACCATACAATGCTAACCACTGAGTACAGTGTATTTAAAATATGGCACCATGGCGTGCGCCGCTATTCTGATTAGGCGGCGCTGAAAGCAGCGAGCAATGAGAGAAGCGGCATTCAAACCGTGTGCCGCTTCTCTGATTGGTCGGCGCTGAACACGGCGACCAATCAGAATAGCAGCAAGCGCCATATTTCAAATACACTGTACTCAGTGTATTTGAAATATGGCGCCATGGCGCGCGCAGCTATTCTGATTGGTCGCGCAGCTATTCTGAGTACACACACATTATCTTCCAGGTCACTTTTGCTTATACTTACATCTTTTTTTAACTGTTAATGTCCTCTCTTCTATTTCAGCTCCAGCCTCCAGCACCAGCAGTGTCCCCAGCTTGTTTGCCACTCTGCACCGCAGGGACTCAGCACAGCAACAAGGCGCTCAGAGGTGATGTCATGATATCACTTGAGTCCCCGGCCCGCCGAGCTGATCTGCAGTGTCGGCAGTTGGCTGACACTGACTGAGGGTGAGATCCGCCCTGCACCCCTGCTGGCTGCTGCCCCATGATTACCGCGCTGAGGTAACTGTTATCGCATTCGCTACACACACACAGGTGGAAGTGGTAGCGTTGGCCGGTCTCAGCCTGAGACATTATAATAGGTGCGGGCAGCTGCCCCCCCCTGCCCCACGCTGGGTACGCCCATGTGAGCTAGCACTAAACTGCTTGGGTGCTTGGTACTTGTACTGAGCAGTTGGATGGTTGGATTGACACTCGCCCGCAATATCAGACATGTCCCCGTAACTTTGCACTGACTGTTTGGTCTCTGAAAAACCGTTATGAGTATTGAGCACCCAAGTATGGCAGTGCTTGTTCATCACTAATGTCCATGGGTACGTGGAAGAATAAAAAAAAATGTCGGCACTCTGATGTCATTTGAGTGTGGTCCGATATTCATAGACTGTTGGAGAAGGTGGAAAAAACTTTTTTCTTACATTTTCGAGAAAAACTGATAAATCTGGCCCAAACTCTGCGGAAACTGATCAAAATCTGCTGAAGCTATGATGACAAGTGATGAAACTTTGTCCGTTTTTTCGTATGTTAAAAAAATGGATTTGTAAATGATGCCCAATGCATATATACATATGAATAGGACAACATTGTAACATCAGACACAGCCTATGGAACAGTATAGTGCGGTTACTGGAAGACGCAGACCATCTTTTCCAATTGTCTCATTTTAATGTCGATTTCAGTCTTATTTCATGGTCTTTATATGGACCGCAATGACAGAACTTAGGCTGGCTTTACATTACGTTTTTGTTCCTGTCCATGGAATCTTGTTTTTTGTGGGACCCCACGAACAGGAACGAACAGGCCCGGATTGTAAAGTCTGGATGCCATATCTGTTTGTCCGGAGGGATCCGGAGTGACAGAGCTGGGAGGAGCTGAGCCTGCAGTACTTTCGCTTTAGGAGTGTATGAACATACACTCCTAAAGTGAAATGAAAGAAAGCAGTGGGCATTAAAAATAAATGCTCACCTGTCCCAGGATCCGAGGCGTCCACATCCGATGCAGCAAGGATACTGCAAGAAATTTGATCAGCTGATCAACAGCTGATTGACTGGTAGCGGTCTCGTGACACATCAGCTGATCGTTACCGGCCAATCAGCTTTTAAAGTCTTTGCAGCATCAGACGTCTTCCTGGGACAGTCACCAGAGAGGTAAGTATTTGATTTTTTTTTTATTTTTAACCATTCCTTGACTTAATTTCACTTAAGCAGTGTATATAAATACACTGCTAAAGTGACATTTCACACATATACCACAGGTACGGAGCAGTGCTCTTGTTCTGAGCATTCTCTGTACCCTGGAACCGGATCCGGGAAACGATTCTGTTTTTTTCCCAAATCCGGCTCCATAGGCCCCATGTTATGTGTCCCGGACGGAATTCGTTGTCACCGGAGCCCAAAAACAGTGCAGACTTCGTTTTCAGGATCCAGGAAAAACAGGACAGAAACAAATACGGGACTGAATACACAAAACTGGATGGCCAAATATGACCAATCTTGCACTATAGGGATATATGGGAGGCAAAAACGATCCTGTTCTGTTCTTCTCAAAAATGAACAGAACAGGATCCCAAAAACCGTAGTGTGAAGCCAGCCTTACAGAGTCATAGGCTTTATCAGGCAGGAAAGTCGGATGAGGAGTCTCCTGGGCATTGCGGTTAGTATGCAGGCTGTGAACTTGGCCTAAATCTACAAAAGCAAGAGTCGTTTTCCCACAGCTAAAGCCCCCCCACATGAGATCGTTAGCGAGATTGTTGTAATGTCACAGGGTTTGTGACGTAACAGCGATCT
Organism: Allobates femoralis; assembly: GCA_033576535.1. Classification (NCBI taxonomy): domain Eukaryota; kingdom Metazoa; phylum Chordata; class Amphibia; order Anura; family Aromobatidae; genus Allobates; species Allobates femoralis. The sequence continues at coordinate 81,383,912 of JARQOC010000004.1, forward strand.
CGCTAACAATCTCGCTACGTGTGACACTTAGCAGCGATCAGGCCCCTGCTGTGAGATCGCTGATCGTTACAAAGTGCTCTGGGTCATTTTTTGGTCGTTGCGCTCCCGCTGGGAACGCTGCATCGCTCTGTTTGAAAGGGACAACGACCAACAATCTCAATACTACGCCCGGGAGAGACAATTCCCAACAACCTCTGTATCATTCCGGATCGTTGCTGAAGTTGCTGGTGAGATCTGACTGTTTGACATCTCACCAGCGATCCCAAAGTGACGCACCAGCGAACCCTACCAGGTCGTATCGTTGTCGGGATCGCTGGTGCGTCGCTACGTGTGACGGCACCTTAAGTCAGGTCTTCTAACCCAATTAGTGTCTGGAGACAGTCTTATCTGCTTGATCTTAAGAACTTTTGGTGACCTGTTTTTGCTTCCTCCAATACAAAATGCAAAAGAGGATTGATGGTTCCTTTACTCCTTTACTATTGTAAAACATGTGAGCCATGCTTAAATGAAAAAAGAAAAAAAGAAACAAGGGCCTTTATATGCGAGAATAGGTGTAAACAATTAGTATCAATTCAATTCAGACATGCCTCTAAGCCCCCCATACACATTGTACTCATGTCAGCTGAATCTGCTGATGTCATCTATGGGAGCCCCAGACAATCTAATATATGAAAGTTTTAGGCCGGCTTCAGACTGCGTGTCTGATCCGATCCGTAGCTGTCCGCTTGAGGCAGACAGCCGCGGACCGGATCAGCACACAGGACTGGGGGCTATTATGCCCTCTGATCCTGTGTGCAGCCGCACGCAGCTGAACCAGCTGACAGGTCAGGACCGCGGCGCCCGCGGTCCTCACCTATTAGCAGCAGGAACTGCGTGCGGCTGCACACAGGATCGGAGGGCATAATAGCCCCCAGTCCTGTGTGCTGATCCGGTCCGCGGCTGTCTGCCTCAAGCGGACAGCTACGGATCGGATCAGACACGCAGTCTGAAGCCGGCCTTATCCAGTCTGTCTGTCTGTGTGTCTGTTAAGGCCCTTTTACACGCTGCAACTTTCCAGCGATCACGACCACGATTTGACCTGGCCGGGATCGCTGGTGCGTCGCTACGTGTGACGGCACCTTAAGTCAGGTCTTCTAACCCAATTAGTGTCTGGAGACAGTCTTATCTGCTTGATCTTAAGAACGTTTGGTGACCTGTTTTTGCTTCCTCCAATACAAAATGCAAAAGAGGATTGATGGTTCCTTTACTCCTTTACTATTGTAAAACGTGAGCCATGCTTAAATGAAAAAAGAAAAAAAGAAACAAGGGCCTTTATATGCGAGAATAGGTGTAAACAATTAGTATCAATTCAATTCAAACATGCCTCTTAGGCTGGCTTCAGACTGCGTGTGATCCGATCCGTAGCTGTCCGCTTGAGGCAGACAGCCGCGGACCGGATCAGCACACAGGACGGGGGGCTATTATGCCCTCCGATCCTGTGTGCAGCCGCACGCAGCTCCCGATGCTAATAGGTGAGGACCGCGGGCGCCGCGGTCCTGACCTGTCAGCTGGTTCAGCCGCGTGCGGCTGCACACAGGATCGGAGGGCATAATAGCCCCCCGTCCTGTGTGCTGATCCGGTCCGCGGCTGTCTGCCTCAAGCGGACAGCTACGGATCGGATGAGACACGCAGTCTGAAGCCGGCCTAAGCCCCCCATACACATTGTACTCATGTCAGCTGAATCTGCTGATGTCATCTATGGGAGCCCCAGACAATCTAATATATGAAAGTGTTATGGTGGGTTTACACACACCAATTTATCTGTTCAATCTCTGAACCAATCTCTGGTTGCAGTGAAATCATGGATACATTGCTCCATGTTGTACACAGCCACAAAATGGAGCAATGTATCCATGATTTCACTGCAACCAGAGATTGGTACAGAGATTGAACAGATAAATTGGTGTGTGTAAACCCACCATTAGGCTGGCTTCACACTGCAGTTTTTCACTGATCAGTGTCCATCAGTCTTTGGATGCCAAAACCAGGAGAGGAACCAGGAAAGGAACTTGCAGAGAAAAACTATAATTGAAAGATTGACACCTGTTCTGAGTTTTGGAGACACTCCTGGTTTTGGCACCCAAACACTGATGGACACTGATCAGTGAAAAACTGCAGTGTGAAGCCAGCCTTATCCAGTCTGTCTGTCTGTGTGTCTGTAAGGGCCCTTTTACACGCTGCAACTTTCCAGCGATCACGACCACGATTTGACCTGGCCGGGGTCGCTGGTACGTCGCTACGTAGTCGCTGGTGAGATGTCGAACAGTCAGATCTCACCAGCGATGCACCAACGATACGGCAGTCGTTGGGACCCAGTCACTCTCGGGCGTAGTATTAAAATCGTTGGTCGTTGTCCCCGTCAAACATAGCGAAGCATGCTGCCCAGCGGGAGCGCAACAACCAAAAAATGGCGCTGAACGATTTGTAACGATCAGCTATCTCACAGCGGGGGCCTGATCGCTGCTACATGTCACACATAGCGAGGTCGCTGTTACGTCACAAAACCTGTGACGCTGCAGCGATATCGCTATCGTTGTGTGTGACGTACCCTAGTTTGTCCCAAAAACAGTGGCACCTGTAGGACAATTGTGTAAATGACTGTTAAACTGTAGGAGCCCATAAGTTTCGTTGATCAGTCAAAGAAAACAGCACCACCTATAGGACATCTGTGATGGGGGCCCACACGCGGCCGGAACACTGGCCGCAGTACACGCATTCATTATCACCTGCACCTGGGTCCACTCTGTCATACCCTTGTAGCGGTCCCATCCTGATGCTGCACGTCCCCCTGATTTGCATTCCACTCTGGAACGCAGGCTGGCACCGTGGCTCCTCAGCATACAGGGGGAAAGACGTCTCACAGGGGTGAGTGAAACAGGCACAATGGGGGGACATAGAGCGCACAGGGGAGATACAGTACAAAAGGAGAGAGTGCACAAGGGGAAGAGAGCACAAGGGGTTAGAGACAGCGCACAATAAGGAGAGATAGCATGTGAAGAGAGAGCGCACAAGGACAAGAGAGCGCACAAGGAGGAGAGAGAGCACACAAGGAGGAGAGAGCCCACAAGGGGAAGAGATAGGGCATGGGGAAACACAACACAAAGGGAAAGAGTACCACAGGAGGGGGAAGAGCGCACAAGGGGGAAGGGAGAGGTGCACAAGAGAGAGAGAGAGCACACAGGGTGAAGAAAGGAGAGGCAACAAAGTGAAGGAGAGCACACAGGAGAGAGAGTGCACAGGGAGGAAGAGTCACAGGGGGAAGAGGGGAGCAACAGGAGGAGAGGGGATCACACAGGGGGGAGAGAGGAGCATACGGGAAAAGAGAGTGGCAACAAGGGGAGGAGAAGGAGCACACAGGGGGAGGAGAAGGAGCACACAGGGGGAGGAGAGAGGAGCACACAGGGGGAGGAGAGAGAGCACACAGGGAGGAGAGAGGAGCACACAGGGGAGGAGAGAGGAGCACACAGGGGGAGGAGAGAGGAGCACACAGGGGGAGGAGAGAGGAGCACACAGGGGGAGGAGAGAGCACACAGGGGGAGGAGAGAGCACACAGGGGGAGGAGAGAGGAGCACAAGGAGGGAGAGAGAGCACACAGGGGGAGGGAGAGAGGAGCACACAGGGGGAGGAGAGAGGAGCACACAGGGGGAGGGAGAGAGGAGCACACAGAGGGAGGAGAGAGGAACACAGGGGAGGGAGAGAGTGCAAAGGGGAGGAGAGAGAGCAAAAGAGGAGAGAGGAGCACACGGGGAGGGGACACACAGGGAACAAGGGTGAGAGAGTGCATACAGGGAGAGAGCAAAAGAGGAGAAGCACACAGGGGAAAGAAGAAAGGCAACATAGGGGAAAGAGAGAGCACAGAGGGAGAGAGAGCGCACAGGGAGAAGAAGTGAGGAGGCACAGGGGGAGAAAGAGAGCGCACAGGGGAAAGAGAGGCACAGGGGAAAGAGAGTGCACAGGGGGGAAGAGAGAGCGCACGGAGGGAAAAACAGAGCGCACAGGGGTGAGAGAGCACACAGGGGATGGAAAGCAAGCAGCGACTGACAAGCCACGGCCACCCCATGCACCAGCGGACGCCCTCCGCCTTCCTCGGTTTAGCTGTATTAGTTGGACTAATATATAATCCCACACATTCTAGAATCACCCGATGTGACAGAATTAGGCCCTCATCTAATCTATAACAAATGCTTAACCCATCCTTCTGTCTGAAGCCAGGATGCATGTGCAGTGCTATACGTCAGCAGCAGAGACCCATGGCATCACCTGCGGAGCAGCGCTGATCTCCTGAATCCCTATATAGTGACTCCGCTCTGCTGCAGGCTTATTAGTATTCATGAGCCACACCAGTCTGGACACTTCAGCTTGACACAGAGCAGAGTGGAGAGGATAGCGCACAGAGACAGGACACAAGAGAAGAGAGAGCGCATGAGGGGAGAACATGCACACAAGGAAAAGACACAGGTAGAAGAGCACACAGAGGGAGAGTACATAGGTGCCAAATAGTGCATGAGTGGAGAGGAGAGTGCACGGGGAAGAAGAGAGCGCACGGGGGAAGAAGACAGTGCACGGGGAAATAAAGATTGCATCGGGGAGAGAGACAGCGCACATGGGGGAGAGACAGTGCACAGGGTGAGGGGAAGAACGAGAATGGGGAAATTATATTTTCAGGGAAAAAAATTATTTTCACTTAATGCTTCAATAAAAGTACATATGTGCCAATAAAAACGCTCGCCACTTGAGTGTAGAACGGGTTTAAAATCTAGTTTGTTATAAAGTGGGGCTAAATATCCATCCAATATGTTAGCACTGTCGATCATATTTTTTCCCCAGAGATAAAACATCACCAGACATATCAGTTGGCGGCTTTCTCAAAGAGAACACAGGACCACTCAAGCGCTACTGTGTATGGGAAATGCCGGACGAGATGGCTGCTAGCTGAATGATTACCCAAACCAGCATATGTCCAATAGCCATCTAGTTGTACGGCGGCCTTAAACCGCTATCGTAATCTAGTAGGTGGGAGTGATATCAGGGAGAAATAATTGGGAAGGGGGATTAGCTGTGGAGGTCCAAGATTGGAAGATATATAAACAGAAGTGAGGAGAAGCAAAGAGAGCGCAAACAAGTGGGAGAAGGAAGGTGTCTGATTTGTTTTGTGTTTTATGCTGGAAACACACTCTCCTACTTACATGCGAGTCTCTCGGACGAAACTCGGATGAGACTGGATCAGTGACCCTGAACGGCCTCACCCTCTCTGGACGGGGATTGTGATGCTGCACAAAAACACAAGCAGCTGACACTCCCGTCCAGAGAGGCTGTTCAGGGCTCAGTGATCCAGTGAGTTTCCAGCCTTAGTAGGATAGATGTGATGTTGAGAGAGCTAGTCAGGAGATGAAGTCAGGTGGAGAGGTAAGTGGGAAGGGGACATAATTATTAATTTGGAGAGCTCTGGGGTTTGGGGATAGCAAAGGAGAATAAGGATTAATGGAACATTAGCTGTAAGAGCAGATGTAAGCATAATTAAAAGTAAGTGTGGGAAAATGAAAAGGCAGATGCGGTTAGTAAACAGTTGTAGCTCTTACCTTCTGGTCACTTTTGGTATGTTGATGGCGCTGTATACATAAACCAATAGGGGTGGACTGGCCCTCCGGGGTATCAGGAAAACCTCTGGTGGGCCCCGGGTCCCAATGGCCATGCCCCCAAAGACTTGCCCCCTACCCCCCTGGGCCCTGTATGGAGAAGAGAAGGCCCCCCAGTCCAGAAATATAGCTATATCAGCAGCACTGCCGATAGGATTAGTCACTAGCCCTCTCTGTAGCCCTCTCTGCAGTGGCAAAGCAAGGAGAGTGATCTCCCTACTCTGCATGCCTGCTGCCGCAGTGCCGCTCAGCCTGCTATGCGCAGTGAAAATGCCAGCATGTGCACAGGAGGTCAGTATCAGGGCGATGATGTCATCGCTCTGGGACTGCTTCCTGTGCCCACTGGGTGCAGGGCAGGCGTGCGCTGTGGTTTTCCTGGAAGACGGACCGTCGCCCCAGGCAGTGTTGGAAAGCGAGTGTGACGCTAAAAAATTTAGTATGGGGGCTGGGGGGAGGGGGAAGGGGGGGACTGAGACCCTGTCAGTGGCTGAGAGGCAGGCAGGACATACTACTGGGCAATGGGCATGATTACCACAGAGTCTGGCAGGAAATACTTGGCATGATTCATGCCCAGCATGTCCTACCAGCCACTGGTGGTAGTACTAGCATGATAGTACCGCAAGTGGCTGGTAGGACATGCTGGGCATGAATCATGCCAAGTATTTCCTGCCAGACTCTGTGGTACTATCATGCCCATCATGTCCTGCGAGCTACTGGTGGTGGTACTATCACGCGGCAATCACCAACACCACCAGTGGCTGGCAGGACATACTGGGCATTACAGTACTACACAGGCTGGCAAGACATGCTGGGCATTATAGTACCATAGAGGCTGGCAGTACATACTGGGCAATGGGCATAATAGTACCACAAAGGTTGGGAGGACATACTGGGCAATGGGCATGATAGTACCACCAGTAGACTGACTTGGCAGTCTCCAGAGCTCCGTCTCCCCTCTTCGCTGCAGTTAGACAAGGTTAACATTGCGTTTATGCTGTGCGTTACAACAGATCCATTGTAAAACAGCACAAACACAATGTACCGTAGACTTGCATTTAAAAAACGCATAATAACGCTTGCAAAAATAGGCATGCGTCTGAAAGTATGCGTTATTTGCAACGCGCAGGAAAACACGGTCGGCGGCTGGAGGTCAGCTGAGCGGTTCTCTCACTTACAGCTGTGTTTAGTGTTATTCTTTGCCTGCTCATCTCTGTCAGCAGACATATTTGTCTGATAGCAAAGATGTAGCAGAGCTGAAGACAGAAGAATCATGGATTACGTCGGAGAAAGGATTTTTTTTTATTAAAGATTAAAGATTTTATTAAAGAGTCCATAAATGTGTTTTATTTTTATTTAAAACAAATTTCTCTGTGTTGTGTTTTTTTTTCTGTTTACTAGAAATTCATAGTAGCCATGTCTAATTTGGCGTGACACCACAACCATGAATTTCAGGCTTAGTACCAGCTAATAATACAAATCTGGTACTAACCCCATTATTACCCAGCGTGCCACCCCCCACCAGGGCTGCTGAAAGGGCCAGATAAAGGGCCTGGAAATGGCACTATGATGAATGTGCCAATTCCGGGGGTGGCTGCGGGCTGTGGTTTTCAGCGTGGGGGGTCCCAGAACGCTAGGGCATTACCATGCTGAGAATCTCAGTCCCAAGCTGCCTGGTTTTACCTGGCTGGCGATCAAAATAAGACAGGAGCCCAGACATTTTTTTTTTTAAATAATTAAAAAAACCATTGGGCTTTCCTGACATTTGATCACCAGCCAAGGTAAAGCCAGGCAGCTGGAGGTGGCAGCCCGTAGCTGTCTGCTTTGTCTGTGCTGAGAATCAAAAATTCTGCAGAGCGCTGTCATTTTTTTTATTATTTATTTATTTTCACACTTCTATATGTGTGACAGGCTAAAAAGCTAATCACAGACACTAAAACAAAGAATGGGCTGATTGGCTGCTTGAGTAACCTGAAATCAGCCCATACATAGTACCATACTAGAATGTATGGGCTGATTGTATATTACCCGAACAGCCAATCACAGATGCCCATCCTCTTTGACAGCATCTGTAATTGGCTGTTGGGCTTGTCACACATATAGAAGTGTGAAAAGAAATCATTTTTTAAAAGGTAACGTAGCGGTCCGCAGAATTTTTTATTCTCACCGCAGATAAAGCGTACAGCTACGTGCTGCCATCCTCAGTTTCTTGGCTTTACCTTGGCTGGCAATCAAAAGACAGAGAAGCCCAATATTTTTAATTATTTTTTTTTTTTAAATGTGTGGTCTCCCGCCATATTTTGATCGCTGAAAACTGCAGGCCGCAACTAATCCTGAAAATGGCGCATTCATTGTAGCGCCATTTCCAGGCACTTTACCTGGCTCTTCGAGCAGCCCTGGTGAGGGGTGGCACGCTAGGCAATAATGGGGTTAGTACCAGCTTTGTATTATCAGCTGGTACTAAGCCCGAAATTCATTATGTCTTGCCAAATTAGATATGGCCACAATGAATTTCTAGTAAACAGAAAAAGAACACAGAAAATTTTTTTTTATTAAAAAAAAAAAAGCGCAAAAGACATTTAGGAAATCCATCTTTAATAATAATAAAAAACTCGCTGCTATGTTAATCCAGGGGTCTTCTGTCTTCAGCTCTACTACATCTTTGCCATCAGACAAATATGTCTGCTGACAGAGATCAGCAGGCTCAGAATGACACTGGAGCACTGTTACTGTGTAGGGCATCACTATGTCATTTGATGTAGTGTAAAAATCTTTGGAAAAGTGTGGATTGTGCTCTGGAAGTGATCAGTTATAGATAATTATTATTTTCTGCATAGATGAGTCTTGGCTAGAAGACGTGATATTGGTGTGCACCAGATGAAGAAAAAAACTGAAGATGAAGGACTTCATCTGGAGACATCACTGGTGAGTATGCGTATTACCTATACATGTGTGGAAACCTGCGGGGGATTGCCACAGGACCCACTGGTGCAGGGAGGGATGTACACCTTAGCGCACACAGCATACAACACCTTCCACCCCAGACATGGAGTGAGAGCCCCACTGGCTGTCCTTAAGCCAGATTCCCTATAAAAAATCCAGGCCTAAGGGGAGGAGTCAGTTAGTTCCAGTCAGTTAGTCCTGAAGTTAGTCTGCAGTGAGCAGAGGAGAGAGCAGCAGTGAAGGAGCTGGTTTCAGGGGCCAAGCCAGGCCCAGAACCAAGAACCCTGACCCAGCTGTGCAACGCCCTAGGGAGAGGGACGGAGGCCAGTGGGAGAAGTAAGAAGAGGGGAACAGATTTGAGAACCCTTTAGCTACCCGGACACCAGAGTCCGCAATTGCTAATAATTTAGTGTAGCAGGAAGAGCCCGGACAGACCAGGAGGATCTAGTCCCCCTGAAGTTAAAGACTAAAAAAACTCCAAACCTGACCAAGCATAGGACCAGGGACCTAAGCAGAGAATACGGATTACACAGAAAGGTCCTCATTGTCAGTTGTGGAACAGCACCCTGAGAGGGAGAAACAGTGGCAGGTTCAGCTAGAGGCAGAAGTTACCCCAAACGACGCACACACTAACAGAGGAGGCCTCACAACTCTCCAAGATGAACGTCTCAAGCTGCACTGAAACCTGGTTACCCTCTTGGATCATACCTGTTACCGAACATCAGTAAAAAGGTACCAAAACAAAAACAATTGTGTGTGTGTGCCGGTTTCCCCGCCGCCGCCTGCAGCATTCACAGCAGAACCGCTACTACTACTCCCTTCATCCACCCCGCAGCCCTGAGGTAAACCTCCGCCTGTGGGTAGCTGTACTACCAAAGCTGCCTTCCCATCACCTCAGCGGCTGGCCGCAGACTGGTAATCCTATTACCAGGTACCACAGGTGGCGACACGATACCAATTTCCCCATCATCATCACCCCCGCCACTGAGGGTCCAGGGCACGGAACCGGGAACTGAGCAGCCATCGAAGTACCCACCTGTCCCGGTATCCGAGTACCCCCTTCCCTGTCGACGGGATCAGTTCTGGCATCACGAACAGGATCCCGTGCCTGGTAAAACTGGGTAATGTGTGCTTAAAATAGACTTTATTTACTGTTTTGTGAATTGTAAAATCGGGCCGCCATTACTGCGCCACAGAGCGAGAAGAGAATTGCGGCTGCGGGTTAAAAGAGCGTGAAGATTAGCCCCGCCCCTACGCCGGAGATCACCGAAGTGCAGCGTCTAGTTCCGGAAATACCCGAGGTGCTCCACTCCCCCTGTAAAGTCATCAACTACCGAAAAATTTTACCTCACTGGCTGGCAGCGATTAACTAGGGGGGCGCCGCCATGAGTGAAGAGGATGATGCCCGGGTTCCTGACAGAGGGAATCACCGGAACGCCGTTAGCCTTGCCATACATACCGAGCGCAAAATGGTTGTCAACTTACGAAGGTAAGCCCAGTACCTTAGCAGCCTTCAAACAAAAGATGTGTGCAGTGCTGGACATGTATGCTATGACAGAAAAGCAGCAAGCCACCGTTGTGCTGGGACAATTAACAGGCCCAGCGGAGCTAGAGGTCGAGTCTTGGAGTGATGCTGACAGAAACTCTGTAGCAAAAGTATTTGACAAGCTCAAGGCTGGTTTTGAAAAACGCACACAGTCTGAACGAAGGATGATATTCTACCAATACAAACAGAGACCACAAGATACCATCAGACACTTTGCTTTAGGTTTACAAGGAGTACTCCGATCCTTAAAGCAGGTAGACTAGGCAATTGTACTAGAAGAAGATAAAATGCTTGCAGAACAGTGTACGAGCGGATTGAGGTCGGACTACCACCGCCAGCAGGTTCACATGTGGGTCTTAGGCTGGCTTCACACTTGCAGATGGATCTGCAGCGTTTTGCAGATGCATCTGCAAGTGTGAGCATGCTGACCGCGGCCCCTATGTTTATAATAGGGCGCACCGCGGTCTGAAAGCTCTCATTCACTCCTATATGTGTACTGTCAGCAGGCGTATGCCTGCTTACAGATCACACTCTCCCGCCCGCACTGTGGACGCGAGATGTAGCGTCCATGCTGCGGGCGGGAGTGTGTGATCTGTCAGCAGGCATACGCCTGCTGACAGTACACATATAGGAGTGAATGAGAGCTTTCAGACCGCGGTGCGCCCTATTATAAACATAGGGGCCGCGGTCAGCATGCTCACACTTGCAGATGCATCTGCAAAACGCTGCAGATCCATCTGCAAGTGTGAAGGCAGCCTTAGATCATCCTGATGTGAACTTCAATGCTCAAAAAGATCAATCTACAACAGTGCTACGAGACTCATTGCCTGCAGAACCTGCAACCCTAACCTGTCAGGTTAACACCTCTCCAATAGACTTTGAACCTATTCCCAAAGACGCTGCAAAAGCAGTAGGGCAAGCTGTAGCAAACAACCCTGATGATGACGTATGTAACCAGGTGCTGCAGCTAACCAAAAATATGGACTATAATCAAAAAAAAGTCCGTTCACTGGGCACTGCTAAGTTAGGAGAAGTGCTTATTTTTTCATATGGGTATATGCGAGGTGGGGCATTGCTGGCCGCCTCTGGGTGCCCGCTATATATCACATCAATAATAGCATAAAAAGAAAAAAGATAGCGGCACTCACCGGGCGTGTTTCAAAGGTGCTTTATTTGGGTACCCTCATTCCAGGGTCCCACTCAGGAGGGAGGGGGTGCAGAGACAGCAGAGATGACGGATCTCCGTTTCGGGGCTCCTACCCCTTCCACGGACCTCAATGTCTGAGACATTGAGGTCCGTGGAAGGGGTAGGAGCCCCCGAAACGGAGATCCGTCATCTCTGCTGTCTCTGCACCCCCTCCCTCCTGAGTGGGACCCTGGAATGAGGGTACCCAAATAAAGCACCTTTGAAACACGCCCGGTGAGTGCCGCTATCTTTTTTCTTTTTATGCTAAAAATATGGACTATATGTTAAAATTCTTGCAAGCAATGCCTGGGGCACAAGTACCAAGCAGAATCCAGCTAGCTGATTGCCCTGAGGATGTCCCGTGGATTAAGAGGAAGAACAAGTCACCCGTTCTAGGGACCAACAAGTTGCCCGTTCTGGGGACCAACAAATAACCCGTTAAGGGGACCAATGCACCATTCCAATGCAGAGTCAGCGACCACACGGATTCTTCAGGACAACCCATTTGCCATCGCTGCAACAAACTAGGCCACTTCGCAAGCGGATGTCCTTTAAACCTGAGATTCCTGGGTCTGAGGGCCAGACCTCAGGAATAGGACAACCGGGCCCATATGACTGGTGTAATCGGTACGTGGGAGGCCGTCTGTACCTCAACATTATGCTAAATGGAATCCCCACATAGGCCCTATTGGACACCAGGTCACAGGATACCACCATCCCACATATCCTTTACAAACTATTTTGGTCTGACACTGATCAAAGACCCCCAGACCCTGACTTTGTCATTCTTGCAGCTAATGGACAACCACAGAATCAGGTGGGGTTCAGAGAAGTGACAATAAAGCTGGGGAGGGTGGAGTTAAAAGGTCAAGGGTTACGTGTGGTAGATGATAATCCTGATGAAAAGTACCCCTACATGGAAATTGGTACTAATGTTTTTGAAAACTGCCTTGGAGAAGTGTTGTTTTTACTCTGACAGGTTGTTGTGACTGCTGGTTATGGGCAGAAGAGCGTCATCCAAAAAGAAATCCGAGCCCTCATCCACAAGCAACAGGTAAATCTGTCTGGGGAAGAGATTGGCAGTGTGCAGGTAACAGACCTGGTTCCCATTGTGTTATCACCGAAAAGTGAAATGATGATATGGTGTCGAGCAGCTATAGGTCTCAGAGGAAAGGAATACCAGGCAGTTGTAGAGCTGGTATATTCAAAGCATAGACCTACACTACTGACAGCCAGAGGGGTGGTGGATGTACGCAAGAGAAGAGTACCAATCCATATATTAAATTGTGGGAAAGAAGCCAAACTACCCCGGTACGCTACTGTAGCAAACCTGTATACTGTCTGTAACAAACAACATACAGACCGTAGAGCCCTTTTCCCCGTCAAACCAGGTGGAGGATAACTCCAAGGGACAGCTAGAGGAATGGTGTCAGCAGTTGCACGTAGGAACTGATGCCACCCCTTCCCACCATAAGCACGGAGTCTACCGGGTAGCACAGGAGTTCCAAAAGATATTCAGTAAGCATCCATTAGATTTTGGCAGGATTAAAAGGGTACACCATCACATACCCACAGGAAATCATCCCCCAATCAAAGTGAGACACAGAACCATTCAACCAAACCATTACCAGTGTGCCAAAGAGATGCTGCAGGACATGAATGAAGCCGGGGTTATAAGAGATAGCTATAGTCCCTGGGCAGCCCCCTGAGTCCTAGTCAGAAAGAAAGATGGCACTATGAGGATGTGTGTGGATTACAGGGAAGTCAATAGGATCACTCACAAAGATGCTTACCCGTTACCCCGAATAGAGGAGTCTCTTGCTGCATTAAAGACTGCTAATTATTTCTCTACATTAGATCTCACTAGTAGGTATTAGCAGGTCTCCGTTGCAGAAGAAGACTGGGAGAAGATAGCATTCACAATACCAATGGGCCTATGCGAATTCAACAGCATGCCATTCGGGTTATGCAATGCACAGGGAACGTTTCAAAGACTCATGGAATTTTGCCTGGTACACCGGAACTTCGAGATAGTGCTCTTATACCTGGACGACATCATCGTGTATTCCAATACCTACGAAGAAAATCTGGAACACCTGTCGGAAGTATTTACAGCTCTAGCAAAGTACGGAATGAAGCTCAAACCATCTAAATGTCACCTGCTGAAACCAAAAGTCCAATACCTCGGGCATGTGGTCAGTGCAGAAGGAGTAGCACCAGACCCGGAAAAAGTGACAGCTATCCAGGACTAGCAGAGGCCAACCACCGTCAGCGAGGTACATCAATTCTTAGGTTTGGTTGGGTACTACAGAAGATTCATTAAGGGCTACACAAAGATGGCAGCGCCCCTATAAGATCTTCTGGTAGGCCAAACTAAGAAGAGGTCTTCAGAGCCACCATTGGAATGGGGAACGGAACAAGAATACTCCTTCCAACAGATGAAGCAGGCTCTGACTAGTGAAGAAATACTGGCTTATCCTGATTGTAACCTACCATTTGTCCTCTACACAGACGCAAGCAATGTAGGACTGGGAGCAGTAGTATCCCAGATACAAGATGGCAAGGAAAGAGTAATTGTCCACGCCAGCAGAAAACTTCGACCCACCGAGAGGAACCCAGAAAAATACAGTTCCTTTAAGTTGGAGTTCCTGGCCTTGGTCTGGGCTATAACAGAGCGGTTCAAGCATTACCTTGCAGCTTCATAATTTACCGTCTTCATGGACAATAATCCATTAACACTCCTGGATACCGCGAAGCTTTGTGCATTGGAGCAACGCTGGATGGCCCGACTATCGAACTATGACTTTACCATCAAGTACGGGGCAGGCTGTAATAATGCAAATGCTGATGACCTCTCCAGAAACCCTCAAGTACATTTGCAAGGACTTGAAGAAGAAGTAGATGACTTGGAGGAAATGGTACTCCCAGCCTTCCATAAAAGTAGAATATGGAAGATGACAGAAGACCATATCTACCAGAACCGACAGACTGTTGTACTAAACCCGTTGCCTCACTATGGATGGAAAGAGACACAAGACAGCGATCCGGTAGTGAGCCTAGTAAAGAGGCTGGTAACCCAACCGGATTCCCAACTTGAAAAGAATGCTCCACCAGAGGCCTAGTACCTATGGAAAGAACGAAGCAGGTTATTCATCTATCAAGGTCAATTGTGCAGACGGTATATCAATCCAAGAACACATGACATGGTATGGCAAATTGTGGTTTCAAAGAGAGATGTCCAAATGGTGTTGAAAGCGTAACATAATAGAGCAGGACACTTTGGATGGAGGAAACTGGAAATATTGTTACGTGAGAGATTCTATTGGATCGGCATGAGGTCTACCATAGAGAAATGGTGTAAGAATTGTGGACCATGCTCATTAAAGAGAAAAGACAGCAACAGCGAGAAAGCACCACTCCAGTCTATCATCACTAAACAGCCATTAGAACCGGTAGCCTTAGATCATGTCAAACTTACACCCAGCAGATCCGGCAATAACTATGCTCTTACCATGGTGGACCACTACTCCAGATTCCTAGTGGTAGCTCCGGTAAAAGACTTAACAGCTCAGACAGCAGCAAGAACCTTTCAAGCCTATTTCTGCAGACCACACGGGTATCCAGAACAGGTATTGACAGACCAAGGTCCTGCCTTTGAAGCGGAGGTATTTTAAGTGTTCTGTAACTTATACGGATGCAAGAAAATTTGTACCACGCCTTACCATCCCCAAACCAACGGAATGTGTGACAAGATAAATCACGTGGTAATAGAATTACTGAAAACTCTGCCCTTAGAAGAGAGAAACAGATGGCCAGAAAAGTTACCAAACCTTGTTGACATCTACAACAACATCCCCGTAAGCTCAACAAATTGTACCCTTGCATACCTTATGAGAGCAAGACCAGGAAATTTGCCAGTAGACTTTGAAATGGGCGTGGTAGTTCCTGAAGGAAAACACCTGAGATGCAGATTGGGATACCAGTAGAACAGAGCAGTACAAGAAGGTACAGGAATGTGTTGAGAGAAGTCTGGTAAAATCCAGAGAAAAACAAGAAACCAACTTTAACAAAAGTGCACAAGGAACACCCTTAACACCCGGTGAATTGGTTTTGAAAAGGAAAAGGAGACTCCACAAATTAGATGACCAATGGGAAGCAGAACCATACACTGTATTACCATCCAATTTTGATAACCAAAACACAGGTCTGATCAGCAAAGACAATGGAGAAACAACAGAAACAGTGTCCAGAGATGATTTAAAGAAGTGCCCTCAACCATCACAACAAAAGTAATATGTACCCTGTCCACAACCCAGAAAAGAGGAGCCAAAGACAGTCCAGACACTCATAGGAGAATTACCTGCAGATTGGCCCCAAATAGAAGGTACCTACCTATTACCCATGTTGATGTTCCCACAACCAGTAGAAGCACCTGCCCAAGTACCAGAAGTACAGCCTGTTGTACCGGAGATTACTGCAATCAGTGAACCTGCCAGTCCACTAGAGAGACTACGCCAATACTATTGGTATTCCAGAAACACGTAGATCTAATAGACAGAGATAGTGCACACAGCACACCAGGTACAGACACTAGTGACACGCCAGTACTACACAGATCAACCCGTAGTAACCTTGGTCAGCCACCACTTAGATACAGAGAATAAGCTGTAAAACATGGGAAATGTAAATATGTTTAAAAATGTAAATATGTAATTAATGCTAGTGCACAGAAGGTGAAGAGTAGGCTAAAACAATACAAATCAGGTACACAACACCAAAAAGAGGGGTGAGTGGAGTTGGTGTAAGGAGAGGTCTAGGGAGAGCAAAATCTTGGTCAATAGGTGACCCCAGGGACAGGAGGCCTACAGTGCTTATGACCCGGTAGAGGCCCCTGCAGTACCTAGGACTCCTACGCCGAGACACCCGTAGTGTTTGTTGTGTAACTTTGAACTTTTAAGCCTACAGAGACTTTACCTGTTGGACTTTTGAACCTTTTCTAATTTTGAAAATGGACCATAGTCACAGGACTGGTGGTGGCAAAAATACTTTAAGCAGCCTACAGCGGATGGACTAGCGCTGTATGGACTGGTTACCCATTTTTCCCTGGCTTTTGTAATTTTGAATTTTGAGACTCTGTTCAAATTTCAATGTAAATAGTTATTTTATGTTTGTTGAACACTGGCTGTCCTTAAGCCAGATCCCATATAAAAGATCCAGGCCTGAGGGGAGGAGTCAGTTAGTTCCAGTCAGTTATTCCTGAAGTTAGTCTGAGGAATGAGCAGTAGTGAATGAGATGGTTGCTGGGGCCAAGCCAGGCCCAGAACCAAGAACCCTGACCCAGCTATGCAACGCCCTAGGGAGAGGGACGGAGGCCAGTGGGAGAAGTAAGAAGAAGGAAGAAGGGAACAGATTTGAGAACCCTTTAGCTATCCAGACACCGGAGTCCGCAACTGCTAATGACCTAGTGTAGCAGGAAGAGCCCAGACAGACCAGGAGGATCTAGTCCCCCTGAAGTTAAAAACTAAAAAGACTGCAAACCTGACCAAGCATAGGACCAGGGACCTAAGCAGAGAATAGGGATCCCACAGAAAGGTCCTCATTGTTGGTTGAGGAACAGCACCCTGAGAGGGAGAAACAGCAGCAGATTCAGCTAGAGGCAGAATTTACCCCAAATGACACACACACTAACAGAGGAGGCCTCACAACTCTCCAAGGTGAACGTCTCAAGCTGCACCAAAACCTGGTTACCCTCCTGGATTGTACCTGTTACCGGACATCAGTAAAAAGGTACTGAAACAAAGACAATTGTGTGGGTGTACCTGCTTCCCCGCTGCCACCTGCAGCGTTCACAGCAGAACCGCTACTACTACTCCCCTCATCCACCCCGCAGGCCTGACGTAAACCTCCACCTGTGGGGAGCTGTACTACCAAAGCTGCCTTCCCATCACCTCAGCGGCTGGCCGCACCACTGGTAATCCTATTACCAGGTACCACAGGTGACGTCATGATACCATTTGCACCCTCATCATCACCCCGACCCTGCCACTGAGGGTCCAGGGCACAGAACCGGGAACGGACCAGCCGTGATCTCCCACCGAAGTAGCCGCCTGTCCTGGTATCCGAGTACCCCCTTCCCTGTCGACCGGATCACATGCACACTGACACTATATACAGAGCTCCTGTGTATAATGTCAAAGGTGATCATTGCATTACCTGTATACTGACACTATATACAGAGCTTCTGTGTATAATGTCACTGGTGATGAGTGTATTACCTGTACACTGACCCAATATACAGAGCTTTTTTTACATTTTCATTATTTTAGTATTATTTGTCACTATGTGGTGGCATTATGTGCTTTGGTCATGACGCAGCAGTATTTGTCCCTTGTATGTGGGATTATTCGGTCACTTTGTGGTGGTAATATGTGGGCTTCTCATGGTGTGGCAGTATTTATACCTTGTATGTGGTAGTATTTGATCACTACTTGGTGGTATTATGTGCTTTAGTCATGGTGTGATAGTATTTTTGCCTTGTATGTGGCATTATTTGGGCACTATGTGGTGGTAATTTGTGATCTGGACATGTTGTGGTGGTATTTCTCCCTTCTATGTGACACAGCAGAGATGCACTTACAGAGGTTCACCAGAGAACGCAAGTTGACCATTTGGTGAGATTTTTACCTCAGTATTTGTAAGACAAAACAAGGAGTGGGTGAGAAATGCATAAAATAATTATCTTTAATTGTTCCACTCCTGGCTTTGTCTTACAAATACTAAGATAAAAATCTTACCAAATACTCAGTGTGTACATGACCTAAGGATAAGTGAGAAGTTATTTATTGGTGGGGTCTGACTGCTGTATGTGCAACTTTTATCCCACACAATGTGCCAAAAAAATTTCCAGCAGCGAGTCCTGAGATATAGACCCTTTAAATTAATTTCATTATAAAAAATATTAAAACGCACATTAAAATCATCATCTTTAAAGACGGTCCTTAGTTCTTAGATGTACAGCTCAACCACTGACCCGCTCATCCCCTCGGTGGCTGTGAACGCTGTGTTTGGCTTTTTCTGGAAGCTCCAATGATGATGAATGGAGCCGCGGACACATCATTACCGGTCGCTGCATTATTTAATGGGGATAAAAGTGCCACATTCCTCTGACGGTGCGGTGTCCACTGGTCGGATTCCACCAATAAACAAGTTCTCACCTTCTGAACCTGTCCATCACTGATCACTTGTTTTCACCAAAGAATCCCTCAAGTATTTGTACATCGCAGTTATGGTGAGCGCACAGTGATGTGCACAAGCCCGCACTATAATGGGTATTTGTATATAGGTGAAGGGTGGGATGGGCCCCTGGAGTCAATTTTCCTGGTGGGCCCCAGACACCCTAGTCTGGCGCTGTAAACCACAATCAAAACAGACATGTGTCTACAAATTTATACATCTTCAAATGAACATGAAAGATATCAGGTATGAACAGAAGTGAGGAGCTATGGGAGACAGGTAACACAGAATCAAAAGAGGAGGTGAACTCAGGCTGGCTTCACACCACGTTTTTTTTGATCCGGGGCTGTCCGGTGTAAACCAGACAGCCCAGGACCGTTTTTGGGCCCCATAGCAGCCTATGGGGCCGGATGGAGCCGGATGGCAGCTCTCGGCCATCCGGTTTCATCACCCCGGGGCAATCCGGGGGAATACGGATTATTCTCTCCGGACACAAAAATGATGCTTGCATCATTTTTTTGTCCGGGGAGAAAAATCTCCCCAATTTGCCGGATTCCGGATTCGGCCTGATTCTCCTGGAGCCGGGGCAATCCGCCGCTCCCTAACATGGGAGCCTATGGGGCCGGATTGCCCCGGATCGGGAGGACACTGGCGGCTGCACGCCGCTGTTGTTTCAGGACCGCGGCTAGCTCCATGCTAGCCGCGGTCTTGAAAAATCAGATGCGGCTGCAATTTACAGCATCCGGCTGCACACAGGACCGGAGGGCTCATTTGGCCCTCCGGTTCTGTGTGCTGATTCGGTCCGGGGCTGTCAGGGTCATCCCGGACAGCCCCGGACCGGATCACACCGTGGTGTGAAACCAGCCTAAGTGAGAGAAGCTGATAAAAATGTTTGCAGGGGATGAAAAGAAATATAAAAAATATATAGGTATAGCTTCGGGATCAAAAGAGTCATTCAGGCTTGAGGGGTATGTTCTAATCAGGAAACAGGACTCATCCAAAATATGATTGATTAGCACATGCTGCGATCATTATCATGTGAACATTTGGTGCAAGTAAAGAAAACGGCAAAACTGAATAACAGTAGTCTGAACGCGATCAGCTTTTACCAGAAAGTACTAAAACTCTGCTTCTGTGGACACAGCCTCACAATAGTGCCACAACAAAGGTCCTGCAAGAGCCCGGATAGCTCAGTCGGTAGAGCATCAGACTTTTAATCTGAGGGTCCAGGGTTCAAGTCCCTGTTCGGGCGGAAGTTTTTTTTTCTTTTTTACAGTAGACAACAAAAACTACAGTTGTGTTCTTCTGAAATTGCACCATAAATGCCATTATGCTAGAATTTTAGAGATGGAATTTTCTTTTTTTTTTTGCTGCTCTGTATCTTTAAGAAACCCGATGTGATTTATGCCACCCTTGTTGCACAGCAGATTTCCACATTGTGTTTTCCAGTGTGCTCAGCTGCCTTCTGTTTAATGATTCGAAGGTGGGTTACGTGCGAAACGTTTCTACCAGACACTTCACTTAGGTGGAGCTGAGAACTCCAGGGCTGTGGAATTTCCTTTCTTTCAGACATGTGCTTGTTTAGGAGCTTTTGAGCTCTGAGTGTCCGAGGTCATAGAAGGTATCGGGTGTCATGCTGAGACAACCTAGGTTCTGATGCAATGCCATGGAAAATAACCGTATGTTACCTATTTTCTAAAATTTCCCACTTTGGGTTCATTTGAAAAATCTAATGACATTTCCAACCTGCAGAACACGTGCAATAAATAAGACGATCTGCCTACTAAATCTGTAGGAAGAATACCAGGGGACGTTCACTATGCCAAAGACCTCGATTAACGCAGACCCCAACAAGTTTGAGTTTATTGGTTGAGTAACATAAATAAGTTATAAAACTACAGCTCATAGTATAAAATCCAGAATATTCTGCCCCTAATGGTACCATACAGGGGCACAGTGACTATCACTGCCTAGGTCAACGCTAAAATTGTGACTGAGTTATCTGAAGCCTCTCGGTGTGCTGTACACTGACCATGAACGCTTTTTATTGACTCTTGTTTTGAAGATATTTTCTGTTTCACCGTGTGAATTTATCTAGTAGGACTGTAACTACATCCTAAATAACAGAAAAAACTATGTCAGAGCTGATATATTTGAACATGCCTGTAGAGCCAGTTCACACTAACCACCAAATAAACTGATACAACCAAAAAACAGGATGTGCAAAATTATAACAAAATACCCTGCAATAAATAAATAAATAAAAACAAGTGCTGTTAAAAACACAGGATACTTGGTCCATACTTGTCGTTACGGTGTACCCATTCGGGACGGTGCCTACTCTAGCCATATTGTATACCTGTCCATGTGCCCACTCACCTCATTTGAATCAGGATGTGTGACCTGGATCCCAAATGGACTCAAAGAAAGGGTGGGGCACTCCTTAACTTGTCAGACGACAAGCAATCTACTACCCCACCATCATCATGGGCGACTTCAACATCCCCTTTGATAAACCCCACGCTGCTGCCTCAAGACTCCTCTCTCTAACCTCCTCCTTCAACCTCTCCCAATGGTCCTCCTCAGCCACACACAATAACAGTCACACACTAGACCTTGTCTTCACCCGCCTCTGTTCCCTCACCGACCTCGCAAACTCAACCCCCCTCTTATCCGACCACAACCTGCTGACCTTCTCCGCCCTCTCCACCCCCCACCACGCTCCCCCTCTCCGGAAACTCCCTCACCCCCGGAGAAACCTCAAGCTCATTAACTTCCACTCACTCGCTGAGTCCCTCCTCCCTCTCTCTGACTTAGCCTCCTCTCATGATGCTAACCCTGCCGCCACCCTCTACAACACCACTCTGGCCACAGCCCTCGACCAGGCCGCCCCTCTCTCATACAACAAAACCCGTGCACACAGACAACCCTGGCTCACCGCCAGCACCAAAAAACATTGACGGATGTCCAGGGTAACTGAACGGAAATGGAAGAAATCCAACTCTGCAACGCACCTCACCTTGTACAAACAGTCCCTCATCGACTTCAAGACAGCACTCACCACCGCAAAACAAGTTTCTTCTCGTCTCTCATTAGCTCCCTCTCCCACAATCCCAAGCAACTTTTCATTACCTTTAATGCCCTACTCCGTCCCCCTGTACCCCCTCCCTCTCCCCTCATCATCGCAGACGACTTTGCCAGCTTCTTTAAACAGAAGATCGAAAAGATCAGAGAAAGCTTCAATTCCCAATCCCCTCTGCCCTCCCTCTCTATCACCCAACCCCCTCGACCAAAAGTAACTTCTCCATGACTAAAGTGCGCCTCTCCTCCTTTCTAGCACGATCACACCTCACCACTTGTGCCCTCAACCCTCTCCCCTCCCATCTCATCCCTAACCTCACCACTGTCCTTATCCCCACCCTAACCCATCTCTTCAACATATCACTTACCACCGGTGTCTTCCCCTCATCCTTCAAACATGCCCTCATCACACCCATCCTCAAAAAACCCTCCCTCGACCCCGCAACAGTCTCCAACTATCGCCCCATATCTCTCCTCCAAACTGTCCTCCCATCTCTCCTCTTGATCCCTCTTTGACTGCCTGCTATCCGGTTTCCATGCCCACCACTCCACTGAAACAGCCCTAACCAAAGTCACCAACGACCTACTGACCGCCAAGAGCAAGCGACACTACTCCAGCCTACTCCTCCTCGACCTCTCTGCTGCCTTTGACACAGTCGACCACTCCCTCTTGCTTCAAATTCTAGAATCCATTGGCATCACTGACCTGGTCCTCTCCTGGATCTCCTCGTACCTAACAGACCGGACCTTCAGCGTCACCCACTCCCACACATCCTCCTCGCCCCACCCCCTATCTGTTGGAGTTTCCGCAAGGCTCAGTCCTGGGACCCTTACTCTTCTCCATCTACACCCTCGGCCTAGGCCAACTCATCGAGTCCCACAGCCTCCAATACCACCTCTACGCCGACGACACCCAGCTCAACCTCTCCGGCCCTGACATCACCTCCCTGCTATCCAAAATCCTACACTGCCTGTCCGCTCTTCTCCGCTCGTTTCCTCAAACTCAACATGGATAAAACCGAGTTCATTGTCTTTTCCCCCCAAGTTGCTCTTCCCCCCTACCCGACCTAACCATCACGGTCCACTGGCTCCCTACTTCCCAGAGATCTAAGTTCAAAACCCTAACCCTAACATACAAGACCATCCACAACCTGTCCCCTTCATACATCTCCGACTTGGTCTCCCGATACCACCCCTCAGGCAATCTGCGCTCCTCTCAAGAACTCCTTCTCTTCTCCCCCCGAATCTCCACCTCCCACAACCGCATACAAGACTTCCCTCGTGCATCCGCCATACACTGGAACTCTCTTCCACACCACATCAGACACTCCCCTACCCTGGGAACCTTCAAGAAAATCCTGAAGACTCACTTCTTCCTTCAAGCCTATAACCCACACTGAGTCCTAATCCGCTGCACCATCTCACCTATCCCCCTCCTACTGTCTCCCACCCATTCCCTATAGACTGTGAGCCCTTGTGGACAGGATCTCTGCCCTAATGTACCTGTATGATTTATATGTCGTTATTTATGTTCTTGTCCTTGTTTTGCCCTTACACATGTACAGTGCCATGGAACCAATGGCGCTATATAAATAAATAATAATAAATAGCTAGTGTGAACTAGCTCTACAGGCATCTTCACAAATATCAGCTTTGACTCAGTTTTTTCTGTAATTTCAAGTTAGTTGCTTCTGTTAGCTTGCATTAAACCTTTTATTACCCAGTTTGCCACCGGCACCAGGGAAACTCGAAGAGTCTGAGCACAGCGCCAGAAAGTGGCGCTTCAATGAATGCACCATTTTCTGGGGTGGCCGCGGGCTGCAATTCACAGCATGGGGGACCAAGAATGCTTGGGCCTCTCCGTGCTGAGGATTCCAGCCCCCAGCTGCCTAGTTGTACCTGGCTGGACCAAAAATATGGCGAAGCTCCACGTCGTCTTTTTTTTTTTTCCAAGAAAATTTCTATAAAAAAATGTCGGGCTTCACTGTATTTTTGGTTGACAGCCAAGTAGAACTAGGCAGCTGGGGGTGAGTGGTTATACCTGGATGTCAACTAAAAATATGGCGAAGATAACGTTGTTTTTTTTTTTTTTTTTAATAATTTCTACAACTAAAAAAAATGGCGTGGAGCTTCGCCATATTTTTGGTTGCCAGCCAGGTACAATTTGGCAGCTGGGGGCTGGAATGCTCAGTGTGGACAGGCCGAAACATTCTGGGCCCCCCATACTGCGAAGAGCAGCCCATAGCCACCCAGAAATTGGCACATTCGTCAGAGGCACCATATTCTGGTTCTGTGCCAAGACTCTTCAAGTTGCCCTGATGCCAGTGGCAATGGTTAATAAAGGGGATAAAGTCACCTTTCTTTATTGGCAGCTGGCACTAAAAGCCAGATATTCATAATGTCAGGCTAATGTTAGACCCAGCTGTCTGGTTTAAGAGAATAAAAATAAAAAATTTGAAAATTGTGAAATTTTTGCCAAATTTCCGATTTTTTAACAAACGCAAAAATTATCAACCTAAATTTACCACTAACACGAAGCACAAAATATCAGGAAAAAACAATCTCAGAATCGCTAGGATCTGTTGATGCGTTCCAGTGCTATTACCTCATAAAGGGACACTGGTCAGACCGAGGGACCGTTCCTGTCAAACTAATCTGATAAGCTTCTATGAAGAAGTAAGTTCTGGACTGGACCAAGGAAATGCAGTGGATGTGGTGTACATGGACTTTTCAAAAGCTTTTGATACGGTGCCACACAAAAGGTTGATACATAAAATGAGGGCAATGGGGATAGGGGAAAATATGTGTAAGTGGGTTAAGAACTGGCTTAGTGATAGGAAACAAAGGGTGGTTATTAATGGAACACTCTCAGAATGGGTCACAGTTAACAGTGGGGTACCACAGGGGTCGGAGTTGGGCCCGCTTCTATTTAATATATTTATTAATGACCTTGTAGGGGGCATACAGAGTACAATCTCAATATTTGCAGATGACACTAAACTCTGCAGGGTAATCAATACAGAGGAGGAAAATTTTAAATTACAGGAGGATTTATGTAAACTAGAAGCTTGGGCTGCTAAATGGCAAATGAGCTTTAATGGGGATAAATGTAAAGTCATGCACTTGGGCAGAGGAAACAAAAGGTATAATGATGTGCTTAATTGTAAAACACTGGGCAAAACTGTCACTGAAAAAGACCTGGGTGTATGGGTAGATGACAAACTCACATTTAGTGGTCAGTGTCAGGCAGCTGCTGCAAAGGCAAATAAAACAATGGAATGCATTAAAAGAGGCATAGATGCTCATGAGAACATAATTTTACCTCTATACAAGTCACTAGTGCGACCACACTTAGAATACTGTGTACAATTCTGGTCTCCGGTGTATAATAAAGACATAGCTAAACTAGAGCGGGTCCAGAGAACAGCGACAAAAGTCATTAGAGGACTAAGGGGTCTGCAATACCAAGACAGGTTATTAAACTTGGGGTTATTTAGCTTGGAAAAACAAAGGCTGAGGGGTGATCTTATAATAATGTATAAATATATGAGGGGACAGTACAGAGAACTTTCTAATGATCTCTTTACTCTTAGGCCTGAGACTGGGACAAGGAGTCATCCTCTACATCTGGAGGAAAGAAGGTTTAATCATAATCACAGACGCAGATTCTTTACTGTAAGAGCAGTGAGACTATGGAACAGTCTGCCACATGATGTTGTAATGAGTGAGTCACTACTAACATTTAAGAAGGGCCTGGATGCCTTTCTTGAAAATTATAATATTACCAGTTATATATACTAGACTCTTTGATAGGGCATTGATCCAGGGAATTACCGTATATACTCGTGTATAAGCCGACCCGTGTATAAGCCGACCCCCCTACTTTTGACCCCAAAACCTGGGAAAACCTATTGACTCGTGTATAAGCCGAGGGTGGACCCCAGCACAGGTATACAGCCCCCAGCAGTGTGGTATACAGGCCTCCCCAGTGGAAGTATACAGCAGCCTCCCCAGTGGTAGTATACAGCATCCCCCCCAGTGGTATATACAGCATCCCTAAAGGTATAAACAGCAGGCCCCAGAGGCATATACAGCAGGCCCCAGAGGCATATACAGCAGGCCCCAGAGGCATATACAGCAGGCCCCAGAGGCATATACAGCAGGCCCCAGAGGCATATACAGCAGGCCCCAGGGTATATACAGCAGACCCCAGGGTATATACAGCAGGCCCCAGAGTATATACAGCAGGCCCCAGAGTATATACAGCAGGCCCCAGAGGTATACAGCAGGCCCCAGAGTATATACAGCAGGCCCCAGAGTATATACAGCAGGCCCCAGAGTATATACAGCAGGCCCCAGAGGTATACAGCAGGCCCCAGGGTATATACAGCAGGCCCCAGGGTATATACAGCAGGCCCCAGAGGTATACAGCAGGCCCCAGGGTATATACAGCAGGCCCCAGAGGTATACAGCAGGCCCCAGGGTATATACAGCAGGCCCCAGGGTATATACAGCAGGCCCCAGGGTATATACAGCAGACCCCAGAGGTATACAGCAGGCCCCAGGGGTATACAGCAGGCCCCAGGGGTATACAGCAGGCCCCAGGGGTATACAGCAGGCCCCAGGGGTATACAGCAGGCCCCAGAGGTATACAGCAGGCCCCAGAGGTATACAGCAGGCCCCAGGGGTATACAGCAGGCCCCAGGGGTATACAGCACGCCCCAGGGGTATACAGCAGGCCCCAGGGGTATACAGCTGGCCCCAGGGGTATACAGCTGGCCCCAGGGGTATACAGCAGGCCCCAGAGGTATACAGCTGGCCCCAGGGGTATACAGCTGGCCCCAGGGGTATACAGCTGGCCCCAGGGGTATACAGCAGGCCCCAGGGGTATACAGCAGGCCCCAGGGGTATACAGCAGGCCCCAGGGGTATACAGCAGGCCCCAGAGGTTTACAGCAGGCCCCAGGGGTATACAGTTGGCCCCAGGGGTATACAGCTGGCTCCAGGGGTATACAGCAGGCCCCAGAGGTATACAGCTGGCCCCAGGGGTATACAGCTGGCCCCAGGGGTATACAGCTGGCCCCAGGGGTATACAGCTGGCCACAGGGGTATACAGCTGGCCACAGGGGTATACAGCTGGCCCCAGGGGTATACAGCTGGCCCCAAGGTGTATACAGGCAGCCCCGCAGTGGCACTACCCCCCCCATCATTGAAAGAGCCCCCCACACTGTGCAGAGCCTCCCCCCCGCTGCATTAACTTACCATCCAGCGTCTTCATCACTGCGGGCTGTCGCGTCCTTCCTCCCGCGCTGTCTTCCCGGTCTCATGTGACCCGGCGGTCGCTGTGGAATGACGTCAGCGCGCCGGGTCACGTGAGACCGGGATGACAGCGCGCAGGACCCGCGGCGAAGACACTGACTGGATGGTAAAGCATCGGGGGGGGGGGGGCTCTGCCAAGTGTGGGCGCTCTTTCCATGATGGTGGGGGGCTAGTGCCACTGGGGGGGCTGCTGTATACACGGGGGGGCTGTATGCACGGCTCCCCCTGCCGCTGTGATGGGCGGGGGGAGCCGTGCATATCTAATGAGCGGCCCCACGTGACGGGCCGCTCAGTCATCAGCCTCCCCCCGCCTCCTCCAGCCTCCCCAGCACCCGGACACAGCCCCCACACATATATTACCGTATTGACCCGTGTATAAGCCGAGGGGGTGACTTTTCAGCCCAATTTTTGGGCTGAAAAACTCGGCTTATACACGAGTATATACGGTAGTCTGATTGCCGTATCTGGAGTCAGGAAGGAATTTTTTTCCCCAATGTGGAGCTTAGTGTTGCCACATGTTTTTTTTTTGCCTTCCTCTGGATCAACATGTTAGGCTATGGGTTGAACTAGATGGACTTAAAGTCTTCCTTCAACCTTAAAAAAACTATGTTACTATAAAAAAAAACTATGTTACTAATTTTTAGAGCTGGTTACATTTTAAGATTTGCTCAGGCAACCGTTTTTCTTTAGTTGCAACGGGGTAAATTGGGTCTCCGCCTTTGGCATATGGCTAAGTCGTATTTGGCAGAGTTCCCCAATCTCTATTTACATATCAGGGCCATGAAATGAGTAAAGCAAAAATAAGAAAAACAATTGAGGTGGAATTGAATTCAAGATGATTGTTTTCCTTACCTGCTTTTGTTTTTTTCCTACTCTTAACGATTTTATTTGTCTTTTATTACCTTAGCCATGCATGAGAAGTTGTAGTTTCAAACGACACTTCATTCCACTATATGCTGTGCTGAAAAACAATAAAGAAAAAAGACCTAAGTGCAACAAAATGGTGCCCATAACATCCCCCCCCCCCCCCCATCTCCAGATCTGCATTGTTCTTTGGGTTTGATTCTTATGGTGTTTGATGTACGGTAAATGTATCATGAGAACGTGATTCTTTACATTCTTACAATTACAGCTATAACTAAGTTATAGTTATGTTTGTACTAGATGTGGGTCTGATGCTATCGCATTGAGAGGGCGGTGACATGATTGGGGCAGGCTCTGTAGCCCGGGGGGGGGGCGTCTGCGTCTCTCCCCGGTCTCTCTCACCCCTCTGCCCTCTACCAATGTATGTAAGTACATTTATTTTTACTTAAAAACCTGTTTTTGTTTTTTATTCATAAAGTCTTTAACTTCCTGGTAAAAAAAAAAAAAGTGTAGGGTTTTGCTGTATTTTCGAATACCAGCAGAGGTAAACCAAGCAGCTATTGGCTGCCAACCCCCTTTAGCTTGTGTTACCTTTGCTGGCAATGAAAAATTCAGGGGTGCTGTATTTTTTTTTAAGTTATTTAAATAAATAAATAAATATCATTTTCTATCGCCAGCCAAGGTAACCCAGGCAGCTGGGGGCTGGAATTCTCAGTGTGGTGAGGCCCAAGCATTCTGCAGAACTGAAGCCTCCATTAGAGACACCAAAACTGGTGGTTACCCTATTCTTCCAGCTGCCCTGGTGGCGGTGACAGACTGGGTAATAAAGGTGTTGATTTTAACTTGTTTTGGCAGCTGACATCAAGCTCTATTGCTAATGTCAGCTGTCAGCTGGCTATTAGCAATACTTTCAGTAAAGAGAAGAAAAAAAACAACACCGAGAGAAATCCTTTACTGCATACAAAATAGACAGACATCTCGGTATCCACTTTATTAGCTCCCAACCATGTTCCCCTCTGAGGTAATACTGTAATTACAGTAATTTTGAGCAGGCAGGTGGGGGTAGGTGGGCTGCTGGGAGGGAGCATGGACTGGATGGGAGAGAGCGTGGACCAGGTGAGGGAGAGTGGGCACGCTGTCGGGAGGGAGCGTGGGCCAGGCAGGGGTGAGCAGGTGGGCAGGCTGCCAGGAGGGAGTGTGGCCCTGTCAGGGGTGAGCTGTGGTTTTCTGTAATCGGCAGCTCCGCTAGTGAATGCCATATTTCCACACCCATTGCTTGGGTGTGTAAATATGGCACCACAGTAGATGTGGAATGCGTGGGGTAAGAGGACAACCCAGAAGTTGATGACAGAGGAAATAAGCAAGTATGTAACAAGTTTTTACTGGTAAAGTTTAGTACTTTATAAAAAAAAAAAAAATTGTTTGCATCAAGCTGTAACTTAATTTCTTTTTTCTCAGTGCACAATCCATAGCAGCACCACAGGAGGCTGACTCTCCACCCATGGGGACAGGAAAAACAGATAAATAGCCACTCTCCACTTCCTATCTCTGTTTTCTGTGTTGGCCTTTGGCTGGCGGTAGATCCAGTTGAGCATACCAATTTCCCATGCTGGGCAGCTAAGGAAAATCATTGGGTCTTTCTGATCTCATGGCTGCTGCTGTCTTCTTAGCAGTTCAGGACCTGTCCATTCCTCCTGCGATCTCGGGCAAAACAGAATGGTTGTAGGCTGGCAGCCTCCTGGAGCTTCCCAGCTTTTTCCCCTCCCTTTCATTTTACAGCATTTGTAGAGCAAAATGTGCGCAATTACCGGAAGTGACATCATACATGAGAATTCCAGCTGGATCACTTCTGGTTGCGCTCCAGGGTGGACAGAATGGCCATTGTTTTGTGGTAACACATGGAAGAAAAGTGGCAGGGCTGTTGGAAGGTCTGGCAATGTTTACAACGGGGTTCCCCTTGTTTACACCTTTCAAGACAAAGGGTAGGCGTTTCATCCGATAGGGTGTCTTATGTCCAGGACACTTATATCCAAGTGACTGGAACCTAACGTAGGACCTAACTCTGTTATGGGGAGTAATTCCTTTCCTATCACTTCGCATAAGCAGAGCCCAGCACAAATCCAGGCCCATTAAAGGGAACCAACCACCTCAGATCACCCTAATACACAGTTAGTACATGTCCCTGCACCCTAAGGATACCTTTCCAGCACTGTTTTTGTGTTTTCTGTGCAGAGGAGATAACGATCACGCCCATCAGGGCAGGGCAGCAGGCACGGAGGGAGGGGGAGCACAGACATGCAATGCACAGCCCTGAAGTATAACAGAAGGAGGGATACGCCCAGATGTCTCCAGGCTAGTAAGTTTATAAACTCTTTATATCAGTTATACTAATGCAAGATTTTACACAAAAAACAGTGCTGGAAAGGTATCCTTAGGGTGCAGGGACATGTACTGTGTATTAGGGTGATCTGAGGTGGTTGGTTCCCTTTAAATGTATCTGGCATGGGTGGGTCTGTTTCTTTCTTTTTATTTTGAAGTAGTATATCTTTATTGTTCCTTCTCCCCTCTCTTTCTCTCAGGGGGACAAGGTTCCTGCAAAAAAAAAAAAATGTAATTTCAGCCATGAAACTTTTAGCCTGCATAAGAACCGATTATGTCAAGGTTGTACAGAAAGAATTGTAAAGGAACAGCCTTTCTTGATGGCGGAGATAAAAGGGAAAAGGGGATGCTTCAGCAGGAAATTCAGTCTTCATTGGTCTCTGTCTCAATTAGTATCCCTGACTCCATTGAGGGAGTAAGAAGAGGAAGATTACCTTGGAAGATTTGGACTTGGACTTACAGGAGGGCTGGATGTCTATCTCTGAGTAGTTGTGGCAGGAAGGAGAGTTAAGCTCGACTCTAGACATGGCTAAGAGGAACAAAAAGTATTATTCTTCATCCATGGACAAGTTTCTTACAGCACTAAGCAGTACTATGGAACTGGAAGATATAAAGACTACTAGGGCGAAGCAGGATGAGATTTTTAGAGCTCAAATCAAAAGAAAAGTTTGTGTTCAGGTTCAGAGTCGAATCTTGGATAAATGGGAATTCCCAGAAAGACAGTTAGGTATTCCATGCAAATTAAAGACCAGATTTCCATTAGGATAAATTGACATCCAGATGGCTAGAATAGCTCAAAAGTCAACATTGCCCCTTGAGAAATTTTCACAGCTTAGAGATCTGATAGATCGTCAAATTAACAGTCAAGGAATCCAAGAACTTAGCAGCTTTATGGAGATCGAATATATTTTCTACATGTGTGGTGAGGTCTATGTTCTAGTGGTGGAGTCACGTATGGGCGTTCCTAGAGAGGATCTGTTAGCTTCCCTGCATCTTCTTAAGACGGCCACCAGATTCCTGGCAGATGCCTAAGCGGAATAAGAGTAGCCGCAAGATCATCGGTTTTGCTGAACTCAGTGAGACAGATCTTTGGCTAAAGTCATGAAACGAAGATGTTGTTTCCGTAATCAATCTTTGCTCTATTCCTTTACGGGTTAAACATGTGTTGGGTCTGGCATTGAATTAATTTTTAGAAAAAGCGTCAGACAATAGCAAACCTTTACTTGAACTCAAGATCTTCAGAAGAAAATCCTTTGCTTGAACTGAAAGTCATGGTATGATGGGATCTGCTGGGGCCCGATTCTGCTTAATCCTGTCCTGGTCACTGCACTGACGGATGCCAAGGTATTAGTACTATTGTTAGGCAGGTACTGTCTTGATAAGGGGCCACCTTGTCGCTGGTGGGACAGCTTACGCATTCATATGATCATATCTATGTCACCAAGTACCCTAATTTATTTTTTTGCACTTTAGCATTTTTACTTTTATCATTTTAGGGTATTTGCTCATTAGTTGTTTTTTTTGCGTTTTCCATTATGAGGCCAATGTGAACTCGTGGCACTGCAGAGTATCACTTTAGTTCCAGCCCTGGTTTCAATTCTCTTTGTAGTCTACTGACAGTGAGCTGATTATCACAGGAGAGGAAGTGGTCAGCTAGCAATCTTGTGAGATCTAGTCCAGCAGAGACAATCAACTAGTGATAAAGTCTTGGATAACCCCTTTAGGTTTTGAGATTTACAGTGGTATTTAAGCGGTCTAAAGGTGCAGTCACACATAACGATCGCTCCAACGATCCCGACAGCGATAACGACCTGCCGGGATCGCTGGAGTGTCGTTACCTGATCGCTGGGGAGCTGTCAAACAGGCAGATCTCCCCAGCGATCAGGCCCTGGGAGCCACCTTCCACATCGCTCCCTGCTTAGCGCTGTCTTGGCAGAGCAGGGAGAACGCTGGTAACTATGATAAACAGCGCGGTATCCGGGCAGCGCACGCTGCTTGGATACCCGCTGTTTATCATAGTTACCTGTGTTCTCCCTGCTTACAGGCAGTGCTAAGCAGGGAGAACGCTGGTAACCATGGTAAATGCCGGGTATCTAGGCAGCGCGCGCTGCCTAGATACCCGGTGTTTACCATAGTAACCAGCCCTGTGAAGTCACAGATCGCTGGTTTCTCGCTGTCACACGCAGCGATGCGTGCTGACCAGCGGGAAACCAACGATCAAAAAATGACCCAGAGCACTTTGCAGCGATCAGCGACCTCACAGCAGGGGCCTGATCGCTGCAAAGTGTCACACATAACGACATCGCTGGAGAGATCGTTGTAACGTCACAGTTACAACGATCTCTCTAACGATATCGTTATGTGTGACTGGGGCTTAAGGCTGCCTTCAGTCTTGCAGATGCCTCCGCAGCGTTTTGCAGAGGCATCTGCAAGTATCTGCATGCAGACCGCGGCCCCTATGTTTATAATGGAGCGCACGGCGGTCTGCAGATGCTTGCAGACCACCGTGCGCTCTCATTGCCCGCAATTAGTGATCTGTGCGCAGGCGGATGCCTGGGTACAGATCACACACTCTTGTCCGCACCAGGGACGCGAGATGTTGCGTCCCTGGTGCGGGTGAGAGTGTGTGATTTTCGCGCAGGCATCCGCCTGCGCCCAGATCACTAGTGGCGAGCAATGAGAGCACACGGTGGTCTGCAAGCATCTGCAGACCGCCGTGCGCTCCATTATAAACATAGGGGCCGCGGTCTGCATGCAGATACTTGCAGATGCCTCTGCAAAACGCTGCGGAGGCATCTGCAAGTCTGAAGGCAGCCTAAAAGCACTTATGGCAGTCAACGCTAAACTTTCCTGTTACACGCAAGTGCTGGCTGTACAACAAAGTTGGTACTCAACAAGCATATGCAACCTATTAACTTGTTACATGTTGGGAAGGCGTTAAATACCAACGAGGGATGTTTAAAACCTATGTACTTTTTATGTAAAACAACTAAATCCAAAACACCAGGGCTAGAATTAAAGAAATAAAATGCTTTAAATATCAAAAATATTAGAAAACACATTTATTAAAGCAAAGTTCACACTGCATTATTTAATGACATAATTTTTTAATGTTAACAATACAAATAAAGTAAAACATGATGTACAAAGTAAGATAAATGTGCGCAATCCTTCAACTGCACGTGCTGCAAATACACCCTAGAGGCAGCCAGATTGTG
This sequence comes from Allobates femoralis, assembly GCA_033576535.1. Taxonomy (NCBI): domain Eukaryota; kingdom Metazoa; phylum Chordata; class Amphibia; order Anura; family Aromobatidae; genus Allobates; species Allobates femoralis. The sequence continues at coordinate 81,417,352 of JARQOC010000004.1, forward strand.
ACCAGTACTACGGCCAAGTGTCGTTTCTGGACTACAGGGCACAAACGGCTGACACGAGGTGTTTAGACTGTATACAATTATGAGAAAGTGCAAATAAGGAAATCCTACCCGGCAGTTGTGGTTATTTCAGTGCTTCAAGGGAGCCTGTTAGGTGGCAAAATGCCATTAGCTAGCAGATTTGGGGTTAATTTGCAGGTTAATAGCATTCTGAATCTGCCCGATGCCTGCATATTGAACCCCCACTGTCAGGAACAAATTAGCTTTAATCCTCCCAGAAGAGTTCCGGTGTCAGTCATGGGGGCGCCGCCGGTTCAGTCACTGCTCTATGTATAGAGAATGTCTGTGACTGCCCCCTGCCCTGACTGACAGCCACTCTGCATTAGGGGAAGCGGTCAGCGAATGCGGGGGGAGGAGGAAGAACATGACAGCCAAGACTGTGGGTGGAGTCGCATTTAGGAAAATTGAGGAGTTCGGATAAGTGGCTTACTGACTTCACAGCCATGGTTGTGGAGCCTGGTGCCCATTTTGGTGGAGTTGGATTCAGGGAAATTGAAGAGTCGGAGTCACATGTTTGGCTTCCTGAATACATTTTTAGATATTACAATATTTAAAATAAGGAATTAAAATCCACATTTTATATCTCTAAAACACAAAGTGAAGAAGCAAAATGAATGACAAACAATAAAAAACACAACACATCCCCCATATGTAATATACTGCAAATAATTCTCCTAAGACCAACACAAAGGGAAATATGTAAACTGCTCGGCTGATTTCAGTCATTTATCTACTTTTTTTTTCAAGCACATATTCATTATCTAGAGGAGTAAAGCCCTAATCCTTAAAGTGTAAGGACTAGTGATGTGCCAATCTGGCAAAGTTTTTATTAGTCTGCATGCCCAGTATTTCCCGGAAAATAATGTCACTTATTGTCTGGGATCTCAAAATAAAGATATGTAAAAAATATCCTTATGCTCACCTTAGCGGCCCTTCCGCGTCAAGTCGCTGCTGCTTGTAGTGAAATCACCAAGTCTCTCACAATGTTGCGAGACTTTTGGCTTTGAGGAGGTCTAGAAGGGGTTCTGCACGTGCGCCCAAGGTCCCGTCACACAGCGTGATGTCATAATGTTTTAACGCTTGCTCAGAAAACCCCTCTGCCTCTCCTGCTGAGTAGGGACTTATGGGATCTTCGAGTGAGTGGTGTCGATCTGGAGATGCGGCATGGACAGGAGGGGTGAAGTGGGTTGAGCAGCAAGGCGAGCATAAGGATTTATTTATTCTTTAAAATTACGATGGTCTATAATGGGTCAGGAAAATGGCAATCAGCGGCCCCAATTTTCTGAGTCTGTGCAGAAGCCAATTGCAAACAACAACAAAAATCTGGGATGCAATGTTTTTCCTAAAGGCCGGGTTACACGCAACGATATCGCTAACGATATCGTTGCAACGTCACCAGTTTTGTGACGTTGCAGTGACCTCGTAGCGATGTTGCTGCGTGTGACATGTACCAACAACCAGCGGTCAGCTCGCTGATCGTTGGTAAATGGCCAGGACCATTTTTTGATCGTTGGTCTGCCACTGTCACACACACCTATGCTGGCCGCCCAACGATCTCCCAGCGTTGCAAAGTACACGCTGGGATGCTGGTAAGCAGGGTAAACATCAGGTAACTAAGTGCAGCGCTGCACTTAGTTACCCGATGTTTACCCTGGTTACCAGCATTTTCGCTGGTCGCTGATCGCTGGTGAGTCTACCAGTGTGACAGCTCACCAGCGATCAGATAGCGATGTCCCAGAGATCCCGATCGTTGGTGGGATCGCTGGGACATCGCAGCATGTAACGGGACCTTTAAAGTATGAATTTGACAAACTCATTTTTGCAAAGGTTTTTCTAATTAAAAATTTATAATAGTTTGATTTTGTCATAAATCACCTTAAAAGATGGTTCAAGAGGAGAAAAAAAGAATTACATCCCTGTGCCATCAGATGAGCTCACTGATTGATTTACTGGTAGTTCACTCTATAGTACTGTGTTACATAGAGGCTGTAGAAGAAAAAAGAGAATTTTGTTTACGTACCGTAAATTCTTTTTTCTTGAATCATCAATGGGAGACCCAGACAATGGGGTTTAGGGCGCTGCCCTCCGGAGGTCACACTAGGTACTACAAGTTTGTAGCACCGCCTCCTCCGCTTATAAACCCCCACCGTAGGAGACATCCTCAGTTTAGTCCATAAGCTGCGAGGAGAAATAAACCACACCCGAAACATCGGGAAGAATGCCGTGCACAGACGGTGTAACAACCCGGAACACTGTCTCAACAGAGAACAGATCAAATGCAAACATGCAACGGAACAACTGGGTGGGTGCTGGGTCTCCCATTGATGATTCAAGAAAAAAGAATTTACGGTACGTAAACAAAATTCTCTTTTTTCTGATCATCATAATGGGAGACCCAGACAATGGGGATGTCCTAAAGCAATACCCCAGGGCGGGAAGAGTTCCTCAACAAGACGGATAACACATGGTTCCCTTTTAAAGGTGGGCAACCGCCGCCTGGAGAACCCGCCTGCCCAAACTCGCATCCGCAGAGGCATGGGCATGCACCATATAGTGCTTAGAGAAAGTGTGCAGGCTGGACCAAGTGGCCGCTTGACACACCTGTAGAGCAGAAGCTCGATGTCGCAAGGCCCAAGAGGCACCTACAGCTCTAGTAGAGTGTGCCTTCAAACCCACCGGGAGAGGCAAACCAGAAGACCGGTAAGCCTCCTGAATGGGAGCCTTGATCCATCTGGCCAAGGTCGACTTTGAAGCCGCGGACCCCTTACAGCGACCCATCGTGAGGACAAATAAGGAATCCGAACTCCTAAAGGAGGCGGTCCTGGACACATAAATGCGTACAGCTCTCACGAGATCCAGAGTATGGAGGTCGCGCTCAACCTGATGAACGGGAGCGGGGCAAAATGATGGGAGAACAATCTCCTGGTTCAAGTGGAATGTTGAAACCACCTTCGGCAAAAATTCAGGCCGTGGGCGCAACACCACCTTGTCCTGGTGAACCACCAGAAAGGGTGACTTGCACGAGAGTGCAGCCAATTCTGAGACCCTTCTCAGAGACGTAATCGCCACCAGAAAGACCACCTTCTGGGACAGACGAGAGAGAGAGACGTCTCTCAGTGGCTCAAACGGCGGTTTCTGCAGTGTCGTCAGGACCATGTTTAGGTCCCAAGGGTCCAGAGGTCGTCTATAGGGCGGGACCACCCGAGACACCCCCTGCAGAAATTGACGTACCTTCGGGAGGAGCGCCAAGCGCCTGTCAAACAACACTGAAAGTGCTGATACTTGACCTTTCAGAGAGCCAAGGGATAATCCCAACTCCAACCCCGACTGTAGGAAGGCCAGCAATGTCGGGATAGACAAAGGCCACGGTGAGCGGCCACCAGAGGCACACCAGGTAAAAAAGATTTTTCACGTTCTGTGGTATATCTTCCTGGAAACAGGTTTCCTTGCCCGATTCATAGTGGCAACCACTGTAGGAGAGAAACCTCTGGATGTCAGCAGCCAGGCCTCAAGAGCCATGCAGTCAATCTGAGGGCCTTGGAATTGAGGTGGAAGAATGGGCCTTGCGCGAGTAGATCTGCGCGTTCTGGAAGAGCCCACCTGTGTCCGCCTGACAGTTGCCACAGGTCCGGGTACCAAGACCTCCTGGGCCAATCTGGAGCCACTAGAATGGCCACTCTGCAGTCTGTCCTGATCTTCCACAGGACCCTGGGAATCAGAGCCAGAGGCGGAAACACATATGGCAGCTGGAATCTGGACCAGCTCAGAATCAGGGCGTCCGCCCCCAGAGACTGGGGATCCCAAGATCTTGCCATGTATTGGGGCACCTGATGATTCAGCCGTGAGGCCATCAGATCCACGTCCGGAGTGCCCCACCTGCCGCAGATGTCCCGGAAGACGTCTGGATGTAGAGACCACTCTCCGGCGTCCATCCCCTGTCGGCTCAGATAGTCGGCCTCCCAGTTCTCGACCCCTGGGATGTGAACTGCGGAGATCAGGCAGCCGTTTTCCTCCACCCAGAGTAGAATGCGGTGGACTTCGGCGAGGGCCTGAGCACTTCTGGTCCCTCCCTGATGATTTATGTAGGCGACGGCCGTCGCATTGTCGGACTGTACCCGAATGGGCTGTCCTGACAGGAATTTCTGAAACGCCAGTAGCGCCAGATAGACCGCCTTGATCTCCAGAACGTTGATCTGCAACGCCGACTCCGACTGAGTCCAGAGGCCTTGAGCCCTGTGGTGCAAGAACACCGCCCCCCAGCCCTTCAGACTGGCGTCGGTGGTCACCACTAACCATGACGGTTTTAGGAAGGACCGGCCCCGTGACAGGTGAAGTGGCTGGAGCCACCACTGTAGAGAGTCCCTGGTTGGTTGTGACAGTGTCACCAGCCGATTCAGAGAGATCGTCCTCTTGTCCCATCTGCGAAGAATCTCCAGCTGGAGAGGACGGAGGCGAAACTGTGCGAACGGCACCGCCTCTATCGCCGCTACCATGCGACCCACCAGTCTCATCAATACCCGTAGGGATGACTGTGGAGACAGGAGGACATTCTGCACTCCTGATTGGATCGCAAGCTGCTTGGCTTGAGGTAGGGACACCAGGGCCGAGTCCGTGTGGAAGTCCATGCCCAGATATGTCAATGACTGGGTCGGAACCAGGGTCGACTTCTGAATGTTGATAAGCCACCCGAACCGTTCCAGGGACTTCATGGTCACCTCCAGGCTTACCCGACAAAGGTCTTCCGATGGCGCCCTGACCAACAGGTCGTCCAAATAGGGTATGACGGCGTGTCCCTGCGCATGCAGGAGAGCCATCATGGAGGCCATCACCTTTGTGAACACCCGTGGTGCTGAGGCTAGCCCGAATGGCAGTGCCACAAATTGGAAGTGCTCTTCCCCCACTGCGAATCTCAACCAGCGCTGATGAGCTGGTGCAATGGGGACGTGAAGGTAAGCGTCCCTGATATCGATGGACGCTAGGAAGTCTCCCTGTGACACAGCCGCGATCACTGAGCGCAGGGATTCCATGCGGAACTTCCGAACCAACACGTGACGGTTGAACAACTTGAGGTCCAAAACCGGGCGAAAAGAGCCGTCCTTCTTTGGGACAATAAAGAGGTTGGAGTAAAAACCCCTGAACCTCTCTTCCGTGGGCACAGGGACCACCACTCCGTCTCTGCGGAGTCCCTCCAACACCAGGTAAAAAGCCTGAGCCTTTTCTGGAGATGGAACCGACCGATGGAATCGGTGTATTGGTTGTGACGTCAGCTCTATCCTGTAACCTCTTGAGACTACGTCTCGAACCCACTGATCTTGAATGTGAAGAAGCCACGTGTCCTGAAAGCGGGACAGGCGGCCCCCCACCTGTGGGGAGGCAGGATGAAATAGCGAGTCATGTCGAAGCGGGCTTGGGGGTGGCAGCCGCTGCCCCCGCCGGCTTCTTCTGACGACTCTTGGAACGCCACTGAGTAGCAGGCTTGCCCCCTCGGTCTGAGCGAGTGGACGCCGTTGATGACTGTGAACCGGAGCGAAAGGACCACTGCTTAGGGTTCCTTTTCACGGTGTACCGTGGCTTAGGCTTATTCTGCGGTATCTTAGACTCAGCAGAATCCTTTATCAATTTGTCCAGTTCGGTGCCAAAAAGCCTGTCACCAGCGAACGGAAGATTTTGTAAAATCTTCTTAGATGTGGCATCTGAGTCCCAGAGACGCAGCCACAATAGCCTGCGGATCGCAATTGCATTGGCCGAGGCCACAGCAGAGCGAGTGGCAGTTTCCAAAGATGCCGTCCTGGCATAGTCCGCATAGGCCCTTGCTCTCTCAGTGAGAGCCAGGACCTCTGGACTGGACCTAGCTAGATCAGTGATACCATCCAAACAGATAGTGATCGCTTGTAGGGTCCAGACTGCGGCAAAATTAGGGGCAAACGAAGACCCCACAGCCTCATAGGAAGACTTGGCGAGTTGCTCGACCTGTCTATCAGTAGCATCCTTCAACGAGGAGCTATCAGAGGCAGAAAACAAGGAGCGCGCAGCAATCCTAGTCATGGAGGCATCCACCTTGGGAGACTGCGACCATTCCTGGAGCGCCTCCTGAGGAAAGGGAAAGCGATTGTCCTTAGTTTTACGGACATAACGCCGCCCAGGATGCAACCTGGGAGCTTTAATCACCCTTCCAAAATTAGTGTGGTCCATGAAGGAGCCACTTGGTCTAGCCTCTGGCCGCAGCCATTGATAGATCTCCTTGGGGTGTACAGTCACCTCCTCAGGAGGAGTGACAAGACGCAATGTCTCATTGATGGAGGACACCAGATCCTCCACCCCATCTGGAGGTTCAGACATAGACCCAAGAGTAGAACCCCCATCATCTTCCTCACCATCAGAGGAACGCTCCTCCTCAGAGAGAGTCTGGAGCTCAGGAGAAGCCTCACGGGCTCGCTTAGGGGGTCTTACAGCAGAAGTAAGAGACACCCGGGGGTAACTAGGAGGAGTAGCTGGGTTCTCCAGTCTCCTATGCAGTGCCTCCAGGGTTTGCGACATGGAGGACATCTGGGACAGCAGAGATTCATTAATCTTATTCTGCGTTTCCCATGGCCCTGGGATCACCTGAACCTCAGGGTATAATCCCGGATTTGCAGACTCAATAGTAGCAGATCGGGCCTCTGGGCGTCCGCAGTTATTGCAGGACCCCTCCACCAGTGTCCCGTTGCATGTAGTACAGGCAATGGTGACCACCGCTGCCTTAGCAGCATGCTTCCCAGCTGAGGACATCTCCACAGTGAGGGGAATATAAGCCAAAGTCACAAACAAACCGGGAATCCCGGTGGCTTACCGACCGCAGTAAAGCGGTAGGAGGAAGCGGTGTGTGTGTGTGACCTCCGCGAGTTCCGGTCTCCCTTGCAAGTGCAGACACGCGCTGCAGTTCAGATCCCAGCCGGGAAGTGAGGGGGAAGATGGCCGCCGACAGTGAAGATGTGGGCGGAGCCAGGAACACGCGGGAAGAACACACAACACGCCCAGCGGTGATGTCACCATAAGGGCTGCCTCCTCCTCCTCCAGACTGCCTCAGCAATGGAGGTGCCGGAGCCCGCAGCGCGGGAAACGAGAGTGAATATCACCACACACACTCTCAGACTGCATGTACACATAAAAACACCCGCAGTCTACAGCCTCAGCCCCTGTGAAACACAGGGCGGTCAGCCAGGGAGACCCCAGCACAGGGTCACCGCCAGAACCGCGGACCCGAGGGTAACCGCGCGGTCTGAGTGTCATGACACCACAGTGACAGACACTACCCCCAGGCACACAGGAGACACACCAGGTGCCTCAGTGCCGTTCCGGTCTGTAAGCACCTTTAGGGAGGCCTCGGACGGGGGTACAGCACCAGTCCGGAGTGTAAGCACCATTTAGGGAGGCCTCGGACTGGGCTGGCTCCGTCCGGTCTGTAAGCACCATTTAGGGAGGCCTCGGACGGAGCGGAGCTGTGCAAGGCTCCAGACTCCCCCTATCCAGAGCCTCCATGGAGGGATGGAAAGGAAAGGAGCACGACAGCGTACCGGGAGAACACTGAAGTGTCCAGGCTAAAAGCCCTCCGGTACCTCCACCAGCGTGTTCCACAAAGGGTGAGCGGGGAGGCTGTCGAGGGTCCCGAATGGGACCATTTTACCTTGTCTTCATACGCCATCACGTAAGTTGTGAGAATGCAGTGAAGTGCAAGCAAAGCGTGATCCTCCGAGCACACTAAGTTTAAAACTGAGGATGTCTCCTACGGTGGGGGTTTATAAGCGGAGGAGGCGGTGCTACAAACTTGTAGTACCTAGTGTGACCTCCGGAGGGCAGCGCCCTAAACCCCATTGTCTGGGTCTCCCATTATGATGATCAGAAAAGCAAAACTGTTCACACACTTTTTTAATATAAACCTCTTGCAAAAATATTTTCACCAAGAATGCATGCAAGTAATTAAAAAGATGGCCCAAAATTATCCATCACATTACAGTATGTCTTGGCATACTACAAGGATAAGCAATAAGATCTCTTGCTTTGGAGATTTCCCTGTATAATTGTGCACCCGGCCTGGGAACTACAATACAGCTCAATTCAAGTTAAGACTTTATAGGAGCTAAAGGCCCTTTCTCCTAAAAATTCCAATATAGCCAATGACTAAACAGCTGACAGTCTATAGTGAGCCTGGGGGTCTTTCAGCTCTTGGTGACGAAGAAAAGACGGCTCAGGCCTGTTGGATTTTTTGCGCCTTTCCTTTTCTCCTCCAGCAAGATAATCTTCTGGCATAAAAATTGTGGGTTCGGGTGACTGTCTCCTAGAGAACACAAGAGCGCTGGGTCCAGCCAAGCGTATGGGGCGACCAGTAAAAAAAAAAAAGTAAAATGAGGATTCGCAAAAAGGTGCATGGATTTTAATTATACCTCTTTCTCTCATCCTATCTGAAACCCAACCACATGCCAAGCTTAAAAACATACGTTTAATTACAAATGTAATGATTCTCAGGCATACCGGTAATTTTGGGATGGTCAACTATTTCTAAGAGTTAGATGCCAAATTTAGGAGTCACAAACAGGCCTGATAAACTGTGGCAGTGGCTTGATGGACAGAAAATATATAATAATCTCATGGCAGAGACTGTAATGCAGAATTTATTACATTTATGTCTTACACACACTAATTATGGCTCTTTACTACCTCCAGAATCCATGTAACCATAGATGTTTTTGTGGTCCCGGAAGTATCTGTGTACATCCGCCTTTACATAGAAGCAAGCAAAATGATTTTATTTCTTGCCTGATTTCATATTGATCTAACGGAGAGAAAAAAAAAATCTGAGCAAGTTCCATTGCAAACCTGTATTATTGGCACATAAAATGCCTATGGCTTTAAAGTACTGTCATGTTTAGTGATGAGCAAACATTTCAAGGTTCAAATTCGGTTGCCAATCTAATCCGTGGGTGTTCGGGTTCGGTGGCGCTGTTCAGGACTGAGCTTGACTTGAGCTGTTCGGCTGTCCACTCACATACAGCTAGCCATAAGCAAGAAACGTACGTGGGCGGGGGAGATTTTTCTTTTTTTTTTTAGGGACAACATAATACAGCCAAAACCTCAGATTTTACCCCCAGTGCAGCCGATCACACACTGCAAACGTCTAACACTGGGCCGGGCACAAAGCGTACCGGAGCACAGCATGTGCACGCTCCTACACTTTGGACACACAAATCACCTGCACTCCAGCCCTGAACAGGTTCGCTAATCTCTAGTCATGTACACGTAGCTCGAGGGTCAAACCTTTGTAATAAGTTCAAATACAATAAAAAATGGGAACAGAAGACAAAAAGTAAAATAAACATCCCTGATGGTGTTCTTCCATATGCAATCATAAGTTACACATAATGCTAAAACAAAGAGGAAATCTCAGAAAATGTCTTATTTTAGGACTGATGGCTTTTAAGATGTGATCATTGGAGGTCCTAATTTTTGAACGTCACTGATCAGATCTTTAAACCAGGCACATAGAGTTGCGATTGTCCTTTGTAATGAACTTACAGTACCATCCACAGCCCAATAAAAGACTCTCCAAAGAAGACTATGTAAAGCAAGCTTCATCAGGGACTCTTTTAGGACAGAGACAGCGTTACAATACACAATACATTTTTATTAACATGATGGCTACAATTTCCATGCTTTATGGAGCTTCCTAGTTTTCTTAATCCATGATGCTCAGGTGTGGACGATTTCAGTAACGTGATCACATTCAGAAGGAAGATTCCTATTATATGGCTTCGGTTGTATGGCAGATTTCACCAAATGAGGCGCAACCAGGAGTATCGAACTCCATTTAACAGTAGAGAGGATGACCCAAATCCCTCACCAAGTGGCAGTTTCATACCAAAGTAGTAAATAATGCCTAAAAGGCAGGATAATTTGATTGGGACAGTGGATCCTGTACTGAGCAGGGGATCAGATGACCCAGGAGGTTCCTTCCAACTCTACCATTCTAAGATCACAAATCATTTAACTCCATGATCCATGATAAGATGGCAGCTGATAGAAGATATATAAGAAATAAGACATGGCACCTTTACTCAAATTACCATTTCACAGTCCAAGGATACTAAAAAGAAAACCTTTTTTCCTATTTTATCACATGTAATTTGGTCAACCTGAAATATCCACACAAACAATCACATTTGTGCCTTGTCCATTTGTTAGATGTCTATAGCAAAGGGATACAGCTTACCTAAAGGAAGGGAAAAAAACAGCATTCTACCTATCACTTGTCCCTTTGCCAATAGCAATGACTGAGGTCCTCATGCTCCGGCGTGCTGTTTCAGTGACTGTTAGTAGAGAGTGACACATTCAGTGCTTGGCAATAGACAGTTAGGGTCCCGCAGAGGGCACAGTACAGGCGTACATGAAAAAGGAGCAAAAAAGGAGCCCTGCTGTGACTAATGGAGAAGTACTGATACTATACACCTTGAATAGCAGCTCAATCGGCTAGAAAATATTGCTCTCTCCCCTCTTCAAACACAAGTACACACGCATGTCCGCCCGTCCATGTGATTTCACGTGGAGGCGGAAATAAGCCACTGCCAGACGCCTTTGGTAATGACTTCTCACATTAAACAAAGGATTGAGCATGTTGAATTAATCATGCCCCATCCTTCTTTCTCTTGAGAAATGAAGAGTAAGGAACCGCCCTCCACCACACAATATACATGATAATATGCTGGTCTCACTCTTCTCTGTAGCCAAAAATACAGCTTAGGGTGTATGAAATCAGACTTTCATAAATGGACGACCATTTAAAGGGAACCTGTCATGTCGTTTTGTGATAGTAAACCGTCCCAATGTGTTTTAAATGATGTAATGTGCATCACTAACATGGTTTTCTACAAACAAAATTCCACATATTTATCTTAAAAGGTGACTGCACACACATACCTGACTTCAGTCATAGTGGAGGTGACTGCACACACATACCTGACCTCTGTCATAGGGGAGGTGACTGCACACACACATACCTAGCTTCAGTCATAGGGAAGGGGTCATTCCATGTCAAGTGAACCAATGATTATTACCTCTATATTTTTAATTCTTTTGAGATTTTGTTATTTGATAATAGCATGTCAGACCATGCAAAATGTGAAGAGAAAATTTTTTTTTTAAATTTATTTTTTTTTAAAAATGATTTTCAAAGTTCGGAAAAAGTGCGAATTTCGCTGTTGCCTGCCTTTACGTTTCTCCTCATAACTAAGGCTAGGAATAAGATAGAGAGACAAAATAAACACCATTCTACTCAGAACTATACAGGCTTTCACCAGATATGTCACAAGAGTATATTTGTTAATTTTAATTTTTTACTCATGCGAACGCAAATGCAACATTTTGAAACGTATTTCCGAAAAAACGTTTTAATAAAAATTTTCCAAAACTGCCCATGTGTCTTTTATGCTCTTAGCCACATCTGTACCAAATGTCAAGTTGGGATCGTGATGGGATCATATTTTAAAATATTTAACTATTATAGTGTCAATTCAAAAGTCTTGAATTCAGATCTGTTCAACCTGTGGTCTAAAAGCGTGGGGTCTATATTTATCAAATCCATTATTTTTAGACATTACTGTATTATTTTGATATGTTACAGCTTAGAAGCAGGAGAGGACATATAGGAAAAAGCTTTGTTAGGGCTCAACCTGAGAAAGCACAGGGATAGACAGTGAATGCAGAGCAGATGATAGGCCAGCAGCTCATCAATCATGTTAAGTGTCTACCCACTGCATTCAGGAAGTAAGACAGCTCGTTCAGACCTTTCATGTCCTGACATGTCTGGACATCTTCACTCCTGAACAAACAATAGTCTGTACAAAGCCATCAAGGCTGTGTACTAAAATATGGGTGAGTAAATATATTAATAGTTTAATGCTATTATTATTAAGGGCCAATACACACAGTGCTATTCTTAGGGATCATCATTCAGAAAAACAGCCCCATTGATTTCTATGGGGTTCACCACATGCAGAGTTTTTGGAAACACTCAAGAGTGAGTAAATCACTGCTTGAACTACTTTTTAATCGCTGCAATAAACGCAGCATTTATCATTTACATAAAAAAAGCTGCCATTTTTTTCACTAGCTATTAAAAAAAACCAACGCATATGTGGTAAAAACTTGGTAGAAAAACAAGCTGCCAAAACTGCAGCGTGTATCTGCAGACAGAAAAAATTGTGCGCGCTAGCCCTAAAACTCACTTTATAGTAATACAGTTCTATCTCAAGTGTACTGTAAATCTTTATTTTTATTACCTATCTTCCTTACTTAATATTAACTGTATTTTTCCCACACAGCAATGGCTGCTACTTCTCAAGAAACAGCATTTTATTATAGACACTGTTGCAATTCTTTTGAAAAAATATGAATATGATTGGCGCTGGTGGCAGGCTACTGTACTCTCCAAAGATTGTGAAAATGAAGAAGTAGAATTGACTTTATTGCATCCTTCTGGTCCAGCGCCATCCTTTGTGTATCCAAGAAAGCCAGACATTTTAAAAGTGCACAAAAATCAGATATTAACTCAGGCGGAGCCTAACACCGTGACAGGCCGGACATACTCTTTGACACAAGGAAATGGCGATTGCTAGTAAGCGTTTATGGACAAGATTACATTTCACCCACTAGAAGAGACAAATTGATAAAATGCCACTTTAAAAACATACTATTAATTGTTTGATTAGTTCATAATTTATAGAACGATGATTTAACTACTGTACTATTCTTATTAAACACTTCATAAATCACATGTTTAGTGATAGAATAGAAAACAAATTTATATGTATAAATAGGGGTTAACATTTTTGGTTCTTTTAATCTTGTTTAATCAAACTTGAGGATATGATCACCTTTCTTCTTTTGGTTTGTTCAATACATTCAAGTTGAAAATGCTGAGCGTTGTGTTCTGATGATTAAGATGTATTTATCCTGGCACTTATGGGATTTGTTTTTTGTGTTTCTTTTTTGTTGCATATAAATGTTTTATTCAATAAGTTGTGATAACTCATACAATCATAAAATAAAAAATATATAAATTTGACAGGTCCCAAGTTGAATCTCTGCACAAATATAACCAAGAACACAATCAGTCATTTTTTCACAATTGCCCGTCAATAGTTTGAATTTGATATAAAGAAACATAGTCTTGTAACATATCAAATGAAAGCTGTTACCGTTCTGAGTAAAATGATGCCTCTCCCACTTCATTATCTTATTTCTAGCCTGAGATAAAAAAAATGTAAAGTCATACCAGGCCAAAATTCAGCCTTTTTTAAACTTTAAAAATCTGTAAAAAATTAACTGATGAAGAAAAAAATTCTAAACTTTTAATTTGTAATTAACTAAAGTTGTACTTCATAAAGAAAAAGAATTAAAAAAATCTAAAGACGTCAGGAAAAAAAATAATTCATATTTAGATCACTTGATATAGAATGACCCATTGACGCTATTAATATTAAAATATTTTAAAATATGATCCCATCGCGATCCCAACTTGAAATTTGGTACAGATGTGGCTAAGAGCAAAGCAGACACATGGGCCGTTTTTGAAATATTTAAAGCGTGCCGATTTTTCGGAAATGCGTTTTAAAGTTTTGCGCTTGTGATCACATGGGTAAAATATTAACAAAGATCCTCTTGTGACATATCTGGTGAAAGCCTGCACAGTTCTGAGTAGATTGGTGTTTGTTTTGTTTCTCTATCTTATTTCTAGCCCGAGATATGATAGAAAATGTAAAGCCATACCAGGCCAAAATTTGCACTTTTTTAAAACTTTAAAAATCTGTAAAAAATTAACTGATAAAGAAAAAAATTCAAAACTTTTTTTTTTTGTAATTAACTAAAGTTGTTCTTCATATAGAAAAAAAATTAAAAAAATCTGAGGACGTCAGGGAAAAAAAATATTCATTTTTGGATCACTTGACATGGAATGACCCGAAGGTGACAGCACACACATACACCTGGCTTCAGTCATAGGGGAGGTGACTGCACACACACATACCTGGCTTCAGTCATAGGGGAGGTGACTGCACACACACATACCTGGCTTCAGTCATAGGGGAGGTGACTGCACACACATACCTGGCTTCAGTCATAGTGGAGGTGACTGCACACACATACCTGACCTCTGTCATAGGGGAGGTGACTGCACACACATACCTGACCTCAGTCATAGGGGAGGTGACTGCACACACACATACCTAGCTTCAGTCATAGGGAAGGTGACAGCACACACATACACCTGGCTTCAGTCATAGGGGAGGTGACTGCACACACACATACCTGGCTTCAGTCATAGGGGAGGCGACTGCACACACACATACCTGGCTTCAGTCATAGGGAGGTGACTGCGCACACACATACCTGGCTTCAGTCATAGGGGAGGTGACTGCACACACATACCTGACTTCAGTCATAGGGAAGGTGACTGCACACACATACCTGACCTCAGTCATAGGGGAGGTGAATGCACACACACATACCTAGCTTCAGTCATAGGGAAGGTGACAGCACACACATACACCTGGCTTCAGTCATAGGGGAGGTGACTGCACACACACCTGACCTCAGTCATAGGGTTGGCACTTTTGCTTACCGTCACTCAAGTTCATTCATGATATTTTTTGACTTTCGTCATGCCCACTGCATTGTAATTGATTGATATGTCTGCCAGGACCTATGGTGATGTCAAGGACTAACAACCATGTAATTGGTGGAGCTAAGCCCAAACATTCTTTTACTTTAGACCTGCTTAGCTCCGCCCATCACAGCCACATGGTCGTGACATCACCAAAGGTCCTTCACCACCAGCAGAACCATCAGTGATCAATGTAAATATGTTACACTGCGAGGGGGGTGGGGGGAAGGAGTTACTACGTTTAAAAAACGTCATGACAGAAGTTGATTGACGTGATTGATGCCAACTGAAGTATCCACCCCGATGACTGTTTGTGCAGGCACATAATGTAAACATATAAGCATCTAAAGAGCTTTTTTTATGATAAATAAATAGATTAAAGCCAGGTTACACAGTGCATGATCTAAATAACATTGGGGCGGTTTAAAAACAAAAAAGATATGACAGGTTCCCTTTAAAGGGAATCTGTCAGCAGGTTTTTGAATTGTAAGCTGAGGACAGCATGCTGTAAGGGTTAAAACACAAAAAATCAACTGTGCCTCTCATCAGGCTCTGTAATATTGTTTACAAAACTAAAGGCTTTATCACTTAGTGATTACCATTACAGGACTACTTTGTCATGCCAAGGGCAGTCCTATACAACCCCTGCTGTGATTGACACCTCACAGTCAATGCACAATCTCTATAGAGCCTGGTGTGGGCGGGGGCAGCTCTCCCAGCTCTGCTGTGTCCCAAAATCTAAATGCTTTAAATAAGAATGATGGCAGCCAGTAATCTGTGTGATACATCATTGCTTTCAGGATTTCTATGCCTACATTATGTTGCTGTCAGATAAGGAAGCAAAAAACCGAGCAGATTCACTTTACGTACAAGCAGCTTGAGCATTGACAAGCAGTGAATAACAGATCCTTCATTGCATGATTAAGAATACAAAATGCCCTACAGTTGAGCAAAAAAGATCTGTAAGACCTTGGACCAGCGGCCATGTCGGACTAGAGCCTGCGAGCCTCCTCCTTCCTTCTGTCATCCCCGCTGCCTCTTCTGATTAGCAGGCCAAATGCAACATAGTTATTGCACGGTGCCTGCATGGGACTGCGCTGGGGATGTCACCGGGTAAAAGAAGACTGGTGGGCTATGGCTTGTGGTACCAGCCATTCATGCAAGTGTACAGCTGCTGATGTTCACACTGCGTCTTCTTCCATCTATTCATTGCGCTTGGACCTACTCATTTAGGTTTCATTTTTAGAGCTTCTGTTAAACTCCTCCGCCTTCCAAAACACTCTGAGGCTGTGTGCCCACACTTAATATTTGGTGGTGAAATTTTCTGCAAAAACATGCATCTTCTGGCACAAATACGAAGCTCAAAAGCGCTACATGTTTTTGCTGCATTTAATGCTCATATATATATTTTTATGTTAATGGCTGGAAGAGCTGAAAAACGCACCAACATCCGGATCAATAATTGATATGCTGCAGATTTTTCTGCATCAAAAATCTATGCCAAATACGCAAGGTAAAAAAACGCAACGTGGGCACAGCACTTCTGAACTCTCATATACTTTGCTGCAGGACTGTGGAGTCAGTGCCCATTTTGGGCGAAGTCAGAGTCGAATTCAGGGAAATTGAGGAGTCGGAGTCGGATGTTTGGCTTACTGACTTCACAGCTATGGTTGTGGAGTCGGAGTTATGGAGTCGGTGTCCATTTTGGTGCAGTCGGATTCAGGGAAATTGAAGAGTCGGAGTCAGATGTTTGGCTTACTGACTTCACAGTCAGGGCTGTGGAGTTGGAGTCATAGTTGGTGCCCATTTTGGTAGAGTTAGATTCAGGGGAATTGAAGAGTCGGGTGTTAGGCTTACTGACTTCTCAGCCCGATTGTGGAGTTGGAATCGTGGAGTCAGAGCCCATTTTGGGTGGAGTCGGATTTAGGGAAATTGAAGAGATAGGAGTCGGATGTTTGGCTTATTGACTTCACATCCCTGGTTGTGGAGTTGGAATCGGTGTCCATTTTGGGTGGAGTCAGAATCGGGTTCAGGGAAATTGAGTCGGAGTTGGATGTTTGGCTTACAGACTCCACAGCCATGCCATGCTGGGTCAGGTTAGACGTGAAATTTCTCAGAAAGCGCAGGTGCATGATGTCACAGAGGGAAGGAAGAATCCTGCTTCCTCCTCCCCTCTGTGACAGCTGTGACCGCCCATTAGATTTCGCAGTGTATTAATATACACTGCGAAATCTAAATTAAAGCCAAAATTTATGTAAAATAAAAAAGAATGAATACTTCCCTTTCTCCGACGACCTTTTCCCGGTGTCCGGTGCTGAGGCCAGGCGATGTGTAGTGCTGCCAGGATCTGCCGTGATGTCAAGGGGAGTTCCCGGCGCTGATTGGCCGCTCGCGGTCATGTGATATGTATCACATGACCACGAGCGGCCAATCAGGTCCTAGCAGAACACACATCGCCTGGCCTCAGCACCGGACACCGGGAAAAGGCGTTGGAGAAGTAATTCATTCTTTTTTATTTTACATACATTTGGCTTTGTTTACTTTAGATTATATTAATACCGTACACTGCGAAATCTAATGGGCGGTCACAGCTGTCACAGAGAAGAGGAGGAAGCAGGATTCTTCCCCCCACTGTGACATCAGAGGGAGAAAACGCAGGAGCAGCTGGTAAAGAATTCACATCTCAATTCTTTACACAACTGGTTTTCTCCCATAAAAGCACTGCGTATTTTTACTCAGTGTCTGCACGGTAAAGTTAATTTCCCATTCACTTTGCTGGCAGACACAAAACACATTGCGTATTTTGAAAAGCGCGCGTAAAAAAGCGCTGCAAAATGCGCAATGTGTGAACGTAGCCTTAAGGGTGTTCTGCTTAAAAAAACGGATATTTTTGACCACCGGAATAAGACGCAGTGTGAACTTACCCTATGCTGTAGTTCAGACAATATGTCATTGTGGATCTCATTCTGTGACATGAACATTATAGAGGAAATACAATAATTACAGAGAATGGAGGACAGACGTAGCTGTAGGCACCTAATTCCCACACGGACCAGTAATGAATATAGGAGCAAGGTTGCATTGTCTTCTGCCGCAGGTGACACTATTTAGTTTTCAGCACGTTGTCCATGTTGGAGAACGCATTAGTAACTGTACAGTGTGGGAGGCTTTTCTGTATTTCATCTATTCCTTGGTTCTCAAAGAAGATCCCATTGAGGCTAAGATGGTTCAGGACGGGGAGGCTGACAGACAAGGTGACAATGGAGCGGGAGGAGAAGCCGATGCAGTAGTCCAAGCACAACTTCTCCAGCGTCTTCACTCCCGATAGACAGGTCAGTCCTGCATCGGTTAAACAGCGGAAACCTAGAAGTGATAAGGTCTGGAGATGCTTCAAGTGGCAGCCAATTAAATGCACAGTGATATCGGTTATATTGCACTCGTTCAACTTTAAATGCTCCAACACTTTCAGGTAAGGAACGGCTTTCTGAACTCCAATGTCATTAATTCTGTAGTGCCGGACAGACAGAGGCTCTTTAGACTCGACTGACTGCAAACAGTCTCTAAATGTTGGTTGGAAAAAGAGGACACTTTGTTCAGGATGAGATTTTCCAGTTTCAGGAGATCTTTGGTTTTCCCGGTGGCTTTGAACCAGGTTAATGGGATCTCACACTTCTGACAGCTCGAGAGTCTTCAAGGTGGTTGGTAAACAGTCGTAGCCCAGGGAGCGGAGGTTTATTTCCTGTAGATGGAGGTATTCTAACTCGGGTAACGCTTCTCCAGGACCTGTAGGATGGCTTGGAGTGAGGAACTCCTGTTTCTTCACTGACTTTAGGAGGCCCCTTGATTTTCAGGGTCTGCAGGCTGGTTCCCAGCCAGTGCCTCACCAGATGCCATAAAATCTTAGAATTCAGCTGTGAAACAGACAAAAGAGGGTTACACACTTAAGACTGAAGACATGTATTACATCTGCTCTGGATTTAGAGGAAAAAAAATTAAATTCTACAAAAATCTGATTAAACTGCAGAAGTTTCAAAAAACAGCAATTTGGATAGAAAGGATGGCGGGATCACAAGGAAAGGGCAAAGAGGAATCAGACAAGGAAGAAGCCGTCAGAATAGGAATATGTGATCTTCACATTACTATATTCAAAATCACAGTAAATCATAACCGCTCCATGAATCAATGGACACATAGTATAATCCACATCCTTCATCTTGAGGAAAACAAGGACTGGGGACATGGATGGCCTGGAACAAATGACACAATTCAGAGAACACATATAAGCACACAAGTCAATGCAATCTCCTTCTCTTCGTCTCCGACCTACATGATGAAGGTACAGCAGTTCTGTTCTCCAATATGATGTATATACAGCGTCTGTGTCTCCAATATGATGTATATACAGCTGTCTGTCTCTCCAATATGATGTATATACAGCTTCTGTGTCTCCAATATGATGTATATACAGCTGTCTGTCTCTCCAATATGATGTATATACAGCTGTCTGTCTCTCCAATATGATGTATATACAGCTGTCTGTCTCTCCTAATATGATGTATATACAGCTGTCTGTCTCTCCAATATGATGTATATACAGCTGTCTGTGTCTCCAATATGATGTATATACAGCTGTCTGTCTCTCCAATATGATGTATATACAGCTGTCTGTCTCTCCAATATGATGTATATACAGCTGTCTGTCCTCCAATAGATGTATATACAGCTGTCTGTGTCTCCAATACGATGTATATACAGCTGTCTGTGTCTCCATATGATGCATATACACTGTTTGTGTCTCAATATGATATTATACAGCTGTCTGTCTCTCCAATACGATGTATATACAGCTGTCTGTATCTCCTACGTGATATATATACAGCTGTCTCTGTATCTCCTATGTGATATATATACAGCAGTTTCAGTGTCCCCTATGTAATGTATACAGCAGTCTCCTTACCGCCTGTGTAATATATATATATAATATATAATATATTATATAAAGTATCTGTGTCCCCTATGTAATTTATACAGCAAAGTATCATTGTCTCCTACGTGATGTATATACACCAGTTTCAGTATGTGATGTACTAGTGTATTTCAATGAATTAGAATATCATCAAAATCAATGTACTATTTCCATGTTTCAGGGTGTTTCTGGGAGCCCTGAAACATGTTCACTAATAAATCAATTTTATATTCACCTTTGATGTCTTGTGGAATACGGCAGCACAGTTTTTAACCCTTCATCCTCCCTATTTTAATTTTCTGAGATAATGATCTTTGGGTTTTCATTGGCTGTAAGCCATAATAATCAAAATTAACAGAAATAAACACTTGAAATAGATCACTCCTTCGTAATGACTATACAATATGTGCGTTTCACTTTTTGTATTGAATTACTGAAAAAAAAATATCTTTTTGATGCTATTCTAATTCATCGAGATGCACTAGTATATACAGCAGTCTGTGTCTTCTATGTAATGTATACAGCAGAGTCCCAGTGTCTCCTACATGATGTATATACAGAAGAGCCTGTGTCTCCCACATGCTGTATATTTAGCAGAGCCCTCAGTGTCTCCAACGTGCTGTATATAAAGCAGTTTCAGGGTCTCTTACATGATGTATACACAGCAGAGTCAGTGTCTCCTATGTGATGCATATACAGCAGAGTTTCAGTGTCTCCTACAAGATGTAGAGACAGCAGAATATCACTGTACCCTATGTGGTGTATACAGAAAAGTCTCAATCAAGTAAACAGATGGTGACCAATCATACAATTGGCTCATGTAGACAGTCATCAGTATCTTTAATACATACAGGGTCAGATTTGTGGGTCCTTCTTGAAACAAATCATCCTCATGAATCCTTTACCACCAACTCAGTGACTCTATAACCTGTAGAGCTCTACTGGTTTCTCACTAACCCCCAGCTTCCTGTGATCTGCTGACAGCTGTGTAGAGCCAACAGTTAACAGCCCAGACCTATATAAGCAGTTAGGCTTTGTTACCGCAATGAGTAATGCTGTGTATTTTTGCTGCTTCACAAATACAGTATCTTCCAGTTCCAGCAAAATGCTTGTAGGACAAAGTACCATGGGTCCGCGCTGCCACTTCAATTAATGGAGATAAAAAACCAGCCACACGGGAATGTCTGGATCAAACAGGATTCTTCTTTATTTGTCCAACATGTTTCGGAGATATCCCCCAACTCCTTCCTCAGGGAATGCCATGAGGAAGGAGTTGGGAGATAACTCCGAAACATGTTGGACTATTAAAGAAGAATCCTGTTTATCCAGACATTCCTGTGTGGCTGGTTTTTATCTCCATTAATTGAAGTGGCAGCGCGGACCCACGGTACTTTGTCCTACAAGCTGATTGAACCACGGTGACCTGTGGAAGTACGGTCCTGCAGCAAACCACTCATAGATGAGCGATCATTACCAGTTGTGGATTCTCACAACTGCATCAGGTGAGCAGCTCCCTCTTTACACATATTTTAGCCTTATAAAAGAAGGTATTACCCTATGTGCGCATTCTTGAATTGCTTTTAGAGTTCCAGCAAAATGGATGGGATTTACTCAGCGTAATCTAACCTGCGGTGCGTATTTCAGATCTGCATCATGTTAATTTCTCCAGTGGGTTCACAGAGTTTTATGTGCAGATTCTCCCCATAGATGTTCATTAGATGTGAAAAATATATAGGTAAAACCACTCATGCCTCTTTAGTGCATTTCTGTAGCAGAAAAACCTAAAACACGCACTTAAGTATATCAATAAAGTTTTGTTAAAAGCCAAATACCAGGAAGTATCAAAAACAAATGATTGTTATTTAAAACCTGACATACCCGAGACGTCATAAACGCACACAATGAAATTAATAACGGCACAGAGCTTGATTTAGGCTGGTCTCACACTGGGGTGTATTGCCATCTGTGTGAATCCATCACAAATTGGGTGCACCCGCATCAGTTTTTGGCCCCATCGACTTTCAGTGGGGCCGCAGACACTTGTGGGTGCACCCAGTTGTGTCCGGCTCCCCCTGATTCAGGTGGATGCAGGTGTCCACAGACTTTTCATGGAGACAAATCTGCATCTTGTTGTGTTATTGGTCTCCGTGACCAAAACCATGAACACCTGCATCCACCCGGATCTGGGGCAATGCAGGTCAACTTGAAATGTGGCTCTATTGAAGCCAGATCCGTTGGACTCCAGATCCCACTGGATCCTGGAGCCGGGCTTTAGAACTACGCCTGCCCAGAACGCAGTCCATTTAGCCCCGGAAGAAGAAGTACGCATCTGGAAGCATCTGTCTGCTCCAGCACCAGAATTATCACTGCTCTGTGAGCCTGGATCAGTGGCAACACCAGTGCGGGTGCATCCAGTTGCATTATTGCAGGGGGGTTGGAGGAAATCTGGGGGCATGCCGGCTATTCCAGCTAGTGTGAAACCAGCCTTAAATAGGTGCTGAAATTGTGCAAAATCAAAACCTCACCAAAAGCTCAATACACCAGTAAACATGGCCAGCTGAAGACACTCAACTGCTCATCTAGCCACAAGACGTTAATACCTAAACATAGCTTGAAGGACCCGACATGAGCAAGCCGCCATCGACAATTCTTAACAGATCACGACTGTCGGACTGTTGCCAGGCGTACACTAACTGCAGAAACCACTCAAGGTATTCAGGTCTGCAGTAGACAACAAGGCAGAATGTTTTACTAGCAATTGAAGGGAATGTGTCACCCTCTTGAGGTTTTTTAGTTATTAATATGGGGACACAGGTAGCATAGAGCTGATATTAGCCATACCCGTATGCCTTGCGGATGATGGGACATTTTGGAAAAGTAATCTTTTCTATCCTCCTTGCTATAGTGCATGTTCTGCACAGAAGATTAGTCTGTGTCCGGTCTTCATTACACCCAATTCCTCCTCCCTTTCTCTTTAGTGTCCTTGTGACGTCAGGTGTGCGGGGCTGTAAATCCTGCCCCTGCCGTCTCCCTGCACCGTGAAGTAACAGTGTCTCCCCAGTGACTGTATTAAGATTGAAGACTGTGCCCCAGAAGGACGGACCGGTGGAGGAGAGACGGCAGGCAGAATGCGCAGGCACGGGATTTCCGGCTGGACACCTGATGTCACAGGAAGATCACACTATTACCGTACTACTTTCCCTCCTTTGAGCTCTACGCTCCCATAGGCTTGGTGCACCCACTGCGTGGCCGAGGAGCTTCAGTGCGCCATGTTAAGTCAGTGCTGTCACTAAAGAGGGCAGTGAGGGTATCCGAATATAAGGGACGAAGGGGAGCAGTGAGCTCCCTTGTCACAACTAGGGTGCCCCAAACCTAGGATTGCTAGAATAAAAAAGCGCAACGGAGGGACAGATTTGTAAAATAAGTGTATAATTATTAGATGGGCCAAGTCCTCTGTATGACCGTATGCTTGGTCTAAATTAGGTTTTGGGTGTGACACCCCCTTTAAGAAATGTAGCTTAACCCCTTACTGACAACCAGTTTAGGCCTTCGAGATTAAAGTCCCACTTTTCATTTCAGATGTGTCACAGCCAGGTGCAAAAACAGTAACAGTAACCACCCCCATAAGTGACCCCATTTTGGAAACTAGAACACAGAAGGAATTCATCTAGGGGTGGGAGGGCAGTGTGAACCTGCAGGTGCTTCACAGACCTTTATAACACATGGATGTGAAAATGAAAACTTGCATTTCTTTTAATAAAAATGTTGTTTACACCCTAGGTTTTTCATTCTTACAAGGGTTAATAGTTTATTACACAGTTTCTATTGCATGCAGCAATACCCTATACAGTTGTGGCCAAAAGTATTGACACCCCTGCAATTCTGTCAGATAATACTCAGTTTCCTCCTGAAAATGATTGCAAACACAAATTCTTTGGTATTATTATCTTCATTTAACTTGTCTTCAATGAAAAAACACAAAAATAATGGTCCTAAAGCCAAATTGGATATAATTCCACACCAAACATAAGAAAGGGGTGGACAAAAGTATTGGCACTGTTATAAAAATCATGTGGTGCTTCTCTAATTTGTGTAATTAACAGCACCTGTAACTTACCTGTGGCACCTAACAGGTGTTGGCAATAACTAAATCACACTTGCAGCCAGTTGACATGGATTAAAGTTGACTCAACCTCTGTCCTGTGTCCTTGTGTGTACCACATTGAGCATGGAGAAAAGAAAGAAGACCAAAGAACTGTCTGAGGACTTGAGAAACCAAATTGTGAGGAAACATGAGCAATCTCAAGGCTACAAGTCCATCTCCAAAGACCTGAATGTTCCTGTGTCTACCAGTGCGCGTGTCATCAAGAAGTTTAAAGCCCATGGCACTGTGGCTAACCTCCCTAGATGTGACGGAAAAGAAAATTGACTAGAGATTTCAACGCAAGATTGTGCGGATGGTGGATAAAGAACCTCGACTAACATCCAAACAAGTTCAAGCTGCCCTGCAGTCCGAGGGTACAACAGTGTCAACCCGTACTATCCGTCGGCGTCTGAATGAAAAGGGACTGTATGGTAGGAGACCCAGGAAGACCCCACTTCTTACCCAGAGACATAAAAAAGCCAGTCTGGAGTTTGCCAAAACTTACCTGAGAAAGCCTAAAACTTTTGGAAAATGTTCTCTGGTCAGATGAAACAAAAGTAGTACTTTATGGGCAAAGGCCTCAACATAGAGTTTACAGGAGAAAAAAAGAGGCATTCAAAGAAAAGAACACGGTCCCTACAGTCAAACATGGCGGAGGTTCCCTGATGTTTTGGGGTTGCTTTGCTGCCTCTGGCACTGGACTGATTGACCGTGTGCATGGCATTATGAAGTCTGAAGACTACCAACAAATTTTGCAGCATAATGTAGGGCCCAGTGTGAGAAAGCTGGGTCTCCCTCAGAGGTCATGGGTCTTCCAGCACGACAATGACCCAAAACACACTTCAAAAAGCACTAGAAAGAGGGGAGTGTCCTGCAGCTCATAGCACTGGACGCACATTAGGAGAGCTCCTCGCCCTGGACCTACAAAAACGGCATTTTAACGGCATTCCCGGGTTACTGCATACCTGCAATCTTCACAGGAATCCCCCTAGAGCAGCCCGACATGCCTAGAGCCTCTTCCCTTCGCCGGGTCACAGAGAACCGGGTGACGGATTATTTTGGGGCCAAACATGGCGCCAGCTCCTGGGCACCCTCCCCCTCCCTCACCACAAAGAGACTCTCGTGCTTCCACTACACAGGCCCGCTCTCCCCGCAGCCAGGACACTGGAGGCACTGAGGGAGATGACCAAGCCCTGGTAACACAGGGAACCCTCAGGCTCATGCTGGGCTCTTTGAGGAAGACCCTCATGGATGACATGAGAGATCTCATCGGCACCTTGAGAGAGGTTATAGGAGTCCTGGGGGAGAGGACTGCCAAACTGGAAGGTAAAATGGTCGATTTCGCTGCTGCACACAATAGTCTGGCAGATAATCATGCAGCCTTGGACACTGAAATGGGGTCTGTTCAAGCTACTATGTGCCACATGGAAGACAAACTTAAAAGAAATAACTTTAAGCTAAGAGGGGTGGAGGAGAGAGTGCAGGGGACACTGATCTTACTGCATTAGTCACTGATTTCTTGGTGACCGCACTCCCAGAGACTCCATTTGCTGATCCGGCTATAGAGAAAGTCTTCAGGATCCCCAAGCCTGCGCGGCTCCCCCCTGAGATACCGAGAGACATTCTAGTGTGCCTCATACGGCCTGGACTGAGAGACCGTTTACTGCAGAGACTGAGACAACATCCCCAGCTCACCGAGCCGCATCAGAAAATATCAGTCTTTCCAGACATGTCCCCTGGCACCTTGTCACGCAGACAAGATTTTGCCTCCAGCTGCAAGATCCTCAGAGATAGAGACATACTGTACAACTGGGGCTCGCCGGTCTCACTTAACTTCAGGCAAGAGATTCTCCTTCGCCTCCCCGACACAGCTGCACAAGACCCTTAAGACATGGAATCTGATGTCAACTGATGGCAATCGATCCTCGCCTAGGTCGGACACCAACCACGATGCGGGCTCTCCTGAAGGGTAAGATAGTACCCGCTGACTGCCCGGGATGCGGACTCGAGTTGGTCCCAGGCGACTGACCCTCTTTCTTTAATTGAACACTGTTGACTTTTTCCCTGGAGGGCCGGATGGTCCCGCCCTCCGTGGATTGGAAGTCCCCCTGCCCCTTGCTGCCTGACCCTGTTGGTACCCGGCTGGGCAGGAGGTACACAGTGATTTCGCTCATTGGCGGTTGCTCTTACTTATCCCAACTCTAGGGATTTTGTTTACATTTGTGTTTGTTTTTCTGAGTTTTGATCCCGTAGTTAGTCTCCCCCCCTAACCCTCCCGAGGGTGGTCTTACCTTTCTTCTCGTTTTCCTTTCTTGCCCCCCTCTGACTGCCTTGCCTTTCCTCTCTCTGCCCCCCGCCTCTCCCCTCTCCTCTCTCCCCTCCTTTCCCCCCTCCCCCGTGATTCATACTCGAGGGGTGAGGGACACCCCGAGGGGGTGGTATTGACGGGGTGACAGATGTCTCTGAAGCTCTTTTCGCTTAACGTTAAGGGCCTCAACTTCCCGGTGAAAAGGTCCGTCCTCTGGCATGAAGTAAAATCCGCAGCGGCGGATATTGTATGCATACAAGAATCCCATCTATTGGCGGGTGACAATTATAGGCTCCACCACTCTGCATTCCCCAATGCCTTCTTTGCCAATCACGGGGAGAAGAGGGCGGGGGTTTGTATATTGATGAGAAATACGGTCCAGTTTCAACTTAAATAGGCTATCCCGGACCCGGGAGGGAGGTTTCTTATACTGATATGCGACATAGCGGAACGAGCTATACCACTGCGAATGTCTATGGACCGAACCAGAGCCAGCTTAAGTTCCTGCGCTCTTTGTTTGGGAGGTTGAGGGGGATTGCTGAGGGCAATCTCATTATTTGTGGTGACCTCAATGTCATTGTTGAAAGTAGGCTGGACTCTTCCTCCCCGTCCACGAGGAGGGGAGGAACTCTGGGTCCCCTTTGCCGGGAGTTCCACCTCCATGATATCTGGCGGTATCAGCATGCGGAGGAGAGGGATTACTCCCTCTCGCATAGCCACGCCACCTACTCCAGGATTGACCTATTCCTCGTTAGTGATGCCGTCCTGGAGGCTTGCTCGGCCTCGGAGGTAGGCGTAATAACGTTGTCGGATCATGCCCCGGTCACACTGGAGGTCAACCTGGGCAGGGGTGTGGGGTCCCCCAGGAATTGGAGACTGAATACCAGCCTTCTAGCAGATCCCCAATTGGTGGACCAATATAAAAAGGGAACAAGAGGCGCAATAGTGCCCTATCACTCAGACACTAAAAGATGAGAGGTGTAAAGTCAAAACCACTCACCTATTCCAGTTGTGATGACCCACAACTGGCTTGAAGGCATACAATCAATACCGGCTGCTGCAGGACCTCCACCAACCACTCACACGTGGGAAGACTCTCAGGAAGCTGGGAAAAGGTGTATGACAGTCCGCGCCACCGGGTACCAAGGAATCACCTGGGATGCAGGAAGTTATTTCAAGCTTAATCTTTATTCTCCAACATGTTTCAGCGCTCCACCTGGCGCCTTCCTCAGGAAGCTGGGAAAAGGTGTATGACAGTCCGCGCCACCGGGTACCAAGGAATCACCTGGGATGCAGGAAGTTATTTCAAGCTTAATCTTTATTCTCCAACATGTTTCAGCGCTCAACCTGGCGCCTTCCTCAGGGATATCCCTGAGGAAGGCGCCAGGTGGAGCGCTGAAACATGTTGGAGAATAAAGATTAAGCTTGAAATAACTTCCTGCATCCCAGGTGATTCCTTGGTACCCGGTGGCGCGGACTGTCATACACCTTTTCCCAGCTTCCCAATTGGTGGACGACATTGAAGGGAAATTGTGAGATTTCTTCTCCCTGAATGTCAATGGAGAGGTCCGGACGACACGCTGTGGTACTCCCTCAAGGCAGTCCTCCGGGCCTTCTCCTGCAAAAAGCGGCTCAGGCGAAAAGAAAAAGGGAACAGCTTCGGATGGAATGGCTAGACCGCTTACAGCGGCTCGAGCTTGAAAATAAAACAGCCACGGCACCCCATCTCCTTCCCCAGATTCAGGAGATCAGGAATAAGCTTAGAGTACTACTCCTGCGCCAATATGAATCTAGCCTCCGAAAACTGAAAACCAAATATTATGCAGCGGGGGATGGGGCTGGTGCCCTGCTGGCCCGCAGACTTAAAAAACGGGTCAATGATCACTTCCATGAAAACCTCGGGGGGAGTGGTAGTTCGGGACCCGGCAAAAATTGTGGAGACATTCGCTACTTACTATGAACAGGTGTACAATCTGAAAAATGACCCTACACCCCTCATCCACTAAAACACGTCATAAGGGGTTTCTTGGAGGGACTAAATCTCCCATCTGTTGATCCGGAGGAGCTAGAAGTGCTGAATAGGCCCCTCGCCCTTTCTGAGATTCTGGCGGTCATCGCGTCCTTGAAGGCAAATTCGGCCCCGGGACCTGATGGCTTCGCTAATGAATACTACAAATCCTTCAGGTCGGTCCTTGCATCTTTCCTACTCCGCTTATTTATGGTGTGGCAAACTGAGGGCTCGATTCCGGAGTCCGCCCTGGAGGCCACGATCACAACGATCCCTAAACCAGGGAAGGGGCCGGACCGTCCCGAAAACTATCGCCCGATCTCCCTCCTGTACTCGGACCTCAAAATTTATTCAAAACTGTTGCAGGTTGAGCGAGGTGATCCCCCGGCTAGTGTGCTCGGACCAGGTTGAATTTGTGCAGCAGAGACAGGCCCGGGACGGCACCAGGAGAATGCTAAACTTGATTGAAATTTCAGAGAAAGGGGGGAACCCTGTGTATTCCTGTCCCTTGACGCCGAGAAAGCGTTTGACAGGGTGCACTGGGGTTACCTCCACGAGGTGCTACGCACTTTCGGTTTCTCGGGTCCCATTTTGAGGGCTGTACTGAGTTTGTACTCGCACACTTGCGCGAGAGTATTCTCCGCTGGTTTTCTGTCTCGGGTCTTCCAGATCACTAATGGCACAAGTCAGGGCTGCCCCCTTTCCCCCCCCTGGTGTTCGCCCTACTCATGGAGCCTCTTGCAGCCTCCCTCCGGGCGGACCAGAGTATAGAGGGTATCTCGGTAGGGGACAAGAAACACGTTATCGGTCTTTACGCCGACGATGTGATCATCTCCACTGCGAACCCTTGCTCCTCACTACCGGGAATCATGAGATCCATGACGCTGTTTACACACCTCTCTTACTGTAAGTTGAATGCGGGGAAGTCTGTCATTCTCCCTGTACATGTACCGGAAGATGAGGTGGAGCTTCTGACCCATGACTATCCCTTCAAATGGTGTCCGGGGGGTTATAACTGGACGCAGATGCCACAATCGCCCCCCTGTCAGGGTTGTAGGGGATGGAGCATCGGTGTTGAGAGATATGGGTTGCTTCTGAGGTGGCTGATAGTATCCTGCTAAATGCAATGTTATTTGTAAGAGACCAAATTTGGTGAGTTTTTTTTTTTCTTTGTCCGGGGGGTATACCCTACCACGGGGTGACCCTAGGCCCTTCGGCCTCCATGGCACGTAATAACCTCACCCTCCTTTTGGAGAACCTAAGGGGAGTTCTGGAGTCATACCCACTCTCGTCCCTGTCTTGGATGGCAAGGGTGCAGGCAGTGAGAATGATGTGGCTGTCTAAGATTATATACCTATTTCGCTGCCTCCACTTGTTCTACCCCTCGGCATTGCTCTCTCGCCTCCAGGCCTTAATTAATTACTATGTTTGGGCCCGTGGGCGTCCAAGGATTCGGAGAGGGACCATGCACCTCCGTTTGTCTAGGGGAGGCATGGGGGTCCCTGACGTGGTGTCCTACCTCAAATCAGCCACTTTGGAAGCTGCAAAGGCCTGGTGGGGGGGGGGGGGGGCCTTGCTGACGGGCGGCTACACATAGGGAAGAGCGAGTCTCCTGGTAAATCGTTGAGGGATCTCTTAGCAGCGGAATCTTTGGGAACGGTTCAAAAGAGTAGCTTGCTAAAAACAGTTAGGGCCGTGCTGAGGGTGTGGGGTGGAATGCGGAGGGGCTGGTCGAAGATTTCGCCTACCGAAGTCCCCCTGAGGGCTCTAAAACTTTTGATTCCCTCCCTAAACGTAAATTGGTCCCAATGGGGAGACTGTGGTCTGGAGAACTTGAGTGATCTACTTATCACAGGCAGATTGATGACTTTGGAAGAGTTTTTGACAGCTCATCCCTCACTTGGTCATTCCTTCTTACAGTTCCTCCAGATCACACACTTCCTAAGGTCGGGTTCATGCCACCATGATCTAGGTCCCCCATGCGTGTCCCCTTTGCTGCGGTTCATTTTCGCTGCACCAGAGATCACCAAGGGCTTATCAAGCATCTATATGGGACTACTTGAATGCGACGCTCCGACTAAACCCCCGCAATGGGAGAGGTGGGAGAACGACTTGTCCTTTTCAGCGGACGTCGACGACTGGGAGGGTGCGGTTCGATGTACAATGGGAGCTACTAGCTGCATAAATCATATAGAGCTTTTGAAGAAGGTGCATCTCCGTTGGTATACCTCACCTTCCAAATTAGCGAAGTTCAAACCGGGTACCTCCCCCCTGTGTTGGAGGCAGTGTGGATGTAGGGGCGACTTGGCCCATATGTGGTGGGGCTGCCAGGGACTGGCTCCTTTCTGGACCCTGGTAGCGGGACTCCTGGATCCCCTCACGGGGATCGGGGGCCGCTTTGGGTACTTTCACATTACGATTTTTAAGGGAGCCGATGCTGTCCGATAAAATCGGACATCATCGGCTCCCTTCTGATGCCTGGAATCGGATGCCAAATAGGCATCCGATTACAACACAAAATCGCTCCCTCTGGGCTGAGAAAAACAAACAAACAATGTATGCTCACCTGTCCTCGAGGCCCCCGCCGTCTCCCGCAGGCTCCCGATGTCTCCAGAGGTCTTCTTCTTCTTAACAGGACCTGCCGTGATGTCACAATCACGTGACTGCCTGTTAACATGGTGTAACCGACGGTCACATGACTGACGTCACGGCAGGTCCTGTTCAGAAGAAGACGACCTCTGGAGACACCGGGAGCCTGCGGGAGACGGCGGGGGCCTCGGCGACAGGTGAGCATGCATTGTTTGTTTTTTTTAACCCCTGCTTAACCAGTAGGAGCAGTTTTAATGTACTGAGCATGCTCAGTACAGTAAAATCGGGTCCGAGGACACATCAGATGTTTCCTCGGACCCTGCTCCATAGGGCCCCATGTTAAAAACATCGGACCGAATCGGATGTGCACTAAATGACATCCGATTTGGTCCAATCCGATTTTGCCCGATTTTATTTTCGGTGCAAAAATCGGAGCATGCTCCGATTTTTGCACCGATAAAAAAATCGGACAGAATCGGATCGGACCAAATCGGATGCCATTTAGTGCACATCCGGTTCGGTCCAACAGGGCCTAATGGGGGCCAAAATCGGTCTGATTTTTATCGGACAGCATCGGAATTGAAAAATTCGTAGTAAGAAACTAGCCTTTCCCCCCAAATCGCTGTCCTCCACATGGGGGTGGAGGCCCTCCCTCCAGTCCCCCGCCTTCTCTTCACCTTTGTCCTGACAGCAGCCAGGATTTGTATAGCCACAAAATGGAAGGACCTGACCCCTCCAACCATGAAGGAACTCGTTGACAAACTGAACTCGATATTTTGTCACGAGTACTATTTGGCAATGGAGGTTAAATCTAAGAGGTATGTGGCCGAGGCATGGTCTTGCTGGGCGGCTCACCCCCTGGCTCTCCAGATTCCCTTCTGACCATCTGGCCCCTTGCACCTGCTCACCAGAGGGTCGCCCTAGCCCTGCGGATCCCTTTCTTCCGTTCTTCTTCTCTTATTTTCTTCTACTCTCCTTTCCCCCCCTTGTCTTTTGTCTCGCTCTTCTCACTCTTCCCTCCCCTCCCCATTCCTGTATTTTGTCATGTAGTCTGAGCATGTTACTCAGAGACCCTACTTACCAGCTGGTTAGCGAAGTCTGCCTCTTATTCCTACTATTCCTCCAAAAGGCCTGGCTAGACAATGGTAACAGTCAGGTATCCTGTCGACGACAGCAGGATGACTCAGGAAAGGAGTAGCGTTCAGAGACTGAGAGTGGATCTACACCTTGGAGCCATAATGCCTGTGGTCCTACTTGGGTCTTGGCTGTAAGGATGAGGAGACTTCTGATATTATGGAGCTTTGTGAACTCTTGAACCGACCGTGTCAACCACTTTACTTGGTTTTTCTGTATTCCCTTCCTGTAATTTTACCTTGGTTACTTAAATGTCTTAATTGTACTATATACTCTCAATAAAGTTCTATTGAAGTAAAAAAAAAAGCAATAGAAAATGGTTTGAGAGAAAGCACTAGAGACTTCTAAGGTGGCCAGCAATGAGTCCAGACCTGAATCCCATAGAACACCTGTGGAGAGATCTAAAAATGGCAGTTTGGAGAAGGCACCCTTCAAATATCAGGGACCTGGAGCAGTTTGCCAAAGAAGAATGGTCTACAATTCCAGCAGAGCATTGAAAGAAACTCATTGATGGTTACCGGAAGCGGTTGATAGCAGTTATTTTGGCTAAAGGTTGTGCAACCAAGTATTAGGCTGAGGGTGCCAATACTTTTGTCCGGCCCATTTTTGGAGTTTTGTGTGAAATGATCAATGTTTTGCTTTTTGCTTCATTCTCTTTTGTGTTTTTTCATTGAAGACAATTTAAATGAAGATAATAATACTAAAGAATTTGTGATTGCAATCATTTTAAAGAAGAAACTGAGTATTATCTGACAGAATTGTAGAGGTGTCAATACTTTTGGCCACAACTGTAGGTGTTCAGATATTGGGGCTCACGGCTGGGCTTAGGAGGTAAGGAGAGTACATGATCCTGGAAGAAGAGCTCCTCAGGAGTCAGAACATCAGAAACCCCCAAAAGTGATGTCGTTATGGAAATTACAGCCCTCAGGGGAGTACATGTGCAGTAAAGATCAGTGTTTTCCAGAAATGATCCTAATAACCACCATGATATATGGATCGTGAAAGTTAAACGAGTTGTCCGATCAAAAAGGATCATTTTGCAGTCCCTCTAGGCAGACTTATCCATCCTCCTTTTGGCTGCATTGTGCTGTGCAAGAATTCGGTGGTTTCTAAGCCAGAAACAGGTCGCAGTTATAGGATATACATGATTCCAGCCAGAACCCGACTAGTGTGTGCCTCACCATCTAGTGGGCACACTTGTACGGAGCGAGGCCATGCTCACTAGTCATGTTGTTGCCAGGAATACGTAAATTGCATATTTGTGGTCTGTTCCCGGTTTAGAAATCATTGAATCCTCGCAAAGCACAATGTGGCCAAAGTGAGGATGGATAAGTCTGCATAGAGTAACTGCAAAATTATCAGCTTAGACTGGACAACCCCTTTAAGATGTTCAAGACAACGTGATCTAAAGGTAAAAGCATAAACCATCGATTCTCAGCCTCGCGACTCCTGAGAATGGGGCACATCATGTGACCGCTGCAATCAATGGCTTCTTAGGTCACACACTGTACATGTAATCACCACCGAGACCAGTGATTATCTACCCTAATCATGTGCCAGGGCCATATTCAGCATGTGAGCACTGTATACTGCAGGGGATCACTGGAGCCATGTGTCAATATCCCGGCCTTGTCTACACACATCCCACCCCCCCTCAGAACTTGCACAATAGAAAAAGAAAACAGAGATTTCCCAGGAGGTCCCTTTAAACAATCCTCCATTCAGATCTGCATTATTTTCAATGCGGCTGAATGTATAAAAACGGCTGCAGGGTAAGTCCTGTTGGTGCTGGGGCCTCGTGATCCAACCCCACAGGTGACATTGCAAAATCAATGACAGATGAGGGGCCGTGGGCAGGGTGATGTTCCCCAGGTTTTAATAGACTTGTAGGACAAGCTGCCACTTCAATTAATGGAGATAAAAACCAGCCACACGGGAATGTCTGGATTAAACAGGATTCTTCTTTAATAGTCCAACATGTTTCGGAGATATCTCCCAACTCCTTCCTTAGGGAATGTCCTGAGGAAGGATCCAGACATTCCTGTGTGGCTGGTTTTTATCTCCATTAATTGAAGTGGCAGCGCGGACCCACGGTACTTTGTCCTACAAGCTGATTGAACCACGGTGACCTGTGGAAGTACGGTCCTGCAGCAAACCACTCACAGATGAGCGATCATTACCAGTTCCCTTTTTACACATATTTCAGCCTTATAAAAGAAGGTATTACCCTATGTGCGCATTCTTGAATTGCTTTCAGGTTTTAATAGAAGCCTTATGTAAGTGCTGTGCCATTCACCCCTTGTAGGTGGGGGCAATGCTGTCCGGCATCCAGGTTACTGACACACAAGAGGGGACACAGAACGGACATCAGTGATTATCTAACCTTGTATGGCGTCAGGTCAACGTATCTCCATAAGGACTTGTCCAAAATCAGCCTCTTCCACCTCTTGCAGACTCTTGAAGAAGAAGAAAAAAGGTCAATGGAGGTGTTAATTTTTGGAAAATAAAGTGACTGACTCCTAGACCAAGTGTGCGTGACGTCCTGCCCGGACTTTCCCCCTCAGACCAGGCTGCAGCAATCAGACACTCGGGGAGCAAAGACAAGGACATGCAGAGAGGAGGGGGAGCGCCGCTGTCCCCGCTCACTGGAGAGCGCCCCACTACACCTGGTGATATTAGGCTGCACTCGACTAGTCCTGTTATTATAGGGGCTGTGAAGCCCTCTGTTGGCCCAGTGATATTGGGGTGCACTCTACTGTCCAGTCAATAGGTGGAATGTTCTGATGGCCCCTGCTGATATCAGAGGGGGGCACTCACCTGATTCATTAATAGGGGAGTTTAGGGGGGTACTAATGTGTAGAAGTATTTTCCTGACCTTGGAGGTATCAGAGGGCAGAGACACTCTGTTGGCACAGTTGGTATAGGAGGAGCTTATTGGTGGCACTGGTAATGGGATGAAACTCTGCTGTCTCTGGTGCTATAGGGGGGCACTATAGTTATAGGGGGCACTATGCTGGCACAGGTGGTATAGGGGGCATGGTGGTTATAGGAGGCACTCTGATAACTATTGGTATAGGGGGAACTCTACTGTCTCTGGTGGTATATGGAGCAATGTGGTTATAGGGATGCACTCTGCTGATACTGGTTGTATAGGGAGTGCTGACACTGGTTGTAAACAGGGGCACTCTGCTGGCTCTGGAGGTATAGGGGGCACTCTACGAGATCTGGTGGTATATGGGTCACTGTGGTCATAGGGGTGCATTCTGTTGGCACAGGTGGTATAGGGGTGAACTCTTCTGGCACTGGTTGTATAGGGGGGCACTCTGCTGGCTCTGGTGGTATAGGGGGGCATGGTGGTTATAATGGTGAACTCTGCTGGTATAAAGGACCCAGTGGTTATAGTGGGGCACTCTGCTGGCACTGTGGGTAAAGGTTTGCACTCTGTTGGCACTGGTGGTATGGGGGCATGGTAGTTATAGGGGTGAGCTCTGCTGGTATAAAGGGGCATTCTGCTGGCACTGGTGGCATAAAGAGCACAGTGGTAATAGGGGGGCACTGATAGCACTGGTTGTATTGGGGGCACTCTGCTGGCTCTGGTGTTATAGTGGGGGCACTCAACAGGCTTTGGTGGTATATGGTTATAGGGATGCACCCTGCTGGAACTGGTAGTATAGGGGGGCACTGTGGTTATACGGGTGCACTCTGCTGGCTCTGGTGGTATAGGGCAGAGGTCCCCAGCTGCAGTCCTCAGGAGCCACCAACACTGCATTTGTTCAGGGTTTCCTTAGCATTTGACAGTTGGAAACATCGCATGTGCAGGAGATTAAATTACCAGCTGTCAAATGCTAAGAAAATCCTGAACACCGACACTGTTGGTGGCTCCTGAGGACTGGAGGTGGGGACCTCTGATATAGGGGGGCATTCTGGTCTCTGGTGGTATAGGTGGGCACTGTGGTTATAGAGGGGTGGGGCACTCTGCTGGCACTGGTTGTATAGGGGGCACTGCCAACTCTGATGCTATAGAGGGGCACTGCTGGAATTAGAGGGGTATTTTGCTGGCACTGGTGTATAGGGGCACTCTGCTGGCTCTGATGCTACAGAGGGGCACTGTTGGCATTAGAGGGGCATTTTGCTGGCACTGGTTGTATAGGGGGCCCTCTGCTGGCTCTGATGCTATAGAGGGGCACTGTTGGCATTGGAGGGGCACTCTGCTGGCTCTGATGCTATAGAGGGGCATTGTTGGAATTAGAGGGGAATTTTGCTGGCACTGCTGTATAGGGGGCACTCTGCTGGCTCTGATGCTATAGAGGGGCACTGTTAGCATTAGAGGGGCACTCTGCTGGCACTGGTTGTATAGGGGGCACTCTGCTGGCACTGGTTGTATAGGGGGCACTCTGCTGGCTCTGATGCTATAGAGGGGCACTCTGCTGGCACTGGTTGTATAGGGGGCACTGCTAACTGATGCTATAGAGAGGCACTGCTGGAATTAGAGGGGTATTTTGCTGGCACTGGTGTATAGGGGCACTCTGCTGGCTCTGATGCTACAGAGGGGCACTGTTGGCATTAGAGGGGCATTTTGCTGGCACTGGTTGTATAGGGGGCCCTCTGCTGGCTCTGATGCTATAGAGGGGCACTGTTGGCATTGGAGGGGCACTCTGCTGGCACTGATGCTATAGAGGGGCACTCTGCTGGCACTGGTTGTATAGTGGGCACTCTGCTAGCTCTGATGCTATAGAGGGGCACTGTTGGAATTAGAGGGGGATTTTGCTGGCACTGCTGTATAGGGGGCCCTCTGCTAGCTCTGATGCTATAGAGGGGCACTGTTGGAATTAGAGGGGGATTTTGCTGGCACTGCTGTATAGGGGGCCCTCTGCTGGCTCTGATGCTATAGAGGGGCACTGTTGGCATTGGAGGGGCACTCTGCTGGCTCTGATGCTATAGAGGGGCACTCTGCTGGCACTGGTTGTATAGGGGGCACTCTGCTACGGTAGCTCTGATGCTATAGAGGGGCATTGTTGGAATTAGAGGGGAATTTTGCTGGCACTGCTGTATAGGGGGCACTCTGCTGGCTCTGATGCTATAGAGGGGCACTGTTGGCAGAGGGGCATTTTGCTGGCAGTATTGCAATGAATGGGATGGGGCAGCAGATGAGTAGAGGGCTCAAGATATGCTGTGACAAGGGTGTGATGTGTACCTATAATGGCAGCAGACCTACCCTGGTGCAGTACAGGTAGGTGCAGGGGGAGGGACACGTCTCCTGTGTGTGTCCAGTATCACAGACTACAGGTCCCAGCATTCCCCGCTCCCCACACATGCTCAGACATCCTCTCCTCGGCCTCCCGTCCCCTCAGCCTCCCCTCTCTTCTCCTCTCCTCAGCCTCCCTTCTCCTCTCCTCAGCCTGCCCTCTCCTCAGCCTCTCTTCTCCTCTCCTCAGCCTCTCTTCTCCTCAGCCTCCCTTCTCCTCTCCTCAGCCTGCCCTCTCCTCAGCCTCCCCTCTCCTCAGCCTCTCTTCTCCTCTCCTCAGCCTCTCTTCTCCTCAGCCTGCCCTCTCCTCAGCCTCTCTTCTCCTCAGCCTGCCCTCTCCTCAGCCTCTCTTCTCCTCTCCTCAGCCTGCCCTCTCCTCAGCCTCCCCTCTCCTCAGCCTCTCTTCTCCTCTCCTCAGCCTCTCTTCTCCTCAGCCTCCCTTCTCTTCTCCTCAGCCTCTCTTCTCCTCTCCTCAGCCTCTCTTCTCCTCTCCTCAGCCTCTCTTCTCCTCAGCCTCCCTTCTCCTCTCCTCAGCCTCTCTTCTCCTCAGCCTCTCTTCTCCTCAGCCTCTCTTCTCCTCTCCTCAGCCTGCCCTCTCCTCAGCCTCCCCTCTCCTCAGCCTCTCTTCTCCTCAGCCTCTCTTCTCCTCAGCCTCTCTTCTCCTCTCCTCAGCCTGCCCTCTCCTCAGCCTCCCCTCTCCTCAGCCTCTCTTCTCCTCAGCCTCTCTTCTCCTCAGCCTCTCTTCTCCTCAGCCTCTCTTCTCCTCAGCCTCTCTTCTCCTCTCCTCAGCCTGCCCTCTCCTCAGCCTCCCCTCTCCTCAGCCTCTCTTCTCCTCAGCCTCTCTTCTCCTCAGCCTCCCTTCTCCTCTCCTCAGCCTGCCCTCTCCTCAGCCTCTCTTCTCCTCCCCTCAGCCTCTCCTCTCCCCTCAGCCTCCCCTCTCCTCTCCCCTCAGCCTCTCCCCCCCTCTGCCCTCAGCTTCTCTTCTCCTCAGCCTCCCCTCTCACCTGCAGCTCCGGATCAGGTCCCGCACGGACAGGAAGCTGAGCACCTCCAGAAGGACACTGTCCGGCATCCAGGCCAGGCTGGGAGCCGTGAAGATGCCGCCGGAGGTCTCAACATAATGCACCGTGGCAGACATGTTCAGCATCTCCATGGACACGGCGCACTTCCGCCTGGCGACTGGCAAAGCGACCATAGAGACCACAGTGACGGGGACAGAACGTCACCCACGTCACAGTCCACACACAGAGGCTTATCATGCACTAACCATAGACACCACTGGAGGACAGGGCGTCACAACGTCACAATCCACACATAGCGCAAACCATAGACACCACTGGAGGACAGAGCGCCGCCAGAGTGTGACGTCACAGAGCGGCCACACGTGACCTGGTGTATTCTACACCTCTACCAGTATTTGGGCAGGTCCTCTATGGCGGTTTCTGTAGTGTAGTGGTTATCACGTTCGCCTAACACGCGAAAGGTCCCCGGTTCGAAACCGGGCAGAAACAACTTTTTTTTTTAAGATGATATATATATCATTTTATTTTTTCAATGACTATTGATTTGCTGTACTAATAATAAATTGAATGAGACAAGCCTCACTATACAAATACATGATAGAAGAGGAGTCAACAAAAAACTGTGCTCCAGGTGAGGCTCGAACTCACAACCTCGGCATCGCTCACCAGTTACTGTCATATAAGTACCGCGCGCTAACCGATTGCGCCACTGGAGCAGCTGTGGAGCCAGAGCCGCGCAGCCACAGACATAGTGCAGAGGGTGGGAGGGTGCGGTACTGCACTGTGTGCACTCAGCCCTATGGGAGGGGTCTGATGTGCAGATACAGGGGGCTGAGGGTCTCACGTCTAATTCACTAACACAATCTACTTATATCACATCACAACGGGGGGGATTATTACATCATGGTGATGGGGAAGTCTGACATCACAATGGCGGAATTATGACTTCATAATGAGTTATTATAGTATCACAATGGGGTATTATTGTATCACACTGCAGGAATTATGACATCACAATGGGGGAATTATGACATCATAATAGGTTATGACTTCTCAATGGGGTATTATTACATCATGGTGGGGAATTATGACATCATAATAGGTTATTATGGGGTATTTTGACATCACAGAGGAGAGTTATGACATCGTAGTGGGGAATTATCACATCACAATGAGGGTATTATATCATTGTGGGGTATTATGACATTATAGTGGGTAGTATGACATCATAGTGAGGGTATTATATCATAGTTGGGTACTATGATATCACAGTGGAGTATTATGACATCACAATGGGGTATTTTGAGACAGTGAGTAATTGTGACATCACAATGGGGAATTATGACATCATAGTGGGCTGTTATGATTTCATAGCACACAGTGGGGAGAGGACAGGTGAGGAGTGCGCACAGGGGGGAGAGACAGCTGCCGCCCCCATCATTATGTCACTGCCCTCCTGATGTGATAGCATCGGGGCGCCATCTAGTGTTTGATGTTGATTCAGGAATATAAAGACATATTTATCACCTGGATGTCGGCAGGTTCCCTGTGCTGGGACCTATGTAAAGACAACTCACAAGGCGCAGCAGAGCCGCGTCAGTGCGAATGAGCGTCAACCACAAATTCCACAGCAAATGATACATCTGCCAACCGTCCCTGATGCTGAGGAACATTCCCAGATTTGGGATTCTGCGCCATTGTCCTAAACAGTTGGGGTCTGTCCTGACTTCAAGATGGATACAGTGGTGGAGCAGGGAGCCCGAGGCTGAGCGCCGCAGCGTGATGGCATCACTACAGCTGAGGGGACTGGGGCTGTCAGTGATTATTATACTCAGCCAGGGCTCTGCCAGGGTGGCGGGTAGGGGCACCATTCTGGGGTATACTGTGAGGGCAACATTTCTTCTGTTTGGGGGGATCATGCTATGTAAGGGGGATCAAGTGTGGGAGGTTCTGTAGGGGCATCATAATGTGTAGAGGCAGTGGCGTAACTTCAGGCCCAGGGGCCCTGATGCGAAAGCTCCAACGGGGCCCCCAATTCTTGCAAATCTTTCATATTATTAGTCTTTTTCTATAGGCCAAAGGGACTTCCGGAGCCCCCCTAGGCTGCAGGGCCTGGGTGCGATCGCAACCCCTGCACCTGTTGTAGTTACGCCCCTGTGTAGAGGGCATCATATCAGGTGGGGGGGACGGTGTGAACGTTATATTGTGGGGGGCACTGTGGGAACAGGGGTGGACCTACCGTGGTGCAGCTTTTGGGCCCCGACCAGCTAGGGGGCTCCTCAAGGCTCCAGCCGCGGGTCGGGTCCGTCTCTTTCCTGACAGGGCTCCGGACCGAAGGAGGGT
Organism: Allobates femoralis; assembly: GCA_033576535.1. Classification (NCBI taxonomy): domain Eukaryota; kingdom Metazoa; phylum Chordata; class Amphibia; order Anura; family Aromobatidae; genus Allobates; species Allobates femoralis. The sequence goes on from JARQOC010000004.1 coordinate 81,457,857, forward strand.
GCAGTGGCCGGCGGCTGGCTGCGCAGCGCTGCAGGCAGCATCCGACACACTCCTCAGCCAGTGGAGTCTGTGTCACAGTGACTGGTCACCATGACAACCGGACAGCACTGTGCACAGTGTGCTGGGTGCTGCAGTGTCACTTCCGGGTTCTTCCGTGGAGGCTGGAGAAGCTCCCCCTCACCTGGAAGTGACAGTGAGTTTGGCGACCCTGTGTCCAGGAGGCCACAAAGGGAACTGCAGCCAGGCAGGTAGGACGACAGTTGAACACCAACACCCTCACAGCCCAAACAACCCACGTACAGTAGAGGGCAGCACCCAACCTGGAGCCTAGCAACTCTAAGCAGGCGAGGGGTGGTTGGTTTAGAGCAGTGGGTGGGCTAATACGTAGTCAGGTGACAGAAGGTAGAAATAGTGAAGGGGGAGGAGAAAGGAGTCAGTAGGCCGGGGTAGGCTGAGCAGTAAACACTGGATCACACGTCCTGGACAAGTGGGGTGTGAGGAGCGCAGAATCTGAACAGAGCCAGTGCGAGCCGTAGAGAGAAAGCCTATCCGGAGCCAGCACCCCAGGAGTGTGAGGGAAGAGAGGGACGGTGATACCGGGCCCTAGAATTACAGCCGAGACGACCAGACTGCAGGCGGAGTAGCCCTCCTATGATACTTGAAGACACAGTAGAGAGAGCCTGGTAGAGCCTCACACGGGAGGACTGCTGGAGGCTAGGCTGAGTAGAGTGTCGGCTCTAGAGGGACCGTACTTTCACCCGGCATCCCTAGACAACCGACGGGGAACCACAGCTACACGTTAGGGTCCCTACCCCAAAGGACAGGCAGCTCAGTTTCAACCCGGAGGGATCACAGGAGTCCGAGCCACCGCCATACTGTCCGGAGTCACGCACAACCAAGTGAACACAGAGAGAAAGTTAACAGCCTGGGAAGGACACAGAGACAGAGTGAGGGGTCACAGAGAGAGAGACCTGGCTGCAGGGAGTAAAGGGAACCGGGAGGGGAAAGTGTGCCCGTGTACTGAACTGAACTGTAAGAACTGTACTGAACTGTAACCTGAACTTGAGAAGTAAGCACGGTGAACCTGAATATGCCTCCCTTGCATATCTCTGCCTGAATACTACTCCTTCCATACAGGTTTGCAGCAGCCCTACAACTGGAGAGCCACAGCGTGCAGGCTCCAACACTTAAGGAGCATTCCTGCAGCATCTGGACAGTAAGTGTACTGCACTCAGCACCAGGCCTGCACACTACACAATAGACTTTAACCATCACTGCCCCGGGGAATACAGTTCTGCCCACGGGAACTATTCCATCTACGCTGCCATTACATCATCCCCGGTGGTTCTGCAGCAGCGGCGGCCCCATCACTGGCCGCACACAGTGGGTGGCGTCACGACTGACATTCCCCTGTAAATACCCCTTATTATTGCCAGGGCTCGGGACACGGTCTGGACCAATACCACCCGTGACTTCCCCAGTAGCAAACCCGGTACCGAGTACCCCGTCCCAGTGGGCTCGACATGAGCAAGCGCTGGCGACCGGCGGGTGACTGAGGGCGGGTGAGGCTGGGGGCATGCGGCAAGATCGAGGAGAGGTGTGCGCTCATACCCGGTGCCTAAGGGCCTGTCGTCTGAAAGTGACACTCCTGATGATCCTACCTGAGCTGAGGATCATCCGACTCTGATGCTCCTCCTGCCCGGCCTGCTCCAGGTAATAGCCCCAGAGCAGGGCCTTGGTGGGAAGGGAATAAATAATTAAACAGTCAGTGACCAACATGATTTGGAAGGGGGCCTTTCTTGATGCAGCTGAGGTTCTCCTTCCGGACCCCCCTTCCAAAGGGGGATCCTGGGGGCCCCAGGACTTGTATGCCTCAAGGAATGGGGGTTCCTGTGGTCCCAAGGACCCCCCCTTCAGAAGGGGGGCACTGGGTTTGAAACTCAGCTGCATCAAGGAAGGGGTGCTCCTAGGACTCCTAGGGGCCCCCTCCTCTTCCTTAATGCAGCCGAGCTTCTCCCCCAGGATCACCTAGGGCCCTCTCCTAACTTGATGCAGCCGAGCTTGACTCACCATGGGCCGGGTACTCAGGTCTCAGGTGCAGGTTGTCAGTCACAGTTCCGGTACCTGAGGTTGAGGGCCCGGTGGTCAATAAAAGGGTGAAAATAAAATAGTAAAAGAGATAAAGTTATTAGTTCATGACGCCACCTGTAGGGGTCTGGCTGTGACACCGGCGCTGCTTGGACACTCCGGGGTGATGGGCGGCAGCAAGATGGAACCACTCCCTACAGGACGAGCGGGGTCCCGGAGTTTAGAGCTGCTGCAAGGCAAGGCAATTAGCGCTAATTCCAGAATAAGGCTCAGACACGTTGCTCCTCTGAACGGGTGTTTACTCAGATGTTCAATGGCAGACAGGGTAAGACAGTTCTCAATGCCAAGTAACGGACCGGGTGGTCCCTGCGGTGAATAGTGTCCCTCCGAAGCGCCACAGGTGTCCTTCTCTATCCTGACTGTCCCTCTCTTCGCTGCTTTGGCATACCTTGCCAGGGTACTGAGGGCCCTCGATTGGGGTTCCCGCTTAGGCCCTACTCACGGGTCCCTGGTACTCAAGGATGTGTACCACCTGGTATAGCTGCGGTGATGGTTAGGTTGTGGATCGGGCTCCTAAGAAGCCTTCGACCACTCCGGGTTCTGTGGTGCAGGGTTTAGTCAACTGGACCACCTCGGAGCCGGTACTCCGGGGTCTGGACTGGGCTCGGGTCTTCAATCACCAGTTGTAACTTTGCCCCTTTTCTCTTCTGGTCCACCAGTGCTCGGTGCCCTCCCTGTTAGCTGTCTCTGCTGTCACGACTTGACTTTCTGTTCTTGTCTCTCCACCGTTCTAACTCCTTGCTACTTTCCCCACTACTATATACCCTAGCTCTCCTCCCACCAGGACCGGTTACCCAGGAAATGGGTGCCAAATTGGTCCTCTGCCTCTAGGTGTTGCATGTGGTGGATGGAGCCTCAATATTATCCTATTCACCACTGGGACGGAGAATACGACACCTTAGTCAGGGGTGTAGTACCCTCCTGTGACGCACTCTTAGTGGGTCGCCACACTCCCCCTTGGGAAATTACACTTATACACTTAAGTGTCCTGCTACCCAACCCGGTACAGAGTAAGGCTACGTTCACACATTGAGTATTTTGCCGCGTTTTTTTACGCGCGCTTTTCAAAATACGCAATGTGCCTTTTGTCTGCCTGCAAAGTGAATGGGAAATTCACTTTGCAGTGCAGACATTGCGTAAAAATACGCAGTGCGTTTTCCGGGAGAAAACGCAGCTCCGTAAACAATTGATATGTCAATTGTTTACGCAGCTACTTCTGCGTATTTTCCCAGAGGGGAGGAAGAATCCTGCTTCCTCCTCCCCTCTGTGACAGCTGTGGCCGCCCCATTAGACTTCACAGTGTATTAATACACACTGTGAAATCTAAATTAAACAAAAGCAAGTGTGTGAAAAATAAAAAAGAATGAATACATCACCTTCCGACGCCTTCTGCCGCTGTGCGATCCCCGGTTCTAGTCAGATCTCTTCTGACAAGACCTGTGGTGACGTCAGAGGCCAATCAGCGATGGGACCGCCCATGGAACGCCCCCCTCTGACATCACCACAGGTCCTGTGAGAAGACATCTCACTTAGAACCGGACACCGGAGAGCGGCAGAAGGCACCAGACACCGGGAGAAGGCGTCGGAGAGGTGAAGTATTGATTCTTTTTTATTTTTCACACACTTGCTTTTGTTTAATTTAGATTTCACAGTGTGTATTAATACACTGTGAAGTCTAATGGGGCGGTCACACATGTCACAGAGGGGAGGAGGAAGCAGGATTCTTCCTCCCCTCTGTGACATCACTGCGCTTTCTGGGGGAAAGAAAGCGCAGTGTGTGAAAGCCCCTGCGTATTTTGCTGCGCTTTTTTGCGCGGCCGAAAAACGCGGCAAAAAGCGCGCACAAAAAAGCGCAGCAAAATACACAAATGTGTGAACGTAGCCTTAAGCTTTTTTATATGATCTATTATATAATCACAAATGGGTTTTTTGCCCCTTCTGAGTCTGCTCACGCTGCGAGTCAGCGTGGTCATGTGGATACGCCCGAAGCATTGGCCGCGCAGCGGCCATTGCGAGCAGTTCTAAGGCGACTCGCTATGCCCGCGCAGCGGGCATGGCGAGTCGCCTTAGCAGCGCGAAGCATTGGCCGCGAAGCGGCCATTGCGAGTCAGAGACTCGCTCTGCTAGAATCCCGATGCATGTGCATCGGGCACCCAGCTAGTTATATATAAACAATAACACTTTTATTAATAACATTGTGCTTTAATTCTTCCCGTCCAGGAGGCGCATTATCTTTTAACGTTACGGAACGGCTACCAGTTCAGAGGAACCGGTTTAACTCTTGCGGACCCAGTGGTTAGTATCACTGTCTTTAGCAATGTCTGGGTTACCACTGGGCCTCGTCACACATCATCACACATACAGCACGAAATTTAAATGTCCTCATGAGAGTCTGAAAGGAAAACCAGATTATGCAAAACGCACTATGCATATTAAAGGTATCCTGTCACCCCCAAAACACCTCAAAACCTATTAAAACCTGTCCCTAGAGCATAGTAACACTTGCCCTACACTCCTTTTAGCTCCTAAATGCATCAAGTCAAATTGAAGATAAATGTTATATCAGTACCTCATTATGGATGATAATGAGTGACTATGCTATTCATAGTCACTCAGCCAGGCTGCCCCTCTTCATCATATCACGCCTCCATAGGTGTGATCTTGTAAGCAGATTAAAATGCGCGCCTCCCCGCTGTGCCCTGTGTCGTCCGAGGCTGCAGTGTGGCTGGGTGACGCGAATCGCGTCATTTCCGGCGTCGGGGGACGTATTTACACCCGCGCCGCTCTGTCAGCTTCAAAATGCGCACTGGGACAGGTTTTAATAGGTTTTGAGGTGTTTTGGGGGTGACAGGATCCCTTTAACCATAATCATTAACTTTCAAGTCTACAATTCACACTTGCGGACCCGAAGGGCATTCCACCCTCTGGGCCCTGCATGCCATTCGTAGGAGACGGCTTCATTCCTATATAAGTCACGGTCAGGGTGCCCTTTAGCCAAGTGGGATTCAACATTTCGGCGAGAAATAAACACCTCTTCATATAGTCCCTGCTCTCGGGCAAAACTCCACCCATTTTTTAGATTAAAGGTAGTAACGATACCTTTTCTCCTGTGCTCTGGAGCCATTGGTGATTGGCGGCGGGCCTCTGCTCGCACCTGCAGGTTCTCTTGCTCGCGGGCCCACCATTCGGCTCGGCGTCGCTGTCTCTCCACATCATCAACGCGGTGAACAGTTTGGACGTAGTTACGCCGGTTAGAAGTACTGTTCTGGGTCTGGTGATAACTTTGTACCGTAGTGCGGACACTTCCGCTGATGGTGGATGCTGTCGCGACGCCCCACCACTCTACCCGAGCTTCTGATGGTAACTGCTTGGCGGGGATCTCCAACATGCCTTCCTCCTCGGAGCTTGTCTCCTCCGGTTCCTCATCCGGAAACCATTAATCTTCTCTTTCCTCTGACTCAATAGCCTCGACCACGACATCTGGCTCCTCGGTAGGCTGCTGCTCCTCCTCCCGGCTTGGGTCGAATGGCTCGTTAGGCGCCGCGGCAGCGGGATCTTCCTCCGTTACGCTCTCCTGGTCACTCTCCTCGTTGTCCTCGTCCTGCGGGGCTTCAGGGCTGCCCGCCTCCTGGTCATCTACCTGCGGGGCTTCAGGGCTGCCCGCTTCTTCCTCCTCTACTGCACCCATAGACGGTGCTGGGTCTTCTCCAGTAACCGGGTGGGCCTCAAGCTGTTCAGGCCTCATTTCCGGTTCTGGAACGGGGCAGTTTACCGGTCTCTCTTGGGCTGCACGGCGCAACTTGATTGCCAGATTGGCGCTCCAGCACCTGATGGTCCACTCAGCTGCGTTCGCAGGTCTTGCAGCGCGGTCGATGGTGTGAATGGAGCCCGTTTAAGGACCGCTGAGGGTGGCTCGGGCCTCTTCCTCCACTTCCTGCATAAGGTCTCTCAGCCTCATAGCCGCCATGCTCTTGCTTGTAGAAGCCGTACCCATCGCAGCTGGTACAGGTTCCCGTAGCAAAGCTTTCTGCAAAGACCCGGCCACACCCTCTTCTTTTTGGTTTATACTCCATGGGCGGGCTAAGGTCTCTGGCCCGCCCCCATGGTTGTTTCCTGGCAATCGGGGCGGGCAAGTGTTTTGGCGCCTCTGCCATGGCCCTCCCACCCACAAGGGGCTGAGGCACACCCCTGGGCCAGCACATTGTCTCTCACATGGCGGGACCCGCCATCTTGGTCCCGTGAAAATAGCGCGAAAAGTTCTTTGGCCGGTAAGGTTCTGTAAGGTACACAGTACTAGTTGGATACGGGTCAGTTCAGATCCTTTTCGTCGACGCCAAGTTGAATCACCGTGGGCCGGGTACTCAGGTCTCAGGTGCAGGTTGTCAGTCACGGTTCCGGTACCTGAGGTTGAGGGCCCGGTGGTCAATACAAGGGTGAAAATAAAATAGTAAATGAGATAAAGTTATTAGTTCGTGACGCCACCTGTAGGGGTCCGGTGCTGACACCGGCACTGCTTGGACCTCCAGGGTGATGGGCGGCAGCAAGATGGAACCGCTCCCTACAGGACGAGCGGGTCCCTGTAGTTGAGAGCTGCTGCAGAATAATAGGGCAGCTCGGTTATTTCTGCAAGGCAATTAGCTCAGACAAGTTGTTCCTCTGAACGAGTGTTTACTCAAATGTTCAATGGCAGACAGGGTAAGACTCTTCTCAATGCCAAGTAACGGACCGGGTGGTCCCTGCGGTGAATAGTGTCCCTCCGAAGCTCCACAGGTGTCCTTCTCTATCCTGACTGTCTGTCTCTTCGCTGCTTTAGCATACCTTGCCAGGGTACTGAGGGCCCTCGATTGGGGTTCCCGCTTAGGCCCTATTCACGGGTCCCTGGTCATCAAGGATGGGTACCCCCTGGTATAGCTGCGGTGATGGTTAGGTTGTGGATCGGGCTCCTAGGAAGCCTTCGACCACTCCGGGTTCTGTGGTGCAGGGTTTAGTCAACTGGACCACCTCGGAGCCGCTACTTCGGGTTCTGGACTGGGCTCAGGTCTTCAATCACCCGTTGTAACTTTGCCCCTTCTCTCTTCTGGGCCACCAGTGCTCGGTGCCCTCCCTGTTAGCTGTCTCTGCTGTCATGACTTGACTTTCTGTTCTCGTCTCTCCACCGTTCTAACTCCTTGCTACTTTCCCCACTGCTATATACCCTAGCTCTCCTCCCACCAGGACCGGTTACCCAGGAAACGGGTGCCTAATTGGTCCTCTGCCTCTAGGTGTTGCATGTGGTGGATGGAGCCTCAGGATTATCTTATTCACCACTGGGACGGAGAATACGACACCTTAGTCAGGGGTGTAGTACCCTCCTGTGACGCACTCTTAGTGGGGCGCCACAAGCTTCTCCCTCTGGACCCCTTCCAAAGGGTGCGGTCATGGGGGCCCCAGGACCCCCCTTCCTTGATGCAGCCGATCTCCCCAAACTTGGGGATAAGTTTGGATGCATCAAGGAAGGGGGGGCACTGGGGACCCAGTCCCCCCACTTCGGAAGGGGGTCCTGGGGGAGAAGCTCGGCTGCATCAAGGAAGGGGGGCCCTAGGACTCGTAGGGTCCCCCTCCTTCCTTATTGCAGCTGAGCTTCTCCCCCAGGACCCTCCCTAGGGCCCCCCCTTCCTTGATGCAGCCGAGCTTCTCCCCCAGCTAGGGGGATAAGCTTGGATGCATTAAGGAAGGGGGGTCCTGGTCCTAGACTGGATGCGCCCGGATGATGCCCGGATGTGGCAAGCCCCATGCATTGTGTATGGGGCTTGTGGTTCTGCCAGGTGTGGCAGATGCGGCACTTGCAGCCGTGAACAAAAAACGCTGCAAGCATGGGGCTTGCCGCATCCAGGCCACAAGTCGGCCGTTATGCGGCACCACCTGCTGGAGCGGCCACAAACATCAGCTTGCCGTTGATGTGAAAGGGGCCTAAGAGATGTCTATTGACATGAAGCAGCAGAATCACTGGCTTGAGAGGTTTGCGACAGATCTATGCAAGTGGTATGTAGAACGGGTAGGTAGGTAACAAATATCTTCCTATTAGTTTTTAGGATCATATTAAAAAAATTAAGCAACTTTATTATTTAGATTTGATAGTTGCGTTGTAAATAAATATTAGAATCTATATGTTTACATTACCTTGTTGTCACTATGAGGGGTGGGGGTGCCCCCAAAACATTTCTTGCACCGGGGCCCACTACAGTCTGGGTCTGCCCCTGTGTGGGAACATTATATTGTGTGCATTATATTGAGTGGGGGCACTGATGGAGTATTATATTGTGGGGGGCACTGTGTGGACATAAAATTGTGTGGGGTGCACTCTCGGACCATTATTTTGTGTGGGGGAGTCATATCGTGTGGGAGCGCTGTGGGAGCATCATAATGTGTAGAGAGAATCATTTTGTTTGGGGGTGACTATGAGGACTTCTTATCAGGTGGGGGTCACTGTGTAGGCGTTATAATGTGTGCAGTGCACTCTGGGAGCATAATATTGTGTGGGGGACACCATGAGGGCATTATACCAAGCAGGGCCGAGACGACAGCTAGGCGAAACTAGGCGATTGCCTAGGGCGCCATCTTGTGCAGGGCGCATTCCCGCCTGACCGGAGTCCGGACCGTGACCCCGAGAGCAGTCATCAGGTGACCTGATGGGACCCCCCCCCATTAATCACCGCCGCCGGGCCCTGGAGTTGCGGGGAGAAGCTGCGGCAGGGAGCAGTGGGCGCCGCCATCTTCTTTGTGGCTGGCGCCCACTAACTGTACAGCCGGTCAATAGAGGTTGAGACTTCTACACAATGGCCGCGGTCTCCAATTAGCCGCGGCCTTTTTGTTGAAGTCTCAACTTCCACCGACCGGCTGTACTGTTAGTGGGCGCCACCGCGCCGGCCACAAAGAACATGGCGGTGCCCACCGCTAGCTGCCGCAGGCCCGCAGCTACTCCCCGCAGGCAGCTCCAGTCCTGCAGATGTGCCCTCCGGGCTCCGGCACCCCTGCTCCTCATCCACAGCTCCCCCCAATGGTAAGTTATGCTGGGGTCCGGGGTAGGGATGGGGCAATGTACAGAATAGGAGGCCATATATAGGGAAGGAGGCTGTGGGGATAGAGACAAGGAGGCTGTGGGGGATAGAGACAGGGAGGCTGTGGGGAGACAGGTAGGCTGTCAGGATGGAGGGATGCAGTCAGGATGGAGGGAGGCTGTTGGTATGGAGGAAGGATAGAGGGAGGCTGTCATGATGGAGGACCACTGTTGGGATGGAGGAAGTATGGAGGGAGGCTGTTAGGATGGAGGAACGTTGATGGGAAGGAGGGAGGCTATTGCGATGGAGGAAGGATGTAGGGAGGCTGTCAGGATGGAGGAAGGATGAAGTGAGGCTGTCGGGATGGAGGAAGGATGAAGTGAGGCTGTCGGGATGGAGGAAGGATGAAGTGAGGCTGTCGGGATGGAGGAAGGAAGGAAGGAGGCTGTCAGGATGGAGGAAGGATGCAGGGAGACTGTCGGAATGGAGGGAAGCTGTTGGGATGTTGTCTATATGGCTGGCAGCCATCTCTATTGCGTACGGCCAGCAGTAGTCTCTATTGTGTATTCTCTATTGTGTATGGCCAGCAGCAGTTTCTATTGTGTATTCTCTATTGTATGTATAGCCAGCAGCAGTCTTCATTGTGTATACGGTCCGCAGCCATCTCTATTGTGTATACAGGTAGCAGCTGTCTCTATTCTGTATTCTCTATTGTATATACAGCTATTGTGTTTAGCGTTATAGAAAAGAAGTTGCAACACACAATCAGCGGTGTTTATTCACTCTTCGTGGGGTGGCGCTTCAACAGGCATATAGTCAACAGGCATATGGTGGACTATATGCCTGTTGAAGCGCCACTTGCGGTGTGAAACGGCCATCGCCTTTGAGAACCCCCCATCCTCCCACCCGCACCATGTAAGACCACACGAAGAGGGAATAAACACCGTTGATCCTACGATGTTGCAATTTCATGTATGTTGACATTTTTATTCCTAGACATATTTCGAGGGGGGATGGTGGGGGGCGCCGTTTGCCTTACCTGCCTAGGGCACCAAAATGCCTTGTCCCGGCACTGATACCAAGTGGGGGGCACTGTGTGGGCATTATAATGAGTGCAGTGCACTCTGGGAGCATTATATTGTGTGGGGGACACCATAAGGGAATTATATCAGGTGGGAGGCACTGTGTGGGCATTATAATGTGTGCAGTGCACTCTGGGAACATTATATAGTGTGGGGGACACCATGAGGACATTATACCAGGTGGGGGTCACTGTGTGGGCATTATAATGTGTGCAGTGCACTCTGGGAGCATTATATTGTGTGGGGGACACCATGAGGGCATTATACCAGGTGGGGAGCACTGTGTGGGCATTATAATGTGTGCAGTGCACTCTGGGAGCATTATATTTGTGTGGGGACACCATGAGGGCATTATACCAGGTGGGGGGCACTGTGTGGGCATTATAATGTGTGCAGTGCACTCTGGGAGCATTATATTGTGTGAGGGACACCATGAGGACTTTATACCAGGTGGGGGTCACTGTGTGGGCATTATAATGTGTGCAGTGCACTCTGGGAGCATTATATTGTGTGGGGGACACCATGAGGGCATTATACCAGGTGGGGGGCACTGTGTGGGCATTATAATGTGTGCAGTGCACTCAGGAGCATTATATTGTGTGGGGGACACCATGAGGGCATTATACCAGGTGGGGGGCACTGTGTGGGCATTATAATGTGTGCAGTGCACTCTGGGAGCATTATATTGTGTGGGGGACACTATGAGTGTCGAGCCCTGTTATGGGACGGGGTACTCGGTACCGGACCGGGTCTGCTACTGGGGATGTCACGGGTGGTCCTGGTCCGGACCGTGTCCCTGGCCTGACAGTGAAAAGGGAGTATTTACAGGGGATAATGTCAGTCGTGACGCCACCCACGATTTGTGGTCAATATGGGGGACCACCGCTGCCGCAGAACCTCCGGGGATGATGTAATGGCAGCCAAGATGGAATAGTTCTCCGTGGGTAGAACTTGGTTCCCCGGGGCTGTGATAGTACAGTCTATGGCGTAGTGTGCAGGCCTTGTGCTGAGTGTAGTACACTTACTGTCCAGATGCTGCAGAAATTCTCCAGGGGGAATCTTCTGCAGACCTATTCAGGGGGAGTCTTAGGCAGGTAGAAACATACAAGAGAGTCGGAGTCAGGGTTCATCGTGTTTACTTCTCAACGTTCTCTCAGTTACAGCTCCAGTTACAGTTCTCAGTCAGAAGTTACAGTCTTTACACGGGCATAACTCTCCCCTCCGGGTTCCTTTACTCCCTGCAGCCAGGTTGTTCCTTCTATGACCCCTCACTCTGTCTCTCTGTCCTTTCCAGGCTTTTGACTCTGTCTCTTATTCACTTGGTGTATGTGACTCCGGACAGTATGGCGGTGGCTTGGACTCCTGTGAGCCCTCCGGGTTGCCACTGAGCTGCCTTTCCTTTGGGGTAGGGACCCTAACGTGTAGCTGAGGTCCTGCGTCGGTTGTCTGGGGATGCCGGGTGAAGCAACGGTCCCCTCTAGAGCCGACACTCTACTCTTAGCCTAGCCTCCAATAGTCCTCGGAGGTGAGGCCCTACCAGGCTCTCTCTAACCGTGTCTTCGGGTTCAATAGGAGGGCTACTCCACCTGCAGTCTGCCGTCTCAGCCGTGTTTCTAGGACCCAGTATAACTGGTCCTCTCGTCCCTCACACTCCTGGGGTGCTGGCTCCGGATGGGCTTTCTCTCTGTGGCTCACACTGGCTCTCCAGATTCTGCGCTCCTTCCACCCCACTCTTCCAAGATGTGTGATCTCTGTCTTTGCTGCTCAGCCTACACCGGCCTACTGACTCCTTTCTCCTCCCCCTGCTCTATATCTACCCTCTGTCACCTGACTTACTTGTTGGCCCACCCACTGTCTCTAAACCCACCACCACTTGCCTGCTTAGAGTTCCCAGGCTCCGGGTTGGGATCCCTGAGGAAGGTGCCAGGAGGGCACCGAAACGCGTAGGAGTCGGGAGGAAATAAAGGAGTTCGTTTTGAAGTTCCATCTTCATGTGCTTTTCTTTGGAGTGAATGATCGTGGCAGCGTGGACTGTGACACACCATTTTCTTCCCTATTACCTGATGTTCCTACCTTCCTGGCTGCAGTTCCCTTTGTGGCCTCCTGGATGCAGGGGCGCCACATGAGGACATTATACCAAGTGGGGGTCACTGTGTGGGCATTATAATGTGTGCAGTGCACTCTGGGAGCATTATATTGTGTGGGGGACACCATGAGGGCATTATACCAGGTGGGGGGCACTGTGTGGGCATTATAATGTTTGCAGTGCACTCTAGGAGCATTATACTGTGTGGAAGCCACTATGAGGGCGTTATATCAGGTGGGTTGGGGCACTGTGGGCATTATATTGTGTGTTGGGTACTGTACAAGCATCATATTGTGTGTGGGGAACAGCGAAGATATGGGTGTAGCCAGTCACAGTGGGAGTATCATCATTTATGGAAGGCATCATACTAGGGTGTCATACTGTGCAGTGGGGAACTCTATTTGCAGCATTGTACTGAGTGGGAGCATTAGTATGTGGGGGCATGGGGTATTGTATTATTTAAGGGGTCCTGTGGGCGTCATACTCTGCTTGTTTATTAAAATAGTTAGTGTGGGTCTAATACTGTGCGTCACGGAACTTATGTTGCATGACGAGCATCTGTACAAAGGGATCTCGGGTAGCTCTGAGTAGCTGGGGTGCAATTTGGGGCGTATTGTCATATCAGGGAGATCCTGTCGGGGCTCGATACCTGTATGTCACTACAAAGCCATAGTGTTTAATTAGGGTCACTATTAGTGATGAGCGAGCACTAAAATGCTCGGGTGCTCGAGGCTGGGGTCGAGCATATCGAGATCCTCGGGTGCTCGACCTGAGCACCAAGCCCAATTTAATCAGGGGAACCCGAGCATTTTTCGACGGTGTCGCATGGGAGCTTTAAACACCGCTGATCTGACAACTGTTTACATTTTCCACGCCGATATCAGCTGTTCGGTGTCGGTACAGGAAATTTAAACAGCTGTCAGATCAGCTGTGTTTAAAGCTCCCGCGCTGACACCACGGGGAGATCAACGGCGCCTGCCGCTGATCTCCCGGCGACGGGCACCGCTGATCTCCCACTAGCCGCTCATCTCCCACCGTGTCGGCGGGGAGTTTTAAACACAGCTGATCTGACAGCTGTTTGAATTTCCCGCACTGACACCAGCTGTTGGTGTCAGTGCAGGAAATTTAAACTAACAGCTGTCCTGACAGCTGATTCAGGTCCTTGAACCTGACATTGATCATCTGATCAGTTTGCCAGCCAACAAACCGATCAGATGATATTGAATCTGGATTGGACATCGAGGGACCCTTGATCTTAGGACTACGTCGGAGGGAATTCTTTAATAAAGATGGAGTCTCTAATGTTTTTTTTTTATTCCTAATAAAATACTTTTGCTCTGTGTTGTGTTTTTTTTTAATACTTTACTAGACATTTATGGCGGTCATGTCCAATATTGGCGTGGACCCATGAATTTCAGACTTAGGGCCAACTGATAATACAAAGTTGGCCCTAACCCCTTTATTGCCCAGTGAGTCACCGCACCAGAGCCCTGGATGAGTCGGGTACAGGCCAGAAAATGGCGCTTCTATGAAGGTGCCATTTTCTGTGGTGGCTGTGGACTGTCATTCACAGCAGGGAAGGAGGAGGGGACCAGAAAGCTTGAGCCACCCTGCTCAGTTGATTTCCAGCCCCCAGCTGCCTAGTTGTACCTGGCTGGACACAAAAATAGCACGAAGCCCCGCATATTTTTTTTTTTTTATTATTATTTCATGAAATTCATGAAATAATAAAAAAAAGGGCTTCCCTATATTGTTGTGTCCAGCCAGGTCCAAATAGGCAGCTGGAGGTTGGGTGCAGCCCATTCCTGCCTGCTGTAACTAGCTGGCATACAAAAATATGGCAAGGCCACGTCAAATTTTTTTGAAAAATCCATTACAAATAAAAAACACATTTAGGGACTGCATCTTTATTAACCCCTCAATTTTGCTGGCCTGCTAACCGATCAGATGATCAATGTCAGGTACAAGGACCTGAATCAGCTGTCAGAACAGCCTTTAGTTTAAATTTCCCACACTGACACCAACAGCTGATGTGAGCGTGGGAGATTTAAACACAGCTGATCTGACAACTGTTTAAATTTCCCGTGCCGACATCACCTATTGGTGGTCAGTACGGGAAATTTAAACAGCTGTCAGATCTGCTGTGTTTAAAGCTCCTGCGTCTACTCCACTGGGAGATGAGCGGCTCTAGCCGCTGGGAGATCAGCGGCGCCCGACGCCAGGAGATCAGCGGCGGGGGCCGCTGATCTCCTGACTGTCATCGCGGGAGCTTTAAACACAGCAGATCTGACAGCTGTTTAAATTTCCCGCGCCGACATTAGCTGTTCGGTGTCGGCGTGGGAAATTTAAACAGCTGTCAGATCAGATGCGCGCCCCAGCTCGAGCACAGCGCGGTCAGGTCTGATATAGACCTCATGGCACTGTGCGGCCAGGCAATCACTGTAATGCCACAACCAACATAACTGTGGCATTACAGTGTTTTGCAGCCAATCCCTGCATTTGGGCTGGCTCTGTAAAGAGCGCCAACATGTCGGAAGAGGGAGCCGAGCATGAGCCCGAGTATTTCGCCGGTAATCGGTGAGCTCCGAGCATCCCGAGCACTGAAATGCTCGGGTGAGTACTGAGTACCGGCGAGCATGGTCGCTCATCACTAGTCACTATATTGGTGTGCCCATGAAAGGATCTGGACAGATTTAGTGTTACAACTTAGTATGGCTAGGATCACACTCAGTGCTGCTCCGATTGCTGCCGCAGGGGCAGCACTGAGTGTGACCATAGCCTATAAAAAAAATCTTTCAGCAGCATTACTTGTCCTTTCAAAGTTAGGAGCCATGCATCATTGCGACGCCCAGCAGGGCCGTGGGGTACTTGGTAATCAGGCCGGTCGGTTTGGCGGGATGTCACGGTGGCGGTGACCCGCCTCCGTGGTCCTGGGCGTGCAGTAAAAAGGGATTATTTACAGGGGATAGTTTGTGACACCACCTGCAGTACTCGGCTAGGGGTGGCCGACGCTGCAAGATATGACCTCTGAAGTAGATAGTAGTGCAGCCTGGATGGTAAAGCTCCCCACAGGTGGAGCTGGGCCTCAGGGATGGCCTATAAAGGCTGATGGTCGGTAGGGCCGCAGAGAGGAAGGCACGGGGAATAACCAGACGACACTCTAAATGCAGTTCTGTACCTTTACTTGCGGATCAGGCAAGGCAACCCAGCCGGGAGCTGCGCTCCTCCATGGTGTGCACTGGCCAACTCCCAGGCGGTCAGGATCGCTCCTCCGAGACACCCTTCTTGGCCTCTCCTGATTGCTCTCTCCCTGTGCTGCGCTGATGGCTGACCCCAGTTCTAGCCACCATCCTGTCGATTATCCATGGCTTGTGGCCACCGCTCTTGCAGAAGCAGTGGCCTCCTATTTTCATGGTTGAGGCATGCAGCAGTCCTACCAGATCAGGGCCGTCCCCTCAGGCAACCTGTCCTTCTGATCAACTCTTGTCAGGCAAAATTCGGGGCACATGTGTGGGTTCCCCACTCCCGTGTCCCCTGGAACTGCACCGTCCCACGTCCTCTCCGGACGTCCTTCCTCATTCAACTCCTCTCTCTAACTCTCCACTAACTTACTGCTAACCCCTCCTCCTGACCAGAAGATGGGGCCTTCCCTTTCAATAGGGTCTACCCGAATCCCCTAGCCTGGAATTGGGATGATGTTGTGTGCAATTGTAGTGTCTCAGACTTGCAACCCCTCTCACCTGGGAGCGGTGGCACCTGTTTAGTAGGTGCAGCATCACTGTGGCGACAAGTCCGACGGGGGCGCCACATCTATGTTGCAGATTTTTCCCAAGGAGAAATCCCCTGTGTGAAACTTGTGAACATACAGGGTAATGTCTGCTGCTAAATCCTCTCGTGTGGATCCATGATCACTCGGATGAGATCAGGTGCTGCCAATAGATGCGGCTCTTCGCTACTAGTTATCGCTTTCAGAATAAGGCCTCGTTCATTCAGATGTCAGGTTTTTACAGGTAGAAATGATCTCTGTTATACTCTCTGTGACGTCCAGTCGCGTAACTTCTGGCGCAGGTGCCCCGATGCAAAAGCTCCAACGTAATTCCCAATTATTGCAAATCTTTATTAGTATTAGTGTTTTACTATAGGCCAGTGTGGCGCCCTGCTATGCAGGCGTCACAGAGGGGGTACTGCACCCATAAAAGCGGTGCAGACATCCCAGCTGCAGGTAGATTACAGGATGATGGGTGGAACCCATACACAAGCACTCCCACACTAGATCACATGGTGGGAGGGAACCCGGGAGGGTATATAGTCACCTCCAGGGGAAACTAGAAAGTAGTTGAGACTACTACGAGACTAGCAGAATGGCAAGCTAGGAAGGAGGGTTCCTCGGCTGAGGACCCAAGAGAAAGAAAGCTTCTCAGGCACAGACAGCCAGCCTGGGGGAGAGAGGGACTTCAGGATTCCAACCCCGGCAGCTTACCGGGCACCAGTGCCCGCACCTGTGGAATTCTCTAAGGACCACAGAGAAGCCGATGAACTTGGGATATATCTATATACAGCCCAGAATCTCAAGCGACCAAGAGAGGGGACCAGACACAGCCAGGCAAAGCCGCAGTGTTCAAAAGAAGGTTACCCGACGGGAGCAAGAGAGAGAGTGAGAGACAGCAGGAGGCCAGATCCGCTTTATGGGGTCAGACTTCACACCAAACTACTGGGAAGCAGGGAGAATTTGGAAGAGAGAAAGGCACATGCTGAGGGTTCCATATGGATACCTGTGATCTGCTTGCAGCCACCTTGTCTGATAACATCTACTGCACTGAACTGTAACAATTGCTGCTAAAGTTTCAGTAAAGTACCCGGAGTGAAGCGATTTCGACTCTGCTGCATCTTCTTTTCCTATGAACTTACTCCTTCACAGGATTGCTGCCCCGGAGGTCCAGTCCTGCCTGCGGAGGACTACAACATCTCAGCCGCGATACCACTGACCTCCGGAGGACTGTGGCGGCGCTGGTGCTCCTTCACCAGGAACTGCAGGTGGCGTCACGACAAACAACTAACTTGCAAATACTCCTTTGTACATAATTCCCCTTTTCAAGAGAACCGTCCCCGGGATACGGGATCAGGCGCGGCCGCCATTCACTGTGACACAGTTAACCCCTTCTGCCGCCTGATACCCGAGTACCCCACACCCTGGGGTGACTCACCAGAGGGACTTTTGGGTCCCCCCTAGGCTGCAGGGCCCGGGTGCGATCGCAACCCCTGCACCTATTGTAGTTACGCCCCTGGTGATGTCCACATGTCGGCTTTTCTATTGTCTGATTTTTATCTGATCAAATTCACCAATGTGAATTTTGGGTCTGAAAAAAAAATTGCACGGCACAAGAGAAACTGATGAAGCTCTGATAGTAAAAACTGACACCGACC
The DNA here is from genome assembly GCA_033576535.1 of Allobates femoralis. Taxonomy (NCBI): domain Eukaryota; kingdom Metazoa; phylum Chordata; class Amphibia; order Anura; family Aromobatidae; genus Allobates; species Allobates femoralis. The sequence goes on from JARQOC010000004.1 coordinate 81,475,634, forward strand.
AAATACTGTGAAAAATCAGATCCAAAGCGTCTAAGAAAAAACAACCCAAAAGTTAAGGGATACAAAAATTATTAAAGGGAACCTGTCACCTGGATCTAAGCCCCTACACTATCACTACCTGTCCCTGCACCTTCCTAGCTGCTCCCTATCTATCCCTTTCTGAGCTAAATCCGCCCTATAAAACTGCAGAAAAATAACTTATAACTTACAGAAGTCCCTGAGGCTGGGGACTGAGAAGGCGGCGCCAGGCTCCATTCAGCCCCTCCTCTCATGCAGCAGCACACGCCCCACTGGGCGGCACTATTCTTTCTTCATCGCCGCCTCCTCCATTTGGAATCTCCCACCCACTTTACACTGTAAGGTAGTGGTTAGGATCGGCACGACAGAAGGCAGTGACTCAGGTATTTACTCACACAGCACACAGTTCAGGTATTCACAGACCTCCAGATTCTGATGTAACAGGTCAGACTAACCCCCCGACCAGAATATACCCGAAGTATAAACTGGGCTAGCCCAGAATATACCCCCCTGGGCCAGAATATACCCTTGGTATATTCTGGCCTAGCCCAAACTATACCCCGGGGTATAAACAGGCCTAGGCCAGATTATAACTCTCCGTATACCACAGCAGCTGTAGATCAGGGCCCCAAGCCGTGCACAGGGCCCCAAGCAATGCATGAGGGCCCGAGGCAGCACAAGGTGGCCCCAGGCAGCAGAAAGTGGCCCTACGCAACATACAGGGGCCCCATGCAGTACCAGGGGCCCCAGGCTACACACAGGATCCCAGGCTACACACAGGGGCCCCATGCAGCATACAAGGGCCCCAGGCAGTGCACAGGGCCCCAGGCAGCACAAAGTGGCCCCAGGCAACATACAGGGGCCACAGGCAGTACCAGGGGCCCCAGGCTACACACAGGATCCCAGGCTACACACAAGGGCTCCATGCAGCATACAAGGGCCCCAGGCAGCACAAAGTGACCACAGGCAATATACAGGGGCCCCAGGCAGTGGGCCACCCGGGGCCACTTTGTGCTGCCTGGGGCCCCTGTGTGCTGCCTCTGGCCCCCATGCGCTGCCTGGGACCCCTTTGTACTGCCTGGGGCCCTTGTATGCTGCATGGGGCCCCTGTATGTAGCCTGGGACCCTGTGTGTAGCCTGGGGCCCCTAGTACTGCCTGGGGCCCCTGTATGCTGCCTGGGGCCTCTTTGTGCTGCTTGGGCCACTTTGTGCTGCCTGGGGCCCTGTGCACTGCCTGGGGCCCCTAGCACTGCCTGGGGTCCTTGTATGCTGCATGGGGCCCCTGTGTGTAGCCTGGGATCCTGTGTGTAGCTTGTGGCCCCTAGTACTGCCTGGGGCCCCTGTATGTTGCCTGGGGCCTCTTTGTGCTGCCTGGGGCCCTGTGCACTGCCTGGGGCCCCTAGCACTGCCTGGGGCCCTAGCACTGCCTGGGGCCCTAGCACTGCCTGGGGCCCCTGTATGTTGCGTAGAGCCACTTTCTGCTGCCTGGGGCCACTTTGTGCTGCCTCGGGCCCCCATGTGTTGCTTGGAGCCCTGATCTACAGCTGCTGTGGTATACGGAGGGGTATAATCTGGCCTAGGCCACTTTAACCCCGGGTATATTCTGGTCGGGGGGTTAGTCTGGCCTGTTACACCGGGGCACAGCCGAGTAGAACCTCATACAATCCCAGCAGCTCCTGCTGCTGTCCTGACACACTCCACCCCCTCCCAACAGCCCAGGGCAGCACATATTATCTCCTATTCACCCGCACACCTGGGGTTCAGTGATTTCAATCAGCACTTAGCTCCAGTAGCAGCTCACCCTGTGTGTGCTGCTACCGAGCAGAAGATACAATCTCCCATATGCTGTGTCTCAGTCAGGGGACACATCGAGGTCGCATCACCACAACATGATAGGTGTAAAGCACAGATTCCAAATGGAGGAGGCGGCGATGAAGAAAGAATAACGCCGCCCACTGGGGCGTGTGCTGCTGCATGGAGGAGGGGCTGAATGGAGCCTGGCACCGCCTTCTCAGTCCCCAGCCTCAGGGACTGCGGTAAGTTATATGTTATTTTTCTGCAGTTTTATAGGGCGGATTTAGCTCAGAAAGGGATAGATAGGGAGCAGCTAGGAAGGTGCAGGGACAGGTAGTGATAGTGTAGGGGCTTAGATCCAGGTGACAGGTTCCCTTTAAAAAAAATGAGTCCTGAAATAAATGTAGACTGATGAAATTCAAGAATGTTATGGCTCTCGGATGTCGGAGATAAGAAATCAAAGGCAAAAAAATACAGAGGAAAAACAGACAGTTAATACACGAAGTCCAGTGTAATTCAAGGCTTGTAATCAGCAATTGGGGTCGGTTTAGGAAACATTCCTCCTGCCGGGCACAAGAAGTAAACAATGCCACATCCTGTCAGCGTGCTGGAGGGCGACACACCATTGTGTGAGGCCCGGAGCACATAAGGTGCCACCATCCTGCACCCACACCATAACCAATTTACTACAATGTTTTTTTCATGCTTCTTAAAATCATACCCATCTTAAACACAGGCCTGATCTGTCACCACACACCATTCCCTTTTAGGCCATGTGCTCATGTTGAGTATTTGGTGAGTTCTTTTTACCTCAGTATTTATAGTCAAAACCAGGAGTGGAACAATGAGAGGAAAAGTATAATAGAAACACGTCACCACTTCTGTATTTATCACCCACTGCTGGTTTTCTCTTACAAATACTGAGGTAAAAAACTCAAATACTCAATGTGGCCTTACATTCCAGACTTTCCAATCTTAGACCATGTGCACTTATTGGGCATTTAGTGAGTTTTTTACCTTAGAATTTGTAAGGCCCTGTTCACACCTGCGCCCCAGTGCATTTGGCAGCATTGCGCTACTGCAGGTGGTAGCTCAGTGCAAGTGCAGCCAAGCTCATTGGAGCGCAAATGAAGCGCATCGTGCTAACGCCGCCATTACCTTGTATGGGCGAGCGCAGGCAGACGGAACCCGGAAATGCAAGTGTGAAAGCAGCTGTGTCAAAGTGCATGTGCTAGTCCGGACGCATCGGAAACGCATCATGTGATGTTTACAGTGCATCCAGACTAGAACATGCGCTGTGACACAGCCCCTTTCACACATATGCTTCCGGATTCCGTCTGCCTGCGCTCGCCCATACAAGGTATTGGTGGCGTTAGGGCGATGCTCTTAATTTGCGCTCCGATGCGCTTGGCTGCGCTTGCACTGCGCTACCACCTGCATTAGCGCAATGCTACCAAGCGCACCGGAGCACAGATGTGAAAGTGACTCACCGTGGCCGGGACAGGCGATGCTTCCTTCCTCCTTGTCACGGGTGGACCGCGCCTGCCGGCAGTGGGGCCCGGTGTAGTGCAGATCAAAAGTGTTGAAGACGTCTTGTAGGAACAGATTAAAGGGGTTTTTAATTTATTCGTGACGCCACCTATGAGTAGTTCGGTAATCGTTACCGACGCTGCGGAACCTCCGGGGGATGGACAGCAGCAAGATGGTACGCTCCCCACAGGCTGAGCGGTGATCCCCGGAGGCTGGAGCTGCTTAAGATGTTGTGCGGCAGCTGCGGTTACCTTGTAGTGCGGTCGGACAGTTCATAAGGAAGCACGGACACAGAAAGTCTCTGCAACGGGTCTTTACTGTAACCAGCAGGCAGTACATGGTATACAGCTTACGGGTAGTAGACCGGGTGGACTCAGCAGTGATGGTGTCCCTTAGAAATCCGCAGTGTTCCTCCATTCTAACTAAGTGGTTGCCAGTGTCGCCCAGGAATACCAGATCGGGTACGGGGAGGCTGCTTCAATGCCCTATCCAAGATGTACGTTCTGGATGTTTTGGGGAGCCTTGGGTCCCTCAGTGGGTACACCGCTGGTTAGACGACTGGAAGTTGGCTGGTGGTGGGGTGCTCCTGTGAAGCTGCTCCTCCACGCTTCTGGTTCGCGTAGCAGAGGTGAACTGCTGCCAGCTTCGGTACCAGTGAACCGGCTGTGAGTTGTGGGCACGGGAGTCTTTTGGGAACACGTGTGAATAATGCCCATTCACGGTTGGTTAGGCCTCAGGTGCTGACACCCGACCGGTGACGGCCCGGGGTTGCACGGGGTGCGGAGCCCCCGCTCCTCTCCAAGTTCTCGACCTTGTTCTAGGCTCTGTTCTAGACTCTTGTGTAGACTATGTGTCTGTTCTCCTACACACTACCCTAGCACTCCGCCCACCAGGACCTATGATTGGCCCTCTGTTCTAGGTGATGCATGTAGGGTTGGATTTCTAAATTAACCAGATCACTGCTGTGTCAGAGAATATTGCGGCTGCATTTATGGCTGCAATACCCTCTTGTGATGCACTCGTTGCGGGGCGCCACACTCCCCCTTGGTTGAATACGCTTGTCCCCAAGCGTCACACTACCCACATTACAGGGGTTTTTACATTTTATAACAGGTAATACACTTTTATTAATGACAGGTCATTGTATGCATAAAAGTGAGGTAGGTAAATAAACAGGTTAACACATTGCGCGGACCCGGCGGGCGGTCGGCTGTCCTTAGGTAAAAGTTCAGGCTGTAGCCGCCAAGTCGCGGTGTTATTTGCCAACAGGAAGAAGTCTCTTTAGCAGAAAAGTTCAAACAGCAAGTCACTTATGGAGGGCAGTGTTCCGGACTCGTATAGCGAACCACCCGTCACAGCATACATGTCGCTCATAGGTTACTATGTCCCCTCTATACAAATCTCGGTTTGGATGCCCTCGCGGTAGGTGCGATTCCACATCACGACGCCCCACAAACACTTCGGTACTCACACCCTCCTCCCTTACGAATCCCCACCCGGTGGACAAGTTGAAGGTGCTTACCCGCCCGGTTTTACGGAATTGTTCAGGCAATGGAGACTGGCGGCGGGCTTCGGTGCGAGCCTGCATGTTAGCTTGCAGTCGAGTGTGCCACTCCTCTCTCCGGATACGACGCACCTCTTCGTCGGAGTGGTGCGGCGTGTGGATGCAGTCACTACGGCGTGATGGTTGTTGAACTTGAGTTTGGTGGGCAGTCTGTAGAAAAGCCCGGTTCAACGGAACCGGAGAAGATGTTGTTGCGGCTGCACCCGACCAGTGCACCCGAGCTGATCGCCTTACGGCAGGATCGCAGCAAGACTGCGTTTGGCCTAATGCATTTCCTATGGGACTTGTGGACATGTGCGGCACTTGCGGTTTTGCCACAATCCGGCCAATTGCACTTGCAGTAACGGACCAAAACCGCTGTAGTTTTTAAGCTAGCCGCAAGTGCCACAAGTGCCGGATCACGCCAAAACTGCAAGTGCTACACAAGTCCCATAGGGAATGTATTAGGCTGAATACCATCTTGCCGCAATCCTGCCGCAAGTGTTCAGGCTTCTGGCAGATCAGGCAAAGTGCCTGATCTGCTGCAAGTGGTACAAACCGCTGATGTGAAACGTGCCTTATAGAACATGTCACCACTTCTATATTTATCACCCACTCCTAGTTTTGTCTTAGGCCGGCTTCACACTGTAGTGTGATCCGTCAGGGCTGTCCGATGTGAATCGGACAGCCCCGGACCGGATTTGCAAACAGAACCCAGTTTGCTGCTGGATGCAGCTGATAGCATCCGCAGCTGCTGAAATGTCAAGATCACGGCTAGCGGGGAGCTAGCCGTGGTCCTAGAATTACAGCAGAGGACAGCTGGTGGTGCTGAAGTTTAGCAGCAATCGCTGCTAAACTTCAGCAGCCGGAGTCCGGTTCCCGAATCCGAAGTTTTTGTCTTACCGAGGCAATCCGGTGCCATAGACTCCCATGTTAGGGAGCGCCGGACCGCCCCAGATCCAGGAGGATCCAATTTGGGCAGATTTTCGCCCTGGACACAAAAATGTTGCTTGCCCGGACAGATGGAAACCGGATGGAACATAGCTGCCATCTGGTTCCATCCGGCCCCATAGGGCTGCATAATGTCAAAATCGGGTGCGGGGCTGTCAGGTTTATACTGGAAAACCCCGGACCTAATCACACCGTGGTGTGAAGCCGGCCTTACAAATTCTTGAGGTAAAAAACTCACTAAATACTCAATTTGTACACGTGGCCTAACATGCAATCCTGGTCAGTATACAGCCACATGCACACATTGAGTATTTGGTGAGTTTTTACCTCAGTATTTGTAGCCAAAAAATCAATTTTTTCTTATTTCAATTTGCATGAACACAGCAAAAATGCAAACAGACACATTTGACAGCACCAGCCATAGTAATCCCAATACACTGTCTATCACTGGAATGCCAAACAGTGCAAGCCATAGTGCACCCCTATATAATATCTCCCATAGTGGCCCCTCTAATATCACCAATCATGATAATAACTATGCAGTGACTAACAGTGAAACCCTAACTACTGTCCATAGTGCCCCATATAAAAAACTGCCATAGTGACCCTATAATAGAGCCATCCATAATTCCATAATAATAAATATGCAATGTTGACCATTGCAACCCCAAATAGTCCATATGACTATGCAAATAATGATAGTTAGCAGTTAGTGGTCGTAACAAAGCTGCAATTCCCTGTACATGAGGTAAGAGACATAGCTAATCAGGAGAACTATACTACACTTCTAAGTGTAAGGATTTGCTATTATTATTATTATTATTATTATTATTATACCTACTACATATTGGAATAAGATCTTGAAGCTGTCACCCCAGCTCTAGGCAAGGAGTTATTGGTCAAGCAGATGATCGTAGTGCAGTGCAAGGAATAGAGCTGGGGTGACAGAGGTTCTAGATCTATCATAGTTCTTCAGCCTCATTTGCATATCAGTTCAAATTGTGACATCATGAGGTGTGCAGCACAAAGCCCTGCCAGGGCAGCCAGGAAGCAATGGACAAAGTGAAGGGATCTGTAGAAGATGATGTTGCCTGCCATGAAGACCAGAAGTGACAGGAGTCAGAAGAAGCCAGAGGAGGACCCGGCATAGAGCTGCACTGACAGTCTATCCTGTAGGTGAGTATACTATTTTGTTATATTTTATCCTATTTTCCGTCCCTCTACAATCCAGTAAAGTGACGGGCGGGCATCAGTTTGCTGGATACCCATTATGCAAAACCCCTAAAAGTTCAATTGAGATCAGTGAATGCTTTGTGATAAAAGTTCAATTTGGCTGAATCAAAACTTGATTTTGTTAAACAATAAATTTTGTTAGAATAATGTTGAGCCAATTCAGTCACCTCTGGTGTGACAGTTTGGTTTTTCTTGGCAGATGAGACGTAATTTTCCATCACCCCATTCATTTTACTAGTCTAAGCAAATACTTTTTTTTATTTGTATTTACTTGACCCGAATAGTGAAGATTCCCAACACAAATATTCGAGTTCCCAATGGCCTCCTTTATGTTCACCAGTGGCGTAACCTGAAGCTCATGGGCCCTGTTGCGAATGCTCAAACGAAACCACCAATTATTGCAAATCTTTAACAGCATTAGTGTTTTTCTATAGGCAAAATGGACCTTTGGGGCCCCCAAGGCTCCAGGGCCCAGGTGGGATTACACCCCTGATATTCACTCTTCGTGACAAATATCCAATTAGCAAAAAGTATTTGGTTACAGTTATCCGAACCTGAATAAAGAACTTTTCGCTTATCAATACATTTTTACCATATGATATACCGTACTGGAAAATGGGGAAAAATTCCAAGAATGGTAGATTAATAAAAGCAGCAATTTCACCAATGTTTTTTTAGCTTTTATTTTTACTGTGTTCATTTTAAAGTACAAAATGACATTTTAAATCTTTTCTATGGGTCAGTTCATTTATTGCAGTGCCACATTTATATAGTTTCTTTGTGTCACTACTTGATATTAAAATAGAACTAAAAAAAGAAAAAAACTTTGTGCTGGCGTCTTCTGAGAGCCATAGGCTGGGGTCACATTTGCGCTAAAATTTTCAGATCCTGATCCGGTTTTGAGCTGTAAAAAAGCTCAAAACCGGAGCAGGAACCGCTCCCCATAGGAGCCTATTATTTAAACTGGATTGCCCTACGTGCAATCCGGTTACCGCTTGCGGATCTGCAGGCTGCAGTTTTTGCAGCGGTTAGGAAACTGCGGGCGGATTGCTATAATGGGCTCCTATGGGAGCCCATGCGGCTGCCGCAAGGCACATGTGAATGCCTGCGGCAGCCGTATGCTTTGTTCACCCCTGCTGCCGCAGGGATAAACAAAGTGTTAATGTTAATAATAGATGTGGGCAACATGTCTCTAGGGGGTGCCCACCCTCCCTAGAGACATGCTGTCCACTCAGGTCGGCATGTGAGGGGTTAACATGTGTCATTGTAGTATTGCAGGCTATTGTCGGGTTTTTTAATTTTATGAATGAATGCGGCGGCGCCTCACTGTAGAGGAGATACTATATGTAATGAACGTACAGTATGAGCCCCTGTCCTTGGTCCTGAAAATTGTTGCATTAGGCCTATGGCGGTGCGCTGCCATAGAACTAATGTTAAAGCTTTCAGGACCCTGGATAGCAGCATGTACAGTACACACATTACGTACTGTATCTCCTCCACAGCGAGGAGCCGCCGGCTTTAATTCATAAAATAGTAATAGCTGGTAATACAGTAATACACCTAATTAACCCTTCATATGCTGACCCATATGGTCACCATGTCTCTAGGGAGGGTTGGCAATCCCTGGAGACATGGTGCCCACATCTATTATTAACATTAACCCTTTGTTCATCCCTGCGTCAGCAGGGATGAACAATGAATCCAGCAACCGGATTGCACATTCTGTGCAATCTGGTTACCGGATCCGGGTTAAAGACACATTTTGAACACAAAATGTGTGTGAAGGCTCATGCGATTACCGCATCCGGATCTGGATGCAGCAATTGCAATGAACCTTCCAAATGTGACCCTAGCCTTATTCCCTTTTTTATGAGGCTGACACTGGACCTTCTGCCTTGACATCACACCATCAGCACCAATCAATAACTCTATAAGGCTAGGGTCACACTTACAGAGCACAATCCGTAACCGCATCCATTACGGATGTGTTTTTACCGTGTGCCTTCATACTATCTTTTGATAGTAAAATTGCAACACTCTTTCCGGATCTGGATGCATTAATGCATCCGGTTTTGGAATGAGGGTTTTTGCAATTTTGAAAACCACATCGGATCCAGTACCGCAAAGTACTGGATCCGGTTTCCATAGGGGCCCATGTTAAAAAAAACGGATCCGGTTTTGCAACTGCTCCGAAAAATAAAGCAGCCTGCATGATTTTTTCAGCAGGCTGCAAAACCGGATTGCGGTGTTTTTGTATTACAGCCTATGGGCTGCGATCCGAATGCGGTTTTGAGCATTTTAAAAATCATGCAGGCAGAGTTTATCGGACGGTTTGAAAACCACAGCGGGGATGCTATAATGGTTGCCTATGGGAGATGCCCATCAAGGCACCTGTGGTAGCCTTCTGCTTTGTTCATCCCTGCTGCTGTGGGGATGAACAAAGGGTTAATGTGTTAAATATATGTGGGCAACATGTCTCCAGGGAGTGTCCACAGGGAGAAGGCCGGGAGCGACAAGCAATTTCAACTGGGAGGAGGAAGTTGGAGACTTTCTTGATCTCAGAAAATGATGTGAGGGAACAGTTTAGTAAGCTGGTCATTGGTAAAGCAGCAGGGCTGATGGTATCTGTCCACGTGTCCTCAGAGTGTGTGCAAATCAGTTGTGCACTGTCTTCCAGCACCTGTTTAACTGGAGCTTACAATCCAGAGAGTACCAGTTCTATGGAAGACTTCTTGCCTGGTGCCGGTTCCCAAGACTACCTTCCCGAGCTCCCATAACGACTATAGACCGGTGGCCTTAACATCGCATGCGATGAAGTCCTTGGAGAGAATTGTACTTGCCTACTTGTGTCCGAGGGTGTCTGCTTTTATGGACCCCCTTCAGTTTGCGTATCGGCAGAGTCTAGGGGTGGACGATGCTGTAGCATATCTGCTACAAACAGTACATTCCTTTTTGGACATGATGGAACCACTGTACGTGCCATGTTCTTCGATTTCTCCAGTGCATTCAATACCTTACAGCCACTATTATTACGTAAAAAGCTGGTTGAAATGGCGGTTGATGAGGGACTAGTGAATTGGATCATTGATTACCTGTCGGACAGGCCACAGTTCGTAAGGTTGGGGGCGGCCGTATCGGATAGTGTTCGGAGCAGTGTTGGAGCCCCTCAGGGAACGGTGCTGTCGCCATTCCTTTTTACATTATACACAGCTGATTTTCAGTATAAATCAGACCTTTGTCACCTTCAGAAGTACTCTGATGACTCAGTGATAGTCGGAGGTATTGAGAGAGGCCGGGGGGAGGAGGAATACAGAAGGGTGGTTCTCGGACTTTGTTGACTGGTGCCAGGCTAACCATTTAGAACTCAACGTAAAGAAAACCAGGGAGTTGGTGTTGAGTTATGGAAGGTGCATGAAGGATTGCTTACCTATCACTATTGATGGTCAGGATGTGGAGATGGTGGAGAATTCAAATATTTGGGGGTTCACCTGGACAGCAAGCTTGATTGGAGGTGCCATATGGAGAAGGTTTGCAAGAAAGGGATGAGTAGACTTTACTTCCTAAGGAAATTAAGGTCGTTTAATGTGTGTAGCAAAATGCTTGAAATGTTCTACCAATCTATTGTGGCGAGTGCAATCTTTGCTGCAATAATATGCTGGGGTAGTAGTGTGCGCACAGCTGACGCTAATAAGCTGAATAAACTTATCAAGAAGCTAGTGCGGGGTGGGTCTACAACTTAGGACTTTCGAGGAGGTGTTAGAGGATAGAATTAATAAGAAATGCAAGGCTATAATGAGCAACAATACACACCCGCTCTCTGAACTGTTTGCAAGCAGAAGAGCACATTCAGCAAGCGTCTAATCCAACTAATGTGTAAAAAGGAAAGATACAGAAAATCGTTTGTTCCGACAGCTGTGGGGATGTTTAACAAATGTATAAGTGTAAAGCTCCCAAGACTATGTGAAGTTCTATGTGTATGGGGGGAATAGGTGAGGTACATGTACCAGTCTACCCACATCTGCTGTCCATATAAGACTTATTTTGTAAAGTGTGAAATGTTCTTGATCTTTAGTTCTGCTGCTGTAATACTGTAATTTCCTCCGGGATCAATAAAGTTTATCTCTATCTTATCTTATGTTGTCCACATAGAGCAGCATGTGAAGTGTTAATTTGCTTTATTACAGTATTGCCGGCTTTTGTCAGCTTTTACTATTTTGTCAATGACAGCCGGCTCTTAATAAAACTAAATGTTCGGCGGCAGCTCCTGGCAGTGAAGCATATACAGTAGCAATTTATGTACTGCATCTGCTGCTGTCCGAGGTCCTGAAAGCTTAAACAGTAATTCTATGGGGTGGGGCTGCCATAGAACTACTGTATAAGCTATCAGCACCATGCAGAGCAGCTTCTTCAGTACGTAAATTGCGTACTGTATATGTTTCACTGCCAGGAGCCGCCGCCGAACATTTAGTTTTATTAAAAGCCGGCAATACAGAATAAACCCTTGCTGATGCCCATCTAATGGGGCAACATGTCTGTAGGGAGGGTTGGCACTCCCTACAGACATGTTGCCCATTTCTATTAATATAATTAACCCTTTGCTCATCCCTGCCGCAAATGTGACCTAGCCTTAGAAAAAAAAGTGCACAAACTGATGCAAAAACCTGATCCAAGGCTCAAGTGTGACCCTGGTCATACTCATTACTCAAATTGAGCCCATCCAAGCATCTGACCTGCTCGATTTGAGTATTTTAGTGCTTGCTCATCACAAAAATAGAAAATGTCAGTGGATGATGGTGAGCATCTTAAAACTCTACCAACGTACTTCAAATGTTTCCACAATTCAGATTTACGACTTTTGATCATCAAGACAATTGACGAGGTATCCCTGGGATCTATGGATGGGGATTACTAATGAGTGAGCACTACCATGCTCAGGTGCTCGGTACTGGTAACAAGCAGTTTTACTCTGAGACGGGCTCGACTCGTTTACAGAGTGTAATTGAAGTCAATGTGGAACTCGAGCAGTTTTTTGGATTTTCCATTGACTTCCATTATAGGCCTCATTCACACTGGTACGTATGTGTTCCGTGCCGACACATGCTGGAGGCACAGACATACGGGGACACATGATCCCCTATGGCCCACATCACTTGTCCGTAATTCCGCACGGACCGTGTCTCCGTGTGGAGCAGATGCGTGCCCGTGTGCTCCACACAGAGACATGTCCGTTTGTTTGCGGAGGCACGGACCGCGTTTTCTCTGAAATGTCCATGCACATAGATGTCATCCGTGTGACATCCATGTGCACGGACCACAGACAAAAGTGAAAAGTGTAAAAATAAAGAATTTCTTACTCACCTCCCTCCAGCACTGACAGTTCCTCTCTCTTCCTGTGCCGCTAATTAGGCTCATGAATATTCACTTCACTGAGCCTGACAGCAGACTGGAAGTAAGAGAAGCAGTGGCGCTGGAGGGAGGTGAGTATGCGGGACAGGCTGTCCGTGTGCTATCCGTCCATGACACATGTGTGCACACCCCGCCTTCAAACGGCCTTGTATCACACGTCCGTGGTGACACGGATGTGTGAATGAAGCCATAATCGGTGAACGAATCAAGTCTGTCCAATAGTCCAACTGCTAGTTACAAGTAAAGGGTAGCATGGTAGTGCTCGCTCATCACTAGTGGGGATCTACTTTAAATATTAGCCAAGAATGAAAGTAATAATAATAATAAAAAGTAGATGGATCTACAGACTAAACAGCCCATGGTTTGTAAGAAAACTTTGGATCTGGATCCTTTCTGTAAAACACTTAAAGAAGAAAAGAAAGAAGAAACCTCTACTACCAGTACTCAGACGTCCCAGTGTCGTTGGTGTATGTTCCTCTCTGGCAGCAGCGCGGACATTAAGGTACTTCGTCCAAAATACCTGATCACAGCACCGCACCTCGTGGAAGTACAGTCCCTGCAGCAGCTGCATTGTTCGAGCGATTACGCTGGTTGTGTGCTACACAACCTGACCAGGTGAGCAAATCTGATTTTTCACATTTACCTGCCTATAAAGGATAAGACCCTATGTGCGCATTCTCAACCCTCTAGATATACTTAAAGAAGAATGGCCCCTAACTACTCAAAAAATGATGTTACAAAAACTAATAAACTAGAAAATCAGCAAATAAACCATGACACCCCCATTCTGAATGGGGGTGTCATGGTTTATTTGCTGATTTTCAAGTTTATTACGGTAGTTTTTTTAACGTCATTTTTTGAGTAGTTAGGAGGTATGAATGTTGTCTTCGTCATTTTTCTATTTTATCTTTACTAACATCTTCTTGCGTGATAGTATGTAACTGTCTATGGCTTTCCTCTTTCCGGATGTGGCTGATGGCGTGCTTGATCTGTTGGAGTTTTGTAAGTGAACAGTAGACCAACATCTTTCTAATAATCTGATAGGATGTGAGATATGTTATGCATACTCGTGTTATATGGTTTTCATAGAATATAATAATTTTTTACTGTTTATAACTAGGAGTATACTAAATTTATATAATTGGTCTCTTTCTATAAAGTTGAAAAAAGATATCTATAATACTATCTTTACCCTTTGGCAAACTTTTAACATACATAGGGCCGTTTCACATCCATGTGCCCCTGCGTTTGCCTGCACTGCGCTTGTCCAGGCGCATCCAGAAATGTCACATTATGCATTTCCGGGTGCAGCTGGACAAGCACATGCGCTGTGACACCGGCCATGTCACAATTGCGTTTCTGGGTTTCGGGCTCCTGCGGTCAGCTGTGCTCGCCCATAGCAGGTAATGGCAGCATGAACGCACGCGAGCGCAAGGGCTCTGCATCTATGCGTCTATGTGCTTGCCTGCACTGGGCTGTGAATGCACCTGTGCTTGCACTTGCGAAGCGCACCCGGAAACTTCACAATATGCATTTCCAGGTGCGCTTCAAGAAGCGCATGCGCGGTGACAGCGGGAGATTTCACTCGCGCTTCCGGAGTTTCTGAACGCACACTGCCTGTACAAGGTAATGGGGAGGAAAGCGCAGGGCAGCGCAGAAGGTCGCAGCAATCTATGCGCCTGTGCCCTAGGCTGCAGCTGCCTGTAACTGCACTTGCACCAGCATTTACGCTGGCGCAGGGCAGGCAGAGCAGCCTAGCGCATTGAGCGCACTAGATGTGAAATAGGCCTAACACTTTCCCAATATACTTCTGCAACCTACCCTGCTCCTGTAAGCTTATCTCTCTGAGGCACATATACCTTTATTGTTGTTGTAGCTTTGATCCTTCTTGTCTAGAGACTGAAATCGAACAAACTGAGCAGGTCACGTCACTGGTGGGGATGCGGCTGCTTCTCTGTGATTGACTTCAGTCTGGGCATGCATGTCTAGATCACACATCTGTCACAAATGCTTGCTTTGCTTATGCTTCGATGCCGCCAGGCCAATGGCGATATGGGGCATGCGTCCGAGGTGGTATTAGTATGTGGATCTACTGGACTACAGGGGGACCAGGCCTACCCGGACTAGTGGAGGGCAGTGATCGGGGTCTGTGGTAGCTGAACAAATGTGCAAGGTGGTACACATTAGGACTTCATGACACTGCACATCTTCAGGTTTAAATAATAAAGTTTACTTAACATAAAAGTCACATTACAGAATGCAAGTACAGCAATGCCAGGCTCCCAATTCAGCACATCTGGTGAGGATAACATCACAGGTAGGCAGACATCATCACTGGATGGACCCCAGGGAACAGGCTGGACATCGAGACACAGGCGGGACATGGAGAGCACAGATCCAGGAACACAGACATGGCAGCTTAGGACACCGGCTGGTCAGATCCAAGAATTCAGGCAGAGCCGCCACCGGAATACAAGGCTGGAGACTCCCCAGGAAAATGGAGGATGAGCCCAACCAGGAACACAAACGGAACCAACTCTGAAACACAGGCTGGATGACCAGAAACTCAGAACTGGACATCTGGACACAGACAGGACATATGGGACAAGGGACATCAGTATCCAGGCACCAGGCAGTGGTCATCAGACTCCGAACACGAGACATGGCACCAGGCAGTGGTAATCAGGCTCAAGTCATCAGACACTGGATGGAATGGACTCAAGCAAGATGATGCAAGCACCGTAGGAGCAGACTGGAGCTGCATGACATAACACTCCAGGAGCGTACCGGGGCTAAGTAGCACAAGCACGGCAGAACAGTTTGAGCACAACAATCATGGATCAGAGCTGAGTGACACAAGCTCTGCAGGAGCGGACTGGAGCTGGATGGTGAGGGCAGAGCACAGTGGCATGAGCACAGCGTAGTACATGCTCAGCAGGAACACTGGACTCCTACTTCAAAAGATGAACAGAGGTTTATTCATAAGATACAGGAAACTCATAGTCTTTAGGTTCAGGGTACAAGGCACAGAAGGATTCCAGGAATATCACACAGTAGGAATCCAGATTCAAGGCAAGGACACTGGTACCAGGGTAGACACAGACAGGACAGGTCCAGGGACAAAGACAGATAGACATTAGCTATCACAGGACTGATTGCAGGCAGAGCTGGAGTTGGAATTACAGGCTGACCAGGAGCAGCATGCTGAACCATGGCTAGATTCTCAAATCTAACGCAAAGCTCTGGCAACGCCCAACAAGGGAAGGGGAACTTTAAATAGGAGCTGCCCCTCAATAATAGGCTAAGGACAGCAATTCAAGGTGCACACCACCCCAAATAAAAGCAGAGAAAGTATGTCCACGTGCTCCCTAGGCACAAACAGGAGCCAGTATACACAACACGGGACCTGAGGCCTAGGCTTCTGGCAACGGCTGCAAGCCTGGACACATGTGGATAGTCATTCACTAGCAGCAGAAGACCTTGCAACCAACGGATACCTTCCACAGTAAGGCAGTCAGGGACCGCACACGTGGATGGTCGTGCAGCTCAGCAAGGACTTTACAACACGCTTACGGCTACGCAATGGAGCTGGGAACCGAGCAGCATCCTTGAAAGTAACAGACCACAGTATCTCAGCTGGTCAGGGGAAGGAGCATAGGGTAAGAGCACAGACATGCACAGCAACACCATGAAATTAAGGTACAAACAGAACTGCGTTACAACTTCACTTACCTCTCAGCCTCCACCAATGAGGTGCCCTGCTCTGTTTGTCCAATTCCAGTCTCCAACCCTAAAGGATCAAAGCTACGAGCCTCAGAGAGATAAGCTTACAGGAGCAGGGCAAGTAGAAGAAGTAGAAGTGTTTGATGCACGACAGTGACGAGAGTGAAATGTGTGTTTTTGGGTGTGTGTGATGCGTGTGTGGTGTATGTGGTAAGAGTGGCTGGCTGTATAACCCTTTGGATTGAGCTGTCATTCATTGATAGAGCGATCCAAAGCACCTGGTGGGGATCGCTCTGATCCCCGCCGGGATCCCAGGTCCTGTGAAGCAATCATTGGACCTGCATTCCATTTCCTGGACAGCCCAGAGTCTTGCAATAGCACAAGAAGCTGTCCCGATTCACTTTCTGTCAGTGATGACCCAGTGACATCACAAGCAGGGAGTGATCATTTCTCCTATGTTTGGATGGGCTGTAACCCATCCAAGCATAAGAGAAACAATCAGACTGTGGAATGCTTAGGCCCTCGAGTGGTTAATGTACAGTATGGAAAAAAAGTGTAAAAGTTCAAATCACCCCGCTTTTACTCCATTGAAAATAAAACTATTAAAAAAATAAATAATACACATATTTGGTATCGCCACATTCAGAAATTCCAGATCTATCATAATATAAAATCTATTAATCAGATCTGTAAACTACATAATGAAAAAAAAAAGTCTAAACGCCAAAATTAAAATTTTTTGGTCGTCGCAACATTATAATAAACTGCAATAACGGGCGATCAAAACATTGCATCAATCCAAAAATGGTATCAATAAAAACATCAGCTCAAGACTCACAAAATAAGAGGTCACACAGCGCCAAACCCCGAAAAATGAGGACACTAAGGGTGGCAGAAAACGGCACCAAAGGCACAATTCTTTTTCTTTAAAAACATCTGAATTTTTCTCACCACTTGGATAAAAGTAAAAGTATACATATTTGGTATCTACGAACTCGGACCGACCCGAGGCATCACCCCGTCATGTCAGTGTTACCATATAGTGAACATGGTGAATAGAAACCTAAAAAAACTATTATGTAATTGCACTTTTTTTTTGCAATTTCACCGCACTTTGAATTTTTTTTTACCATTTACCTGTACACTGTATGGCAAAATAAATGATTGCATCTGAAAGTACAACTTGTCCTGCAAAAAACAACAAGCCGTCATAGGTCTATATTGACAGAGAAATAAAAAAGTTATGGCTCTTGGAAGAAGGGGAGGGAAAAACGGATAATCGCCGGGGGGTGAAGGCGATAAAGCATGTACTGTATATTAGAAAGTAGCCTAGATTATAGTAATAAATTAGATAGGAAGTTAAAAGAAAAGTGCTTGGTCTTGGACTAACCCTTTAAGAATGATAAATAGAGGAGATTTTCACGAATAGCAGGATGTCAGGCGAGTGCAATATATTTATAGAACCAGAAACCTATTCGGGAAGTGCATCATTCACCTATGTCTTCCCTTACAATGAGTATTCTCAGAACTGCAGTAATACCTCCTTATACATATTAAACTTCACAAATATATTCATATTAATAGTATTGCATCGTACCCAAACTACTGTCATCTGATATGCCTCCTTATACAGATGAGATCTCAAAGACTACATTAGAGTTTGCAATGTTAGATCAGCTCTGTATTATCAGAGACTGATGTTTTTATTCTTGTCACTCTTATATTGATGGGTGAAGGACATGGTGCACTTTTCTAGGTTTTGGTTATTTTAGGGCAATTAATTAAATACCACTCTTCCAGTGTTGTAACTTGAAGATCATGGGCCCCGATGCAAAAGCACCAACGGGGCCCCCATTTATCGCAAATCTTTAACAGCATTTGTCTTTTTCAAGAGGCCAAAGGAGCTTTTGGGGCCCCCCCTAGGCTCCAGGGCCCGGGGGTGATTTCAACCCCTGCACCTATTATAGTTACGTCCCTGTATTCTTCAGTGAATTTACATTGCAAAAACCTGCTGACAGATTTCCTTTAAAGGAGGTGCAATCTTTTATATTTTACTAGCAATCTACGCTGTGCACATACACTGACTCTTTATGCAATGACTCCGTTCATTATCTCAAATGTAATCGCAGGAAATCTTCGTTGTAAAATATTTACTTTGTATCTTTAATAGACTATATCACTGTACACTGAAATTGTTACTAACTTAAAGAGAACCCAGCACCTTAAACATCATGTAATTGGGTTTCTGGTGACCCCTTTATACCCCCAGACTGGCCCCTGATTACTTCAGAAAATATGTTTGATAGTGTGCCTGCCGTGTAGTAGCCGGTCTGGTTGGATGTGGCTCTCTTCAGTCCGGACTGCCCCTCCGACTGTAAAACCTGCCCCACTACCTGTAATATGCCATCGCTCCTGGTCTCAGTGACGGCATTGCACCTGTGCAGTGGCGTGGAACACTGAGCTGTACTGAGCCGCAGTGACCAAAGACTCGCGAGACTTGTGAAGACTCGCTAGACTTTGTGCCGCTCAATACAATACACTGACCCACGTCACTGCGCAGGAGCAATGTTGTCACTGAGACCAGGAGCAATGGCATATTACAGGCGGGGTGGGGCAGGTTTTACAGGCGGAGGGGCGGCCCGGACTGAAGAGAGCCACATCCCACCAGACCGGATACTACACGGCAGGCACACTATCAAACATATTTTCTGAAGTAATCAGGGGCCAGTCTGGGGGTATAAAGGGATCACCAGAACCCCAGTTACATGATTTTTAAGGTCCTGGGCAGTGTTTAGAACGCCCAAAGGGAGTGACAGGTTCCCTTTAAAATAGTCCTAATTAGTGATGAGCGAGTGGCGTAATATTCGTACTTGCTACACTTTTCATGAGTACTTTTTAACACTCGCATATTTGTCCAAATAGTGAGTACAATGTAAGTCAATGAGAGATTGGCTCCGCCCACACACATCCGGTTATAAAACAAGTATTTCCGGGACAGCACGAGTATCGCGAGATTACTCGGTATTCGCCGAGTAGCCCGAGTACAGTGATACTCGTGCGAGTACCGAGTAGTCACAAGCGTACTCGCTCATCACTAATTATATTATTTGTTTCTTTTTTATATTTTCCTTTATATATAGATAGATATATACCAAACAGATTCTGGGCAGCATATGTAGGTGCTCATGTTCATGGATGGTAACCCCAAAATCCAAATGTGGCGCCCCACCGGTCAGTGCGGTATTCCTGAAAGTGCAGCCCCACCAGGATCACTAAATAGGGTTGAGCCCCTTAGAAGAGAAAAAGGGTACCTCTTAGCACCTGACGGGCCTGGTAGACGAGTGAGTTGTGCAGGACAGCGCAAGGATAGTAAGGAGGTGCAAGCAAGACACAGAGGACAGCTAAAGTGCTAAGGAAGGAACTCTCTGGGAGCCTCAAAGAGACTTTATTCTCCTCAGTGACTACCCGGCCAGCTACCCGCTAAAGAACTGTGTAACTGTAAACTTTTACAAGTAAAGTACCCGTACAGAGTCAGCAAGCCTCCGGTGTCTTATTCTATTAAGCTGCTACCATGAAAACCAGCACAGGAGCTACGCTGCCCCGGGACCTGCTCCACTTGCAGAGAGCTATTCCACCCAAGCTGCAATACCATCATCCCCGGAGGTCTGACAGCGGCACTGGTGAACTCACCAGAAACTGCAGGTGGCATCACGAGACATTTATTATTTTCTTTTATTTTTCCCATTTTTGCCAGTGACCCCAGGGTATGGGTCTGGGCAGGCCACCAGTGACCTCTCCTTACAGTAAATGCCCAGATACCGAGTCCCCATTGACCCCTGGGCGGGTCACAAATAGGTACTCAAAAATTGTTTGCTCTCAGAATATACCGAAACGCGTCACTTTTTAATGCCTGTCCTTTTATCACATATATAATTACATTTTTTTTATTATTATGCTTTTCACATATACTCATATATTTAAGTTTATAATAAAACAATAAATATATAAAGACAAATCCGATTTAAAGTACCAGAGTGTACTGTAACGAAGGATTCAAGTGAAGCAGAGTAATCTTCTATGAAAATAAAAAAAATGTTCCTAGCAGAGGATGGTTTCGATCCATCGACCTCTGGGTTATGGGCCCAGCACGCTTCCGCTGCGCCACTCTGCTGTCTAGGAGCTGCAGAAGATCTGTAACATGAGAATAATCAGTATGAGGCCATGTGCTGTGAGATGAGATGTCAGCTCTGCGTCCTAGGAAATGTCACTGCTCAAAAGATTCTCACAAAAGTCAAATTAGCCATCCAGTCCTGTGTGCTGATCCGGTCTGCGGCTGTCAGAGTCATCCCGGACAGCCCCAGACCGGATCACGCCGCAGTGTGAAGGCACCCTAAGAGGTCCATCCACTGACCTGGAAACATTCCCCAAACTGAGCGCAGGGGGAGAGAGTGGAGAAGGCCTCCACACATTGGCTTCCTCAGGGGTGTCTATATCCAAAACTGGAGGTACAGATACACCCATGAGGAGCACAATAATCAGAGTTTGATTGAAATATGAGGAACAAAAAGTCAATTATATTAAGATACATTCCAGACCCCTGTCGGCAGTTTCCTCTTATTGGAAACATTATGGTCTGGCAGATTAATATATATGTGTGCACTACCCTCAGTTTGGTCCACATGGTCCACCTATACCTAGGAGCCTGCAGACTGTTCATAAGTAGGGTTTTGTGATCCTATTTTTTGATACATGTTATTATCTTTATACTGCTAGTTGTGCTCATTTATGTGCTATTATGGTTTATGAGTTTGAATACACATGTGCGGTATAATTCATCTTTGTATGACTCCAATACATGAGCATTACTATCTTTGATATACAGCTGCATCTCAATGAATTAGAATATCATCAAAAATTTAATTTATTTCAGTAATTCAATACATAAAGTGAAACGCATATATTATATAGAGTCATTACACACAGAGGGATCTATTTCATGTGTTTATTTATGTTAATGTTGATGATTATGGCTTACAGCCAATGAAAACCCAAAGGTCATTATCTCAGAAAATTAAAGTAAAGAGGATGAAGGGTTAAAAACCGTGCTGCCGTATTCCACCAGACATCAAAGGGTGACTATAATATTGATTTATTAGTCAACGTGTTTCAGGGCTCCCAGAAGCACCTTGAAACATGGCGATATGATATTGATTTAACCTGAGGAAGGGACCAGGGAGGCCTGAAACGTGTTGACTGATAAATCAATATTATATTCAGGTTTCTGTACCAAATATTAAGTTTTGTTTTTCTCTCAGTTAGGCCAGGGTTACATATGCCAGCCATTTTGCCCTGGATCCGTTATTGGCATCAGTTTTTGGACTTTTTGTTTATCTAAGTCCAAAAATGGAATCCGTTACCGGATGGTTCACTTAAGTGTCTGCGTTTTTCAGAAACGCTATTCTGTTGTTTCCTGCGCCCCTGCTAGCAGCGTTTTTGGGAGCAGGAAAAAAACGCATAGCGTTTTTTTAACATGGGGCCCTATAGGAAACGCATCCATTAACACATGGTACATATAGGCACCATCCTTTATCGCATGCATTAACACATAGCGTTTTTTTAAGAAAAAATGACTAAGTCCAAAAAACGTTCAGGGGCACAAAAGGCACAAAACGCAGCCTATAAAAAACAGATTTGATTTTAGAAACACTCTAGAAAACTGATTGCCATGTGTGACCCTAGCCTTATACTGTTTGGAGGGCTGTATGGAGGCCATTATATTGCTTGGAGTGCTGTGAGTGGCGATTATACTGTTTGGAGGGCTGTGTGGTGCCTATTATACTGTTTGCATGGCTGTGTGGGGTCAGTTATGCTGTTTGGAGGGCTGTGTGGAGGCCACTATATTGTTTTGGGGCCTGTGAGAGGCAATTATTCTGTTTGGAGGGCTGTGTGGGGCCATTGTACTAGTTGGAGGGATGTGGGGTGATTATACTATTTGGAGGGCTGTGTGGGGGCCATTATACTGTTTGGAGGGCTGTGTGGGGGCCATTATACTGTTTGGAGGGCTGTGAGGGGCAATTATATTGTTTGGAGGGCTATGTGGGGCAATTATATTGTTTGGAGGGCTGTGTGGGGGCCATTATACTGTTTGGAGGGCTGTGTGGGGGCCATTATACTGTTTGGAGGGCTGTATGGGGGCCATTATACTGTTTGGAGGGCTGTGTGGGGGCCATTATACTGTTTGGAGGGCTGTGAGGGGCAATTATATTGTTTGGAGGGCTATGTGGGGCCATTGTACTATTTGGAGGGATGTGGGGTGATTATACTATTTGGAGGGCTGAGTGGGGCCATTGTACAGTTTGGAGGACTGTGTGGAGGCCATTGTACTGTTTGGAGGGCTATGTGGAGGCCATTGCACTGTTTGGAGGGCTACATGTGGAACATTATACTCTTTAGAGGGCTATGTGAGGGCCATTGTACAGTTTGGAGGATTATGTGGTGCTAATTATACTGTTTGGAGGGGAAACACGGAAGACACATTTTTTTACCCCCGAGTTTTACCGTTTACCGAGATAGAAAAGGGAGATGTCAGAGCTCGCTGACAGATCCTTAGTTAGCCCATTCTCCAGCCAGCAATAAAAGGTTTAAGAAAAAAGCTATAAAGGCAAATGGGGCAACTTTGTAATGAAAACCAATTGTAAAAATGATTTTCAGCTAAAGATACCTACATTTAACAAAAGATAATTGTCGATGCAGGTGTCATATGTAATAATTAAGCCCCCTGGGCCGGATGCACCTGCAGCTTCTGCGCTCTCTATATAATTACAGCTCGCTCTATCTCCATCAGCTGGTTGTCACCGATACTCACAGGTTTTTTACGTATTATTCTTTTTGATACAATCTACTTTCTATTGAATATACCGATGCATTGCTCAGTATTTGGTTTGTATTCTCAGTACAACATGCATGGTAATTATTAGAGTAATAAGGACCGAGCTCATATCTGAGTCACTGCACACGTGCGGATAATACTGATAACATTGCTGAGATCTGCATGTTTATAGAAGCAGAGTGGCGCAGCGGAAGCGTGCTGGGCCCATAACCCAGAGGTCGATGGGTCGAAACCATCCTCTGCTACAAGCATTTTTATTATTTTATACATATTATAATATTACATACATATCCCATATAATATTTACCTTGTGGCATCTGTCATCCACTTCCTATCACAAGATTGGCCAGCACAAGTTGCGGGCACCATATTTGGACATCCAAGTGTTGGGTGTCAAAATATGGCACCGCTAGCGGTCTAACTTGGATTTCATCACTCACGCCGCCCGCAACCCACAATCCACCCTCACAAACCTGTCGCCGCAGCCTGCCTGCCACATACACAACAGAATGAGACCCTCTTGAACCTGTGGCGATGTCATGGTAATGGACAGAGTCACATATCACATGCCTGTGACCTCACCATCCTTTAGAAGACACAGAATAGGAGAGCACAAAGATCAGGTACAGCCAGCGTCTCCCCCGGTCTCTGGACAAACCCCACCCCGACATAATTTCAGAGCTAGCGGCCGGAGGTGACTGTCAGAGATGGGGGAGCGGAACTTACAGTGGAACATCATCATCAGGCCATAGTGGAAGGAGGAGGTGTTCAATGGGCATGGCTAAAAGTCAGAAATTGATGGATGTATTCTCAATGGTTAGAAGGGCATGACTGAGCTTCTGCCCTTAGGCGGGGGGGTGAAACTGGTCCCATACAGTGGGAATGTTCAATACAGAAATAACCCTTACTTTACTATCCACATGGGTGCAGCGCCCGGCAGGGCCGTGTGGTACTCGGTGGTTGCTTGGGAGGTCACGGTGGCTGTGACCCGGCTCCGTGGCCCTGGCCGTGCATAAAAAGGGGATTATTTACAGGGGATAAGTTTGTGACGCAACCTGTGGTTATTCTGGTCAAGGTGACCACCACTGCTATTGGATCTCTGGGGCCGGTGGAATGGCTGCCTGGATGGTATCGCTTCCCACAGATAGAACGTGGCCCCAGGGTTAGTGGAAAAGTTTATAGAGATGGTGATGGTGTCTGTGTAGCGGTGC
This sequence comes from Allobates femoralis, assembly GCA_033576535.1. Lineage (NCBI taxonomy): Eukaryota > Metazoa > Chordata > Amphibia > Anura > Aromobatidae > Allobates > Allobates femoralis. The sequence continues at coordinate 81,499,932 of JARQOC010000004.1, forward strand.
AGGAGAGTGCGGGGAATAACTGGAAGAGACCAAGTTTGCAGTTCTTTACCTTTTACTTGTAACCACGTGGTGCAGTCCGGGACACTGATGACCAGGTCCAGGAGGATACGGGCAGCCAGGGAGCAGTCAGATTCCACCCCGCCAGGTGTGTTTGAGATCTGCCTGCTGTGCTTTCCCAGTTCAGGGTCCCAGTGCTTGGTGATACTCTGCAGCCCTATCTCTCTCTCCCTCTGCTTTGTTGTGAGCCCGTATGGCAGACAGTATGAGCCCCTTGTGTACTCTGCCGGGTGGCTGGCAGCTCTGGGCCCTCTTCACTCGTGTGCTGCTGGTTCTGAAGTGCGGCCGGGAAATGTGCAGATCCCTGTCCTCCAGAAGTGGTCAGCGGGACTTGCAGGTCCCGACTGACCCAGGACTCTGGCATCCTTCTTTAGCGCGGCCTAGAATAAGCCTCTCAGCGGCTCTACTCTCCAGGACCTACGTTGTCATCATCCTCCCTCCTAGACTCCTAGTCTAGACACAACTAACTACTTGTTCCTCCCTCCCAGCTTTTACTACTGCTAATCCCCTCCTGCTACCAGAGAGAGACGCTCACCTCCAAACAAGGGTTCAGACCTCCCCCCTCTGGCCAGGACAGCTGTGTGGATGCTTGGGATACCTCGTGTGGGGTCTATTTCTGCTCCCCAGCATGACATTACCCCCGCCACATGGGCATAGAGTTGATTATAATAGAAGCGGGGGTTTAGGGGTAAGACCACCAGATGGGGGAGTGAAGCCCCCTCTTGCATAATTTTGTCTTCTTATATTATACAGCTCTTTAGAGCTTTGCCCCCCCCCTGCACCCCTCCCATCTGGGGGTCTTACTTTCAGACACTCGTTTCTATTATAATCATCTCTATGCAACGTGGATAGTAAAGTAATAGTTATCTCTTTAAAGAACATTCCCACTGTACGGGACCAGTTTGGTCCCCCGCCCAGGGGCAGCAGCTCAGTTACGCCCTCTAACCTTTAAGAATATGTACATCAATTTCGGGTGTTTGACCACGTCCATTGCACACCTCCACCCACTGTGGCCTGAGAAAGACGCCCTCTGTAAGCTCTGCCCCCCATCTCTGACAGTCACTTCCGGCCACTAGTTCTACAACTATGCCCCCCTCCCCCGATCTCTCCATGCTCCCCTTTCCTTGTCTCCGCAGGCTGCCCTCACCTCCCCCACTCTCTGCATGCTCCCTTCTCCTCCCCCAGTCTTTGCATGCTACACACCACACACACACACACACACACACACACACACACACACACACACACACACACACACATCAGATGGCACCCTGTGGATTAATGGGAAGGGAGGAGTGTAGAGTCCAGCAATGGAGTCAGTGAGCTCCATATATACTAGAGAAAGGAAAAAAAAAAACAGACAGCACTTCCTAGAGTAGGGGTAGGGACCTCCAGGCCTCAAGAGCCACACACAGTGCATATTTTCAGTATTTCCTTAGCATTGCACAGAAGTTGGAATCATCACCTGTGCAGGTGATTTAATTATCACCTGTGCAATGCTAAGAAAATCCTCAAAACATGACCTGTGTGCTGCTCTTGAGGCCTGGAGTTCCCCAGCACTGTCCTAGAGGACTAAAACATAGGGTGCCATCTGATGTGTGTGTATCCTACTGCAGCCCAGGTAAAGCTGATTTCACATCACGTTTTGATCCGATCCAGGGCTGTCCGTTGTGGACAGCCGCACGCATGTGTCTGGTTCCTGGATCCTCCCAGACCAGTGCAATCCGGCCCCATAGGCTCCCATGTTAGGGAGTGCCAGATTGCCCCGGATCCGGGAGGATCTGGGAGAATTCGGAAGTATCCGGTTTGGGGAGATTTTTCTCCCCGGACACAAAAATCGTGCATGCAGCATTTTTGTGTCCGGGTGAAAAATCCGTTGTCCTCCCGGATTCACCCGGACATATGGAAACCAGATGGCAGATACTGTAGCTGCCATCTGGCTCCATCTGGGCCCATAGACACACTATTGGGCAGAAATGTGATCCAGGCCTATCCGGTTCTCATCGGATCGGCCCGGATCACAAAAAACATGATGTGAAACCAGCATAACAAGAGACCTCATGAGGTCCGAGAGAGGTTTTACTGTAGTTGGGGAGCCATCAGATTTAAAGTACCGTCACACGCGGCAACATTGCATGCAATTTCACTATCAATTTGCTGGTTGCAGTGAAATCATGGACACATTGTTCCATTTGTACACAGCAACAAAATCGAACAATGTGTCCATGATTTCACTGCAACCAGCAAATTGCCAGTGAAATTGCATGCAAAATTGCCGCATGTGATGGTATGTGGTGGCTCAGTGGTTAGCACTGTATGATAGCTCAGTAGTTTGCACTGTATATGGTGGCTCAGTGGTTAGTGTGGCAATCTGTGCCAGGTCACCACAGGCTCCCTTGGGACACTGAAGGATTTCTCACAACAAGTAACCCACTTACACACAACACCTTTCACCCCAGGCCTGTAGGGGGAGCTCCACTGGTTGCCTTAAGCCAGTTCCCCCTATAAACGCGGGTTCTGGAGGGAAAACACCACAGTGTGCAGTCACTACAGAACTATGAAGAGCTGAGCTGGTACTGGAGCCGTGCTAGGCCCATACTGGCATCCACCTGAGACAGTGGTAGACCCGCAGAGTAGAGGTCGAAGGCAGAGGAGAGAAACGTTCTACAAGAAGGGGGCAGAAGAGTCATACTGACTCACCCCATCAGAGTTCCGGTCACTGGGTCCAAGCTGCAGGCACAGAGAGGATAGGCCCTGCAGAGAATCCAGCACCACAAGGAAGTTTAGCTTCCAGGATACCCACAGCATCAACAATTGAGAGTCGGGGACCGTGAGCGCAAACGGGATCCTAAGAGAGAGCCCTCAGTGCAGTAACCCGGGTGTGGAGAGAGAGAGAGAGACAGAGAGAAGTGAAGGTCCGGTAAGGTTACATGCCTGCCAGACTCCAAACAGAGCAACTGAAACCAGGAGACCTACAACCCTACTCGCTGTGGAGATCCTAAAGTGTTTCCCTCAATTCTGGATGAGTGTACCGTACAGAACATCAGTAAAGGTGCCAAAACACTTTTATGTGTGGTGTCCCTCCTTCCATCCGCACCACACTGACCACTCTCCCCTACTCCCACCTTGCACAGAAACGACTGTGCTGCCCTATTACTCCGTTACAACCTACAGCCCCGGGGAACCCGCTCGTCCTGTAGGGAGCGGTTCCACCTTGCTGCCGCCCATCACCCCGGAGGCCCAAGCAGCGCATCTGCCATCACCGGAACCCTACAGGTGGCGTTACAACTCGACAGAATTTTTATTATTTTTCCTTTTACTCATTTTTGATCTGCATCCCCCGGGCCCACGGCCTCAGGCACTGCTACCCGTGACTTCCCCTCCAGACCGCACCTGAGTGACCCGAGTACCCCCAGGGCCTGGGCTGGACATTAGCACTGTAGGGTAGCTCAGTAGTTTGCACTGTATATGGTGGCTCAGTAGTTTTCATTGTATATGGTGGCTCAGTGGTTAGCACTGTATATGGTGGCTCAGCCGTTAGCACTGTATATGGTGGCTCAGTGGTTAGCACTGTATATGGTGGCTCAGTGGTTAGCACTGTATACGGTGGCTCAGTGGTTAGCACTGTATATGGTGCTTCTGTGGTTAGCATTGTATACGGTGGCTCTGTGGTTAGCACTGTATACGGTAGCTCAGTGGTTAGCACAGTATATGGTGGCTCAGTGGTTAGCACTATATGGTGACTCAGTGGTTAGCACTGTATACGGTGGCTCAGTGGTTAGCACTGTATATGGTGGCTCAGTGGTTAGCACTGTATATGGTGGCTCAGTGGTTAGCACTGTATATGGTGGCTCAGTGGTTAGCACTGTATATGGTGGCTCAGTGGTTAGCACTGTATATGGTGGCTCAGTGATTAGCACTGTATATGGTGGCTCAGTGTTTAGCACTGTATACGGTGGCTCAGTGGTTAACACTGTTATGGTGGCTCAGTGGTTAGCACTGTATATGGTGGCTCAGTAATTAGCACTGTATGGTGGCTCAGTGGTTAGCACTGTATACGGTGGCTCAGTGGTTAGCACTGTATACGGTGGCTCAGTGGTTAGCACTGTATACAGTGGCTCAGTGGTTAGCACTGTATATGGTGGCTCAGTGGTTAGCACTGTATACGGTGGCTCAGTGGTGAGCACTGTATATGGTGGCTCAGTGGTTAGCATAGTATGGTGGCTCAGTGGTTAGCACTGTATACGGTGGCTCAGTGGTGAGCACTGTATATGGTGGCTCAGTGGTTAGCATAGTATGGTGGCTCAGTGGTTAGCACTGTATATGGTGGCTCAGTGGTTGGCACTGTATACGGTGGCTCAGTGGTGAGCACTGTATATGGTGGCTCAGTGGTTAGCATAGTATGGTGGCTCAGTGGTTAGCACTGTATACGGTGGCTCAGTGGTTAGCACTGTATACGGTGGCTCAGTGGTTGGCACTGTATATGGTGGCTCAGTGGTTGGCACTGTATATGGTGGCTCAGTGGTTAGCACTGTATATGGTGGCTCAGTAATTAGCACTGTATGGTGGCTCAGTGGTTAGCACTGTATACGGTGGTTCAGTGGTTAGCACTGTATACGGTGGCTCAGTGGTTAGCACTGTATATGGTGGCTCAGTAATTAGCACTGTATATGGTGGCTCAGTGGTTAGCACTGTATGGTGGCTCAGTGGTTAGCACTGTATATGGTGGCTCAGTGGTTAGCACTGTATGGTGGCTCAGTGGTTAGCACTGTATATGGTGGCTCAGTGGTTAGCACTGTATGGTGGCTCAGTGGTTAGCACTGTATATGGTGGCTCAGTGGTTAGCACTGTATGGTGGCTCAGTGGTTGGCACTGTATACGGTGGCTCAGTGGTTAGCACTGTATATGGTGGCTCAGTGGTTAGCGCTGTATACGGTGGCTCAGTGGTTAGCACTGCAGCCTTGCAGCACTAGGGTCCTTGAGTCAACATCTGTAAGGAGTTTGTATGTTCTCCCTGTTTGCGTGGGTTTCCTCCAGGTTCTCCAGTTTCTTCCCACATTTCAAAGACATACTGATAGGATGTTTAGATTGTGAGCCTCAATGGGGACAGTAATGCAAATGTGTGAAAAATTCTATGGAATAAATAATGTTATGTAAATGAAGAATTATTATGAATATAACAACAATAAAATAGAGATAATAATAAAACGAGAAATCCAATTCCAAGCCCCTTGTTATACTGTAATGTAGATTACAGAATAATCTCTAGTGATCTCCCTACCTGTAGTATGGTCATTGTACCATTCTGTAGTATACAGTTTGGACTTTCAGTTGTCTCTGTGGCGCAATCGGTTAGCGCGTTCGGCTGTTAACCGAAAGGTTGGTGGTTCAAGCCCACCCAGGGACGTTTTTATTTTTACTTAATGTTGTAGTCTAAGGTTAGTCCACCAATGACGAGAGCAACTTTTGCTAGTATTGTGTTTCTAAATTGCCCTAGATTATTTTTTTGGAGGGGGGGTTTGAACATAACATTGTATTATATATCACGTCCTGTAAGAGACACAGGTCACACTCCGGACGGCAGCCTTGTAGATCTCCACCTGCTGTTGAGGACGGCACATTGCGGAGCAGAGAATACAGGGGGAATTTATAGGACAAAGTTGTTTAGAACGCCTATAATAAGAAAAGTCCTCGACTCCAGACACACAATGATGGTCCCAGGGACTAAACCAAGAAAATGGATTATTGAGCAGAAACTAATGTAGGTTAAGAAGAGTAGAAAAAGAAAATGTACGTTATATTAAAAGTCAAAGTTTGTTTAAAATATGAATATAAATACTGGACAAAAATTGTGTGAGAACACTGAAAGTTGTAGAATTTTTTTTCTTTTACACCAAAACTATACAAATTTTCAAAGGTTTCTGCGCAAAGATTCTCTCATAAAAGCTTTGATGAATTAATAATAATAAAACTTTATTTGTATAGCGCCAACATATTCCGCAGCGCTTTACAATACAATGGTACAATGGTACATATAAGAAAAATATACGATACAGAATGGCAGGTAATACAGAACAGTTGTTACATACAATAAACATAGAATACAATAAATACAATACAATAAAAAGGCAAAAAATAAAGGTGACCCTGCTCGAAGGAGCTTACAATCTACGACGGGATGGGAACACAAAGTACAGGGGCTTATAGCAATGAATATCTTATGTCTAAATGACTACTGTTAGGGAGAAGGATAGGCCGCCCTGAAGAGGTGTGTTTTTAGGGAGCGTCTGAAGCTATGCAAGTTGTGGATGGTCCTAATATCTTGGGGTAGGGCATTCCAGAGGATTGGTGCAGCTCGAGAGAAGTATTGGAGTCGGGAATGGGAGGTTCGAATTAATGCCGATGTTAGTCTGAGGTTGCATTCAGAGCGAAGGGGACGGGTGGAGTAGTAGACAGAGATGAGGGTAGAGAGGTAGGGTGGTACTGCATCATGAATAGCTTTGTGGGTGACAACAAGCAATTTGAATTGGATTCTATAGTGTACGGGTAGCCAATGCAGTGACTGGCACAGAGCAGAAACATCTGAGTAACAATTTGCTAGGTAGGTGATCCTGGCTGCTGCATTGAGGATAGACTGGAGAGGGGAAAGCTTACTGTGGGGGAGGCCAGCTAATAAAGAATTACAGTAGTCAAGGCGGGAATGGATCAGGGCCACGGTGAAGGTTTTAGTTGTTTCCATGGTGAGGGAAGGGCAAATGATATTTTTCAGATGCAAGCGACAGGAGCGGCTGAGAGATTGTATATATGGGGTGAAGGAGAGATCAGCGTCAAATATAACACCCAGACGGCGAGCCTGCTGACTGGGCGTTATCATGGTGCCGCACACCGAGAGAGGTGTCAGATTTAGGGAGGTTAGTGGAGGGCGGGAGCAGAAGAAGTTCAGTTTTGGAAAGGTTGAGTTTCAGATAGAGAGTGGACATGATATTGGAGACTGCGGTTAGACAGTCATTGGTGTTCTTTATTAGAGCAGGAGTAAGGTCAGGTGATGAAGTATATAGTTGTGTGTCATCAGCGTAAAGATGGTACTGGAAGCCAAATCTGCTGATGGTCTGTCCGATCGGGGCTGTGTAGAGAGAGAAGAGGTCCAAGGACTGAACCCTGAGGGACCCCAATAGTGAGAGGAAGAGGGGAGGAAGTGGAGCCAGAGAATGATACACTGAAAGAGCGGTCAGAAAGATAGGAAGAGAACCAGGAGAGAGCCGTGTCCTTTATGCCAATGAAGTGCAGCATAGAGAGTAGGAGATGGTGGTCAACAGTGTCAAAAACTGCAGAAAGGTCAAGAAGGATAAGCAGAGAGTGGTCACCATCATGTTTTGCTGTCAGAAGGTCATTGGTCACTTTGATGAGGGCAGTTTCTGTAGAGTGAAGGGGGCAGAAGTCAGACTGTAATGGATCTAAAAGAGAGTGAGTGGAGAGGTAATGGGTGAGGCGGGTGTAGACCAGGTGCTCCAAGAGTTTTGAGATGAAGGGGAGATTGGAGACTGGTCTGTAGTTATTTGTGCAGGCTATGTCAAGGGACGTTTTCTTTAGTAGTGGAGTAAAAATAGTGTTTGAAGGAGGAGGGGAAGATGCCAGTAGAGAGGGAGAGATTGAAGATTGTGGTTAAGTGAGTGGTGACCACTGGAGAGAGGGTCTGGAGTAGGTGTGAGGGTATGGGGTCAGTGGTGCATGTATTGTCAGTCAAGGTGATTGACAGCCCTGGATAATCAAAAGCTGCAGTATCAAGCAAAAGTGGCCAACTCCTTTAAGCATTTAAAGGGAAACTCTGGGGAGAGAAAACTTTTTAGTACAGTCCCTGTCCTCCTACATGATGAAGAAGAGCAGTACACAGCTGTTCTAGGGTCTATAGCTCTCTTATAAATTAAGCATATCTGCTCATCAACTCTGCCCCCTCTCAGGGACAGAGAATTTTCAGCCTGGTAGATTAATGTAGGAGCACAAAGCTGGAGGTGTGTCAGTCGTGTGGCTACTGGGAGCTGCAGCATCACCTTACATTCCAGCCCTCTCAAATTTTTGTATAGGGAGGGGGTGTGGCAGGGTGTGTGGCTGCAAGCCCCATGCTTATACTACAATCCTGTCCCTGGTATGCCATCCTATGTGACAGGGGGGCCCTGTCACATCACCGTCAGACTCGGTGACTGTTATCCCTGGCCCATCGACTAGGCGGCGCTGGATTCTTTCGGCTAGGGGTGCCGCTATTAGCAGGGCCGGTGTTAGGCAAAGTGGGGCCCTAGGCAAAAGGTTAAAGTGGGCCCTAAATGCTCAGGCCACTTTCACATCTAACGCTTTGCTGCATTTTGCTCAATTTGCATTTCCATGCGTTTTTACCGCAAAAACGCATCAAAACGCATGCGTTTTTGTTCCCATTGATTTTAATGGAAACACATGCAAAAACGCATGTAAAAACGCATGTGCGTTTTCAAAAACAGAAAACGCATGCGTTTTTGCCAACGCTGCCCAAAACATCGGGGAAGGCGTTTTGTGCTGCGTTCGCAAAAATGCATGCGTTTTGCGTTTTTGAAAACGCACATGCGTTTTGCGTGCGTTTTTACATGCGTTCCCATTGAAATCAATGGGGGAAAAAACGCTAACGTTTTTAATGCGTTTTTAGCGGTAAAAAAGGCTAGAAAGGCAAATTTTGCAAAACGCACACCAACCTTAGATGTGGAACAGGCCGTAGTTATATGGTAAGAGTGACTTCATAAGTTGATTATCTAGGTCAGAATAAGAACATACTGAACATCATTTTTATTTCAATCATAAAAAAAAAAAAACAGAAATTTGTAAAAAAAAAAATATTTTTTTTTTATTTTCCGAGACCCATGATGTTTTAATTTTTGAAGATACATAGATATTTGAGGGCTTACTTTATGTGCCCTGAGCTGACATTTTTACTGATACCATTTTGAGTCAGATACAACATTTTGATCGCCTTTTATTGCATTTTATTGTAACAACGTGGTGGCCTAAAAAACATAATTCTGGCGTTTTTATTTTTTTCCCATTACGCCATTTACCAATTGGATTAATTTACTTCATATATTGATAGCTTAGATTCTTACGAACGCAGCGATACCAAATATGTGTATTTTTACATTTTTTTCACTGTTTTATTGCTATTTTCAGTTCAGCTCCTTTGGGGGCCCCTAACAGAGTGGGGGCCCTAGGCAACTGCCTAGTCTGCCCCCCCCTAACGCCGGCCCTGGCTATTAGGGGGCCATGTCCTCATTGGGACCTGCTCCTTTGGTTACTGTCTCTGCCGCTAGGCATTGCCATGTTCTTCCTGTTGGTGATGGTGGTGACAGGAGAGAGGTCACTGCAGAGGCATCTGGAAGGTGCTGGCTTCGTTCTGTCAGAAGTGGGGTGGTTGGTACCAGTCATGCATCACCATCTGGCCTAGGTGTAGGGGTGGTTCGGGTGCGGTCTGGCCTAAGAGAGAGAACCGCACCCTTGAAATACCCTGGGAACCTGTCCTGCAAGCCGCCAGATTTAGTCTTGGTTTTCCCAGTGATCTAGTTTGTGCTCTGTTAGATTTCTTCTGACATTGGCCTTGCTTTTTGACCCTTCTACAACCTGATAATTTTGTACCTTTGCTGTCCTCTTAGTTTTGACGCTGGCCTCTGACTATGTTTTTGGATCCTGATTTTTCTACTACCTGACCTCTTTGACTTTTTCCTTCCTGGTGGCCTCCCTGCTCCCGTCTGCTGCTCACCTATAGGCAGCTACATCCTGGGCTCTGCTGTAATTCCAGATCCCTGTATAAGGGTAAAGGATCTCGTAGTTCTCGGGGTGCTGCCTTACCGACTGTTCAGGCTTTGCAGTGGACGGTCGCCACACGTCCAGGCTTGAAATAGCAATCATGTCACCAAGCAGATACAAATACACGCTGTGATCCTCTGCTGTATGATGATGAATAATGTGTATTGTTATGGTGAGACTACAAGTAGAGGCAAAGCACTACACTGATCGATTCAGTTCTGCATGGTCTCCCCTCCTCCATAGGAACATGGTAGCTTCCTATCCCTTTCAACTTTCAATGGATCATCCTCATCACTCCCCACTGGAGTGTATGATGATCCTACAGCCCCCAAGGTCTGCCCCCTGACCCAGCTCCTGCTCTCTGCTGCTGCATGAAGCTCTATGTCACACATAACGAGATCGCTAATGAGATTGCTGTTGCGTCACAGATTTTGTGATGCAACAGCGATCCCGTTAGCCATCTCCTTCTGTGTGACACGCACCAACGATCTGGCCCTGCTGTGAGATCGTTGATCATTACACACTGCTCTGGATAATTTCTACGTCGTTGCGCTCCCGCTGGGAGAGCTACATCGTTGTGTTTGACAGAGACAATGACCAACGATCTCAATGCTAAGCTATGGAGTGACAATTCCCAACGACCTCCGTATAATTCTGGATCGCTAGTGCGTCGTTTTCACATCGCTGGTGAGATACCTGTTTGACATCTTACGACGTACCAGTGATCTCTGCACATCGTTATCGTTATCGGGATCACTGGTGTGACTGGGCCTTAAGGCTGAAATTTTATGTGCCGTGAGGGAGGGGGGAGATCAAAGAAGCAGATATGATTTTATTGAATTATAAGTGATCTAAAGATCCTAGAACTGCAGTGTACAGCTCTGCTTCATCATGTAGCAGGGCAGGGACTGTAATAAAAAGATTTATTTCCCCGGTGAACTTCTTTAATTTTATCCCAGCAGGAAGAGTGTCAGAGTGATTGCAAGGGTAAAGCTCCCGTAACACACAACGACGCAACAGCGATCCCGACAATGATAACGATCCTGTAGGGATTGTTGGTGCGTCGTTACCTGGTCACTGGGGAGCTGTCAAACAGGCAGATCTCCTCAGCGACCAGGGACAAGGGAGCCACCTCCACATCGCTGAAGCAGGGAGGACGCTGGTAACTATGATAAACAGAGGGTATCTAGGCAGCGCGCTCTGCCTAGATACCTGCGTCCTCCCTGCTTAGCGATGATATCCATGATAAACACCGGGTATCTAGGCAGCACGCGCTGCTTAGTTACCCGGTGTTTACCATGGTTACTAGCCTGTGAGGTCACTGATCGTTGGTCTCTCGCTGTCACACACAGCGATGCACCCTGACCAGCGTTAGACCAAGGACCAAAAAATGACCCAGAGCACTTTGTAACGATCAGCGATCTCACAGTAGGGGCCTGATCGCTGCTAAGTGTCACATGTAGCGAGATCGTTAGCGAGATCGCTGTTACGTCGCAAAACCTGTGAAGTTACAACGATCTCGCTAATGATCTCGTTATGTGTGATGGGAGCTTAAGGGACTGTGGTTCATCACTTTTGCTACTGCCTACAATGATGAAGGGTGGGGGCTCTGGTGTGAATTCTACTGGAAACTTAAATCTGGATAATATATTGTGGATTACTATACTAAAGCAACAAATGAAATTTGCGATATATCTGCTTCATTTTGTAGTCTTACAACGAAGACTGAGATATTTTAAATAATTTTGAAATATTTTTTTATGAATAAAGGGTCCTATGTATCAATACAGTTATAGATCAATCAAAATTTACATGAGGATTTACATTTCAGTGTGTGTTTTACAGTGTTTTATAAAATAGAAGTATTTTAGTAGTAACTCTGGTGGTTTGTCACTAGTGCGCTTCCATATATTTAAATGTATTAAACTTTTAGTATTAATAATTATTAGTGGACTTAGGAGCATTATGCAGTGGTCATGGGGCCAGGGTACTTGACTCTCCAGGGATTAACATTTCAGGGGATGTCACGGTGGCCTTCCATTGAAGTCGGAAGTCGCGATCTGTCATTAAAAAGGGGGAATTTAAAGGTAAATAGCTTATCGTGATGCCATCTGAGGTTTCTGGTCAGATTGGACCAGCGCTGCTTGTAATGGTCAGCAGATGATAGGTGTTGTGACAGCTTGATGGAGCACTCCCCTCCGATGGAGCAGGGCCCTAGGGTATAGTAAAGGTGATGATGTGGATAATGGTAGTAGTTGTTGATGCAGAGAGAAGAAGGAAGGAGTGGACAGACACAGGGGCTGCAGTTATTAACTCACCTTAACTTGCAGCTTAGTGCGAGGACAACCCAGCCGGTGTACTGTATTCTCCAAGGTTGCAGCTTGGCCAGCTTACAGGTAGTCCAGGTTCACTCTGCTGATACACGGAGTATAAGGCCTTTCCTTGCTGCCATTTGCTGTCTGACACTCTGTTACTCCTTTCCTCCCTAGTGTCCTGGTGGTTACAAGTCCCAAAGCAGGTGACTGCGGACCTTTCTGAGCGAGTCCTTTTGCCTGGGAGAGTCCACGGTGAAGTCCACACCTGAAGTTCAGTGACCTCCGGTTTCTCGGCTAGTCCTGCAGATCCCAGATCGAATTGAGGCCAGCACCCCAGTGCAACTGGTTCCTCTGCCTGGCCATCTAGCCAGCTGCAGATTCGGATCATCAGGCCTGCAGATTAGCAGAGGACCCTCCTTAACGGGTCCTGCTCTCTCCCCAGCTGCCTGAGTTTCCTAGAACTCACTCCATCTTGCTTCCATGCTGTTCTTCTCTTCTCTAATAACTCTTAACTAACTTCTCCCACCCCCTAGACCTACTCCTTCCTCCAGCCAGCAGATGGGGACTGCTCTATCAGCGAGCCTCTTCTGCCCAGCTTCTCCTTGGCCAGAAGTTTGGATTGGTATTGGGTGTGTGTTGACGTATCTCAGCAAAGCTTCTCCTCTTACTTGAGAGCATGATTCTACACCTATTGGATAGGTGCAGTACCACTATGGCAACCGAACCGCAAAGGCGCCACAGGTATAAGGCCAGAGACACACTGTGCGAGATGAATACGAGATGCTCACACGAGTCTTTTATTATCACTTACTCGGAACGGCCGACATCTCTCCGCATAGGAAAGCATCACCTTCATAGAAACAAAAGCAGCTGACGCGCTTCTGTTCAGAGAGTCGGCAGCCGTTCCGGGTGAGTCATGCGAGACTCGTGTGAGTATCTCGCATGCATCTCGCATAGAGTGTGTCTCACAAAGTGTGTCTCTGGCCTAAGTCTGAGGAAAAAGTAGCTCTGGACAGGTTCTTAGCGCTAATCCGATTACTTTAATTATTTTAAAACACTCCCTACTAAAAGAGGTGATAAGAGTAGGTGCACCAGAAGGTTGTGTGTCCTTCTTATGGCCCCTTTACACATCCCGATATCGGCGTCCAACTCCGATAAAAGGTCACGTGGTTCGTGCGTTGGCCCCGATATCGTTCGTGCGTTGTATGGTGTAAATGTCCAATTCGATGCAAGAACGATGCCAAAACGATATCGGGGAAGAAATGAGCGTGCTCTCCAACTGCCCGATATTGGATGGACGATGTGGCAGGATCGTGCTGTGTGAAAGCCCAACAACGATTTGGAGTACAACTTCCCCTATTCACTCCCATGTTAAATGGTCGTTCCTGGGTCGCCCGTACAAGGGGGCGAACACATCGCAGCGGCTTTGTCTGCCGATATTGCGCTGTGTAACATCTCCTTTGCGATCTTGGAATTCTGCCCAAAAAATGTGCGCTCCCGCGCCGTTGTATCCAACATCGTAACGATGTTGGGACGTGTAAAGTGGGCATTAGTGACTGACGGTTTGGCGTTTAGTATAGTGTTGCCGGAGATTTTTTTTGCAAAAAGTTCATATCTAAATGCAATTATGTTCCAGGGAACAGGTGGGCACAACATCTAGGAAGTGGATTATGTCCTTTTGCCAGTGATGAGTAAACCATAAATTATATGGATTATTATTGAAGTATTGCATAAAACTCTATACGATTTCCATGTCACTGGAGTAGACCATAATGCAATCATTAATATAGATCCCGAAAAAATACAAGGATTGATTAAAAGGATTGTTGGAAGAAGAAATAAAATCCTCCTCCCTCATTGCAACGTAAAAATGTGCAACTGAAGGTGAATGCCTTGCTCCAATAAGGGCGCCAATTAATTGCAAATAAAAATCCCCTGCAAACAAAAAATAATTATATGATAGCAAATATTGCAATGCTCATAAAATAACACTTTTAAAGTCAGGGCTAATTAGAGAGTAGTCGTCTAAACATCTTTCACCTGCTTCTAGACCCTAATTGTGGGAAATACAAGAATAAAGAGACTCGACATCGCAGGTCAGCCAAGAATAATAAGAAAGCCAAGTCACTTCATTCATGATGTTGAGGAAATGTTTTGTGTCACGAAGTAAACCAGGATACAGCGATAAAAGTGCATGCAGAAGAGAATCAACCCACTGGCATAGGTTCTCATTCAGGGAACCTATGCCGGCCAAAATAGGGCGCGTAGGTGGAGGAAAGCCTCTATGTGTAATTTGGTTAACAAATGAAACACTGGAATTTTGTGGATTTCAACATTAATATTGTCATATTGCTTTTCAGAAATAACATGTAAAGCTAATCCATAATTCAACAGGTTTATTAAATTCCTTTTAAAGGGCTCTGTGGGATCTCTCCTAAATCTCATGTAAGTTATTCAAAGCCACATATAAATAACAATTTAAAGGGACTCTGTCAGGTCATTTTTCAGCATGATACTAATATTACGCTTGAATATGGCCTGGGTAGACCTTTCAGAATATGTAAAAATCATTACTGTACTCTCTGTAGTTTTCTTGTTATAAGCATCTTCACACCCTGCACTAGTCCAGATCATTGCTTTCACTGTCAAATAGTCCAGAGTATGTAAATGTTATTTAAATATCCACACCCACCCAAGGTGTTATTCTGTCCCTCCCCAGTGCTTAAAGTCAGTCACTGAAAATCGTGTGCAAGCTGCTTCTGACGGGTAGAGGGAGGTGTTTGTGCTGATTTGTGTGCTGTCTGTAAATGCCTTGTTACACGGCACGACATTGTTAATGATATTGCTTAAACATCACGGGTTTGGAGTTGTTCAAGCAACATCGTTAGGATGTCGTTGCGTGTGACTCTGCGAAGTTGTAACGATAAGTCGTTGGATCGCTGATCGCAGGTTTGAGAACATGTTCCCAAACCACATGATCAACGATCAGCCAACCTGGTATATCGTTGTTTGACACCGCGATAACGATGTCATTCACGACTTTGTCCATTCACAGCAATGAGCAGGGATCGTTCCCTCGGTTGTGCGAACGATACCTTCTCACAACA
This sequence comes from Allobates femoralis, assembly GCA_033576535.1. Taxonomy (NCBI): domain Eukaryota; kingdom Metazoa; phylum Chordata; class Amphibia; order Anura; family Aromobatidae; genus Allobates; species Allobates femoralis. Next base: position 81,515,230 of record JARQOC010000004.1, read on the forward strand.
TTTTCGGTGCGTCGTCCACGATATCTAGACGTGTGACAGCTCACCAACGATGTCAAAACAATGTCGGAAAAGACAGCGTGCCCACAAGATCATTGCCAACATAGTTCCAAAGTCGTGCCGTGTAACGGGGCCTTAAGAGCTTTCTATGTGTTTATATGAACATTTGTTTTCCGGCATACATGTAATGTAGTATCTGCTAGCAAATGAACAAATGTTCATATAATCACATAGATATATCTCAGACAGCACACACTACACATGTATCTCAGATACACACACACACAGACACTGCTTCATGCTAGAGGGAAGTGAAGATGTCAGAGCTACAGCTATGATCACACATCTTCCCTCTCCTCTCTCCTCTGTTGTGAGTGTCCAGCACAGACAGGAGGATACAGAACCCTTTGGTTGTATGCCTGCAAATCAGGGCAGTGCAGTCATGTCACTACATGAATATTCATTCCCTGGGGAGTGGGCAGCAGAGAACTAAGTGATCACTCACTGTGATTGACAGATAGAATTCATCTCTTTTTACAAGTTTACAGAGGATAGGGGGAGTATAAATGAAAGAGATATATGAAGAGAAAGAGCTTCACCAGAGGAATTAGAAAATGATATCAGTTACATATGGATTTTTGACCTGACAGATTCCCTTTAACAGCACAACAGAACCACCTTTATCAACTGCCTGAATGGTCAAATCCCAGAATTGACTTCTATTGTGCTGACAAACTAAATGATCATTTGCAATTAGTTCTTTTATGCAAATCAATCAAATCCGCCGGAAGAAACTCTTGGAATCTGTCCACCGCTGTAGACCTGGAAATAATGGGATAGAATGAAGGATTTTGGTACCAAAATCCTGAGCAGAATCAAAATCCCTGGCTCAGATCTAATCAATTCGCTTTCCAAAACCTGGAGATCTCCATGTACAATCTGGTCTGAAAAACATACTAGATATTGTCAAAATCAGAGTGAAATTTTCAGGAGAAAAGACCATTACCAGAGGAAATAGTCTGACACAACCACATCCTCATCAGTTTTAAGAAAATGTTTTTTGACAGTGATGGACCTAGTGAACGTATTCACCCTAAAAGAGTATCATAGAGATTGAAATGAAATGTTGGTGCAAAGTTTAACCCCTTCAACCCGGGCAATTTTCAATTTTTCGTTTTTATCTCCAACTCCTCCAAGAGCCATCACGTTTTCACTTTTCCATCAAAAGTGTTTTGTTGGACGAGTTGTACTTTTGAATGAAATAATTTATTTTACCTTATAGTGTACTGGAAAATGAGAAAAAAATTCCAAGTGTGGTGAAATTGCAAAAAAAGTGCAATTGCATGCGTGTTGTTTAGGTTTATTATTTGCAATGTTCACTACATGGTAAAACTGACATGATGGTATGTTGCCTTGGATCAGTACAAGATTTTAGATACCAAACATGAATACATTTACTATTGTCTAAGTGGTGAGAAAAAAAATCACTAGTTTTTAAAGAGAAAAAATTGCACTTTTGGTGCTTTCTGCAACCCGTAGCATTCTTATTCTGGGGCTTTGTGACAGCTTATTTTGTGTGTCTTGAGCGGTTATTTCTAAATAATGATACCTTTTTTGGGTAGATCCGCTGTTTTGTTCGCATGTTATTGCATTTTATTGCAATGTTGCAGCAACCAAAAAAAACGTAACTTCGGCATTTGGACTTTTTTCCCATTACGCAGTTTAAATCTCTGATTAATTAATTTTATATTTTGATAGATCGAGCATTTCTGATCGTGTGCCTTAGCACTGCACACTCCGATCGCTTCTCCTGTGCACAGACCTGCATCTGCATGTCTGCGTACAGGAGAAATGATCACTTTCAGTGGATGCTGGCGCTTGGCGGGCATCCAAAGGAAATTATTCATGACAGCATCCAGGATCATCACAGTACCCTGGGCTTTCATGGTAATGCATCAAGGTATCGAGATCGAATCACAGGACCTTCAATGCCAGTGGGGAAAGGCACAATCCCTGCCTCGGTGCTTTGGATCACACTGATCTGATAGATGCTGTTAGCTTCACATGTCAGCTGATAAGATCAGCTGACATGTACAGGTGATGATCCAAGCTCAGAGCGTGAGCTCGCATCAGAGGGAGGGACACGGCCAAGGATGTATATAGCGTATATATACGTCCTTGGTTTTGAAGGGGTTAAACCCTTGGATAACACAGAAATTTGATTTTGATCTATAATGTAAGATGACAAATTAACCATATTATAGGAATCACCTGTTAGGATATCGGTTTCTTATGTTTCCGCCCCCTCTCCTTCCCATTTTTTGACCTCATTACCTAAGGATGTTTGTAGTATGACAAGGTGAATCAGCTGATTTCTCCTGATCAGGATCAGAACTTTCCTCATGCCTGGAGAGAAAGCTGACACAACTCTTATTTCTTCCTCTAAGGGTACCTTTACACGCCACAACCGCGGCGAGAAATATTGTCAGTGATATTGCGACCTGGAAATATTGCTGCCACATTTCCTCACAATTGCCTCGTTATTGCAGCGTGTATTTCGAGAATTTGGCGGCGATAAGACAAATGTCGCCTGGTTTCAATTTCTGAGCACTGCTCTGAAATCGAAACCAGGCGACATTGGTTTTATCGCCGCCAAATAACCGAAATACACGCCGCAATAAGGAGGCAATTTGGTGGCGATAATTCCAGAGAGCAATATCGCCTCCAAAAATGTCTCCCCTGGTTGTGGCGTGTAAAGGTACCCTTAGTGACTGGTTCTTTTTCAGGTTAGGATGTGGTGAATGGTAACCCCTTTCCCACCTCCCTCATTCATACACACTATCAGTGTTAAGCTGGAAACACACTGTCTGAGTGACATGTGAGTGAAGGTACCATTACACGGCACGATGTCGGAACGATGTCTGCAATGATCTCATGGGCACGCGGTTGTTGCAGACATTGTTTTGACATCGTTGGTGAGATGTCACACATTTGGATATCGTGGACAACTCACCAAGGATGTTGTGAGCAGGGATCATTCACAAACCCCGCAAATGAACCCTGCTGTGAATGGGTGAACTCGTCCATGACATCGTTATCGCGGGGTCACACAGAACGATGCAGCAGGCTGCTGGAGTTGAGATCGTCAGGTTTTACAACATGTTGGTAAAGTGTCAACTCCGATCCAATGATTATCGTAGCAACTTGCCGGAGTCATACACAACAAGGTCGCAACTACGTCGCTGGAACGCCTCCAAACCCGTGACGTATCAGCGATGTCGCTGACGATGTCGAGCCGTGTGACGGTACCTTTAGTCATACGAGTCTTGGATCATTCACCCGGGATAGCCTCCCCCTCTCTGGACGGGAGCAGTGGAGCTACATAGAAAAACATACCACTGACAGTATCCCCTCCAAAGAGGCAGGGGTCGTGCCGGTTGAACGATCCGAGACTCGTGCGAGTTACTCACATGTCACTCGAAGAGTGTGTTTTCAGCCATATAGTCCCTTTTGTCATGGCAGAATTTCCTCTCCTTAATTTTGGTGATGTTATTTTCCAATCTCTAGTTACCGTATTAAGCTTCAGTTTAGTATTAAATGAAATGGCCTCTTCCAATTCTTTATAGTTTCCCACTTTATCCTGTAGTTCTCTGACTGCTCCTTTGATAATGTCCAATTCCTCTTCCTCTTGTCTCACAATCAAAGGTTCATGAGTTGTTCTTCATCACAAAACTCTTTGAATATATTGTTGTCGGGATTTTCTTTATTTGTAGTTCTCTAAGGACCAACTTGGAATTAATGCTGGATTCTGTTGGATTCTTCAGTGCTGGTCCACACCTACCTTTCTTCATTTCTTCTATACTGCTTGGTATGCAAAATGTAAGTTTTTTCCTTTTCCTCTTTTAAGAATGTATCATATTTTATTATTGGAAAGTTAATAAAACATTTTTATGAAAAATTATTATTTTTTCAGCATAAAGAAGAGCAAGGAATCCTGAAAGTGATCATCCAGCCCCTACAGAACCCTGATCTCACATCATCCAGTCTGTATGTGATTTCATGAAGAGACAAAAGAGTCCATGGGGAAACATCACAAAGGGGAGTAGACAGCACACGGGTGGCGAGAGACAGCGCACGAGGGGTTAGAGCGCAGAATCGAGAGAGACAGAGCACAGGGGGAATTATATTTCCGAGAATGATATATATTTACAGCCCGCAGCTTCTATAAAGGTGAGTGGGCTGTCCTCTAGCGGTCCTGTTCCCACCCATACTTATTGTTTCCCCCACAATATTTTTTTTTTTTTTAAATCATTCGTCTCTCATTCCCCCTGCAGCACCTCTTTCTTTTTTCTCTTGCCAGGTACTTTTTAGTCGGCACAGATGTGCTGGTGTCATCAGGCCATGCACACCAGTGTTAAAGAGAAAGTGCTGAGAACAGACTCCTGTGGTCCGTTACCTAATTTGTGCAGCAGCACTGCGGGATCACTCCCTGCCCAGCATGCTGCTTGTGATTAGGGCAATCTGGCCAAGGGACCCCTGTATCCTTGAGCTTCGAACAAAGACCCAGATTGTCCTTAGTATTAACCATCAAGCATGGGCTCCCTCCACCTCCGGGCACCAGTGCAGCTGCACCGCCTGCACTGGCGATAGGTCCGGTCCTGACACCAAGTATTGATTATTAACAATAAACATAAGAAATTAACATTTCTATTTTTAAAAGCATTCTTACTTTGCAACATTTTTCTATACCTGCTTTTAAGGGAACCTGTCGCCACCCCAGGGCCTATGAAGGTAAAAGAGCCACCTTTAACAGCACTAAGGCTGCATTCTGTGAAGGTGGCTCTTATGTGTAATGTCCCAGGGACACTGAAATAATGAGTTTTATAAATTTGGCTCCATACCTATACTTGGACCGGTGGGTGTGTTCTCTCCCCAGTTCTCAACTGACTTTGTGCTCTCCATCATCCCCCCTCTGGGCTCCAAGAGCCACCTCCTCTCTGCTCCTTACGTCCCCAGCGCCTGCGCTGTGAAATCATGTCTCAGGCATGCGCAGTGTGCGCTGCCCGACAAGTGAGGTCACATTGTGGCACCCCTGCGGATCCAGTCACCACAGAGGTACTGCACTCCTGTTAGGGTGTAGTATCCCACAAACTGGTAAGAGGGGTACAGACCGGTTTCAGGACACCCAGATCAAACCAGAAATTATTGTAGTTGGGTGGTGAAGGAAGTAGTTAGAGGGAGCACCTGGGAGGAGTGAGTTCAGGAAGAACACACGTGGGACATGTGACAAGGGGTATAAAAAAGAGTGAGAAACATCTAGAACACAGGAGAAGAGACAGTTGAACAGAGGAAGAGAGTAACCAGCTGAGAAGAGGTGGTGACTTTCATGGTGACTCAGCTAACAACCACGCAGATCTGCTGAAAATTGGCAACCATAGGGCTAAGAAGAGACACTGCAGGGGAACCCCTAAGAAAAGACCACAGTCACTGGCTCAGAGCTCTGTTTGGTGAGGTTCAAGGCAGGACAGGCGAGGCAAGTGCTGTGTGAGATGACCTGAAAAGGACAGAGAAGGGTGCTGGTTATGTACCATCCCATTACCAGTGAGTAGCTGGATCCCTGACTACGAGAACCCAGTGCTCAGCGGGCTGCTGCACAAAGACTGCGAGTAAAAGAACTGAAGACTGCAGCTCACTGTGTCTGTGAACTCTCTTAACGCGTCTAAGACACCAAAAACAGTCAGCCCTTCCTGTAGAGGGCTTAAGAACATTGCTGCCTCTTAACCATCGGCCCCTAGGAGAACTGTCAAGCAGCGACGGCCATCTATAGCCGCAACCTGCGGGTGGCATCACAGATAAATTTACAAATAATTCCAGGTCCAGTCATCCCTGCCCAGAATGAACCCTCCACGCCAGATCCCTATCCCTAAGAGAGAGAGCCCCCACACTGAACTTTTAATGACACCGCCAGGATCACGGAGCCGGGTCTCGGTCCCTGTGATCCCCGTGATGACGCCGCAAGAAAGCCTGGTTCTTTGTATCCTAAGGCCCTGGAGGGGCATGTCAACATGATCTCCTCACATCTCGCCTGCGAAAAACGGGGGCCCCAGCTTTGCAGTGTGAATACATCATAACTCACTGCGGGGCTGGTATCTGTGGCCTCCGCTATACGCAGGCGCGATGTGAGGAGATCATGTGACCTCACTTTTCGGGCAGCGCAGCGCACACTGCGCATGCCTGAGACATGATTTCACAGCACAGGCACTGGGGACGTAAGGAGCAGAGAGGAGGAGGCACCCAGAGCCCAGAGGAGGGATGATGGACAGCACAAAGTCAGTTGAGAATTGGGGAGAGAACACACCCACTGGTCCAAGTATAGGTATGGAGCCAAATTTATAAAAGTTTTTATTTCAGTGTCCCTGGGGACATTACACATAAGAGCCACCTTTACAGAATGCAGCCTTAGTGCTGCTGAAGGTGGCCCTTTTAACTTCATAGGCCTTTGGGGGTGACAGGTTCCCTTTAAGCTGCTGAAAAAAAGCTGGAGCACATATTCATCCATTACACATTGATCTCCTGCGACTAAGCAAAATTAGCAAAAATTAACATGGAGTCTTTTGGTAGTATTTTGATCAAAGTGTATAAGCCCACTGAGACAACATAGCAACCTCTTATGTACCAAGAAAGCTTATTTCACCTCTGCTTTAAAGGTACCGTCACAACCGGCAATATTGCTTGCAATTTCACTGGCAATTTGCTGGTTGCAGTGAAATCATGGACATATTGTTCTATTTTGTTGCCGTGTACAAATGTAACAATGTGTCCATGATTTCACTGCAACCTGCAAATTGCCAGTGAAATTGCAAGCAATATTGCCATGTGTGACGGTACCTTAAGAGGACATAAATGGATTGCCATGAATGACTCCTAGGTGGCGAGGATGCATTATTTTTTGACATTTGATCTGTTCAGTAAAATGTGGATGATGATTCCTTACTTGTGATTGTGCGACTAGAGCTTTAACTTCCTTTAAATGTGTAATGTATCAAAGCAAAACCAAAAGAGAGCTTTTCATGGAGAGAATTAATGTACGTGTAGTTTGTGTCTATCATATATGGCTGGGGTCAGACTACCGTTTTTAGCAGATGTCACTGCATGCAGTGTTTCCCTGAACGCTCTACTAAAGCGGCCGCTATTCAGCTGGATGTGAGGCCAGCTACCATGATCAACATCGGGTAACCAGGGACACCGTTGAGCAGCAGCAGCGCTGACTAGCGCATATGCGCTGCTGAAAAGATGACTAACTTTTTTGCGGATGTCAGTGACATCTGCTAAAAACGGTAGTCTGACCCCAGCCTATGTCTTAGGCTATGTTCACATGTTCAGTTTTTGGTCAGTTTTTCACATTATTTTTGTAACTCAAAACCAGCAGTGGGTGATAAATACAGAAGTGGTGAGTTGCTTCTATTATACTTTTCTCTGATTTTTCCCCTCCTGGATGTCATGGCCAAGGACTGGGAATTTTCAATGTCTTATTGCTGTGTATTGCATTTTCTGTGTTGCTAGACAGAATCCTGCCTTGTTTAGTATTTTGTTACTCTCCTCTCCCTGTTACCTCTGTGATGTCAGCAACACCTCCTTTTTTCCCCATGTATTGCCCCAGTCATCCATTTTAGTGTGTTTTATTGCTCTTTAAGGAATCACTCTATTTATCACTCCGGCGGTGAGCTCACATCATTTCCCTGACATCTCAGCTGATCTCGTCAGCTGAGATGTGGGGCTAACAGTACCGATCAGATCCGTGATCCGATCGGCGGTGTTAACCCTTTGGATTGCATTGTTATTTACTGACAGCACAATCCAAAAGCGGGGGTCCACGCCGTTCCCCGCCTAGATCGGAGATCCCTTGAGAAGATAGCGTGATCTCTGTACGTCACCTGATAGCGTGGGGTCCTGAAGTGACCCCAGATGCTGTCTGGGTTCACTTCCTATGAGTGATTGGCAAGTGCTGCCAACCACACACAGTGATCATTTGTGCTATGCCTTGATGTGCTTCAGCTTATAACGATAACGGTGGAAAAGACACTGGTGGACCTATCTAGGCTTGGAGAAGACCCTATTGGTCTTATTTAGGCTTGGAGAAGACTCTGAGGGACCTATCGTGGCTTGGAGAATACCCTGGTAGACCTATCTAGGCTTGTAAAAGACACTGGTGGACCTACAGTATGTAGCTGTACAAGATCGATCTTCCTACAGTGTTCATCCATCAAGTCACCATGGCTCGAGATCAAGCTGAAGGCCATTAAATAATAACTTAATTTTATCTAATAGGTGCAGAAATGCTACAAAAAGTCTGAAACACCAAAAACTCAAAATACTCATTTTGGGAACGTAGGCTAAGCTTGTTAGAGTGCAGATCTTGATTGTAATGCAGAAATATCTCCGGTCCTGGAAAATATTTTGCACTTCTCTGTTGTGGAGATCACATGTGAAAGCTTTTTGATCATTTTATGCCATGCATAAGGACATGTACGATAGTTTTGTTTCCTACCCTACAATATATTTTCATGAAATGGCTAGTTACGTCAATGTTTTTTTGCCCAGCTCTGTAGAAGTGAATTTTATTTTAATCTAATCATGGTATATCTTCATTTTGCCATTTCCTATAGCAAATGATACAGATCTTGCAAACTGTGGAAAAAAAATGTTTACATTGCTGACAATTGTAAAGTAAAATGAAAAGTAATGTAAAAATGAACAGTCTTTCCTTCTCTTTATTTCTACACGATAAGACACTTTCTAATTTCTTTATGTCCAAAAGGGACCAAGGATCCACCCTCCTGCACTATTTGAGGAGGCCATTACTATAAATGCATGCCATAAGAGCCTGTGTTACATATTTTGCATTGGGGCTTGGAGTTTTGAATTATGCGTTTGGTGTGTGCTATTTTTAAGAAAGGATAACTTCTTAAGGACATTTTTATTCAACCTTGTTGCCACTCCTTTATTTAAACTCACTCCTTACTTTCCCATGTGCCAGTTATGGTTCTTCTATTCTGACCTCTAAGGAGAAATTGGAGTTCCATTTGTTGTTTTATCCCTATTGTTGTCTTATTTAAGTAGTAAGACTAGTCTCTTGTTGCTCTACTTGCTAGCAAGGACTTGCCCAGGATCAGCCAGGGCTTAGACATATGATCGCGCACACACGGGGAGGGACCCATCTAGGGACCATAAGGGGTGCAGTGTTCACTCTGATCACAGTTTAGGGATCACCCCTCTTCCTATCATCAGGTTGCCCTTTTGCCTATTTTTTCATTTTCCATTCCTTTGTACTGTATGCTGGGTATCTCCTCGCTCTGCCATGAAAGGTGCCCCTGTGCCTGAATGTCATCCTGACAACATCTGGGCATGTTCCTAATGACATGGCAGATCATGTCCTGCGACATCTCCCCCAAAAACTGAAATATTATAACAGTGGTTCATGGACTAGCAGAGGTACCAGAGTGTGGAATGTTAAGTGGGATGCAGTGTTAAGTAAAGGATTAGGATGTCATTTATATGAACTAACATAGTATAGGGATGATATGTATATGGACACCTAATGGCAAGTTCTTGCATTGCGACTGCCAATGTGGATAACTGAATAGTTAAGGTTATGCCTGGGAGGAGCCAGAGAGTGTGTAAGTGGCCATTTTAGATTGCAGATCAGTTCAAGTTCTGCCAATGAAGTGGAGGACATGGGCCTAGGTTTAAGGACCTGTCCTGAGAACCTGGAGTCCATAGCCAGAGGTCCAGAGCTCTCAGTGTGGCGCCCCTGCGTCCAGGAGGCCACAAAGGGAACTGCAGCCAGGCAGGTAGGACATTGTTGAACAACAACACCCTCACAGCCCACACAACCCACGTGTCAGAGAAGGTTACATCCAGCCCTGAGATTAGAGACTATATGAGATCGGAGGGGTGGTGGATTCAGAGGAGTGGGTTGGGCACACCAGAGGTCAGGTGACTGACAGTATATAGGAAGGGGGAGGAGTGGAGGTGTTCAGTAGGCCACAGTAGGTTGAGCTGTAAAGACCAAGAGCAGCAGAGTGAGCTGAGATGAAAAGGCCAGAGAACAACAACAGGTTGAGCTGAAGCTGAGCAGTAGAGAGCCACACTGCCTGGAAGAGTGAAGACACACGGAGCGCAGAATCTGTACTGAGCCAGTGCGAGCCAAAGGAGAGAGAAAGCCCATCCAGAGTCAGATCCCCAGGAGTGTAAGAGAGCCGAGAGGGACGGTGTAACCTGGGGCCCTAGAAACACAGCTAAAGCAACCAACTGCAGGCGGAGAAGCCCTCCTATAATACCAGAAGGAACAGAGAGAAGGAGCCTGGTAGAGCCTCATGCTGAGGACTACTGGAGGCTGGGCTGAGTAGAGTGTCAGCTCCAAAGGGGACCGTAGTTCACCCGGTATCCCCAGACAACACGACGAGGGGTCTGAGTTCCAGATTGAGATCCCTAACCCTAAAGGACAGGCAGCTAAGTGACGTACTAGGACTCACAGAAGCCCGAGTCACCGCCATACTGTCCAGTGTCCACAACACAGAGAAAGAGAATGTAATACCCCGGAAAGGGACACTAACAGACTGTGTGAGGGGTCACAGGGAGAGAGAGAGGCCTGGCTGCAGAAGAGAAGGGAACCCGGAAAGGGAGAATGCAACCGAGTGTTGAGAACTGTAACTGTGCTTTAAGAACTGCAAATAACTTGTAACCTGCTGAGAGAGAACAACTAAGAGTAAAGCTTTGGAAAACCCTGAATTGCCTCTCTTGTCTGCCTCTATCTGCACACCATCTTCCCTCACACAGATCCAGCCTGTCAGCACCAGCCAGGAGGAGAGATCCCTGCAGCCTGCAAGTAAGTGTGTTACACCTGCACCAGAGACTTAACCCTTACTGCCCCGGGGGATACAGTTCTTCCCACTGTAACTATACCATCTCCGCTGCCACTCCATCACCCCCGGAGGTTCTGCAGCAGCGGCGACCCCATCACTGGCCGCACCAAGTGGGTGGCGTCACCCGTGACATTTCCCCTGTAAATATTCCCCTTCATTGCCGAGCCAGGGACACAGTCCGGACCAAGCCACCTGTGACATCCCCACTACCGTCCGGTCCGGTACCGAGTACCCCAGTTCCGTGGGGCCCTACAACCTGGCATCACGAACAGGATCTACCCGGTCCAAAAGAATTGGACCTTGTGTGCCTAAACCCTGTGTTCTGGACTTTTCCCGCCAAATCTGACCCTAATGGCGGCCGCAAGGGACTAGCGCCATGTGCAGAGGAGGCGTTCCTAAGACTCCCATCGTGGGCTGGTCCGGTCCAAGGCGCGAAAAGAAGGTCCCGCCCTGGCTCTCCTTAACTCTGGGAGAGCCAGCTGTCACTCTAAAAGAAGAGCCGCCGCCCCTAGACCCTCCTACCAAGGAGCTGGCGCGAACCGAGAAGAAGGAAATCGTCATCAGGAGGGGGCGGAGCGAGCAACCGGAAGAGAAGCAGTCGCCATTCAGAGACACGAGGACGGAAGCGGAGGACGCCCAGAAGAACGCTGTGTATGAGAGACCACCTGTGATCCCGGAGGGCCTGTAGCGACCGGTGGTAAGGCCGCGGGTGTGTGTGTGTATGATCTTTCTCAACAGAATCCCCATACTCAGGTTTAACCGATAATAACATTTCTTTACTGTAAAACATATTTATCTCACAGTCAACCGAACTATATGCGCACTTGTATATATTAGAGTCTCTGGATCTTCACTTCTTCCGGGTACGCAGCAAGAACAGAAAACACAACAATGAAGGTATCTTTCCCTAACTTTCCCTAAAATCACGTACCAGTCTATCACAGAAGAAGATGTCGCTCCCACGTAGCAGGCCTGGGGATCTCCTCACTCTTCTTCTTTGGTCTCCTTCTGCAGGTAACAGTCTGTCTCTCCCAGTCTCAGGGCACACAGAGCAACAGCAGAAGGGAGATCACAGCAGCACAAATGGCTCCCTTATGTCAGTCACGGCCCCAGCACATGCACTCTGGGTGCTCGGCGGGCAAGGTTTTGCAGAGCGACCAAAGTCACAGCACCAAAGTCCAGTGGCCCAGGATCAGTCACAGGGGCTTCTGCGGGGTGATTTTTCCGGCAAGGTGTAGCAAAGTAGTCCACTTTAAACAGACATCCGCAGGTAGATCTTCTCAGCTCTGGATTTATACTGCTCTGATTCTCTGCTTTCACTTCCTGGTTAAACAACAGAGATGGCTGGGAGTTTCCCAGCTCTGTGATTGTACAGTCCACTGATGCCCCCTGGTGGACAAGTGCGGACTGTGCACAGTTCATTTCAGTTTCAATTTCAATAATACAATCTGAATTGTACACCTCATTACATACCCCCCCACTTAAAGGTTGACAGTCCCTGTCAACAACCATCGGCTCCAAGGCAGTAATGGCCGTTGATATCACAGGGATTGATCTCCGGCGGAGTAGGGACCTCTGTTGGGGGAAACCGTCATCCCCCCGTTCACCTTCGCTCCCTTGTTCAGGGCTCACAATATCTCCAATAAACTCAGTCACGTTTTTACCCGGGGAGAGTAGGATCGCCGGCGGTAGCGGCGCCGGTTGGGGGCAAATCTGCTTCCTTTAACGGGAACACCCCCAGGACCGGTGACGTCGGCGGCCTCTGTACCCCTCTCTCCCTTCACAACATCAAACTGTACCACCTCCCCATCACCAACGCTGCGGAGGCACTTACGAGGATTGTTACGCTTTATGGCAGTCTGATGTACAAACACGTCATCCTTTGTGTCATTCCTGTTGATGAAGCCATACCCATCGCGGACATTAAACCACTTCACCGTCCCCTGGACCCGAGTGGCCAGTACTTGCTTATCGGTCTGGCTCTGTCTCTTCACACCCTTTTCCCTGATCTCCCCTGCCGAGCGAACCGCTTTGGCTGGGGCGTCTAGTTTAAAGGTGGCTGCTGTTGTGGGGCATGACTTGCTGGATCTGGTATATCGGACCACCGGTGGAGGATGCGGACAACGGTTTGCCCTATGGTGGGGGTCGCCGCATGTCCAGCACCTTCCCATAGGCCGACTGGGTTGCTGTCTCGCTTGCCTGTCCGCCTGTTGGTCTAGCATGAGCTGCAGCTGTAGTATCTGTTTCTGCAACTCTGCTACTATCTGCTTCAATTCTTCCGTGTCACTGCTCGGAGTGCTGGCACCGGATATGGACCTGCAGGCCGTAGTATAAGTCTGGTTATAAGTTACTACCGGGAGGAGATTCTGTTGATCACACATCCTGCCGACTACGCCAGATGTAGCGACCGGTGGTAAGGCCGCGGGTGTGTGTGTATGATCTTTCTCAACAGAATCCCCATACTCAGGTTTAACCGATAATAACATTTCTTTACTGTAAAACATATTTATCTCACAGTCAACCGAACTATATGCGCACTTGTATATATTAGAGTCTCTGGATCTTCACTTCTTCCGGGTACGCAGCAAGAAAAGAAAACACAACAATGAAGGTATCTTTCCCTAACTTTCCCTAAAATCACGTACCAGTCTATCACAGAAGAAGATGTCGCTCCCACGTAGCAGGCCTGGGGATCTCCTCACTCTTCTTCTTTGGTCTCCTTCTGCAGGTAACAGTCTGTCTCTCCCAGTCTCAGGGCACACAGAGCAACAGCAGAAGGGAGATCATAGCAGCACAAATGGCTCCCTTATGTCGGTCACGGCCCCAGCACATGCACTCTGGGTGCTCGGCGGGCAAGGTTTTGCAGAGCAGCCAAAGTCACAGCACCAAAGTCCAGTGGCCCAGGATCAGTCACAGGGGCTTCTGCGGGGTGATTTTTCCGGCAAGGTGTAGCAAAGTAGTCCACTTTAAACAGACATCCGCAGGTAGATCTTCTCAGCTCTGGATTTATACTGCTCTGATTCTCTGCTTTCACTTCCTGGTTAAACAACAGAGATGGCTGGGAGTTTCCCAGCTCTGTGATTGTACAGTCCACTGATGCCCCCTGGTGGACAAGTGCGGACTGTGCACAGTTCATTTCAGTTTCAATTTCAATAATACAATCTGAATTGTACACCTCATTACAGGCCCACAAGACGACCCAGTGGAGGAACCCGGCCAGGGAAAGACCAGTTGTGATCAAGCAGAGATGGCGGAAGGCTGCGAGGAGCGTCCCTATTTCCTAGACACCCGGAGGGGTGTATTGCGGCTGCTGCCCCCACGGATGACACGGGCCCAGGAAGAGAACCGGACCCGGATTCAAATAGATATCGACCACCACCAGGGCTATGAGGCCCAGTCTAAGCGACCCGGCTGGGTCAGAGAACCACGGGAACAGACGGACAGCGAGGCCGAGGGCCGTACCGCGTTATTGGTAGATGTAACCACCCCACCAGCCGTACTGAGTAAGACCTGGAAAGAAGCTGATCCACTCGGAGCTTTGCCGGAAGGGTTCCTGAGACTGCCGCAACCGCTGATACCACCACCGCAGATGTTGCCGTGGAAGCAAGGAAAGAAGGAGTGAGACCAGTGTCCTGCATCAAGAAGACACTGTAAGTGTGAATGTACATTGTTCCTTATTGATCCCCTGCCTTACCTGAGTGAATGCTAGCTTCCCCCTGTTTGTCTTATATGTTTGAATTGAACATTTAATATCACGGACGATGATGTGATAAGAACTCCCTCTGTAAATAGTTGAGCACCTTTGTGTGCTCCCCTTTGGTTTTAAGACCAGCTGCACATGCAACGTAGTGCATGAGACTTTGACTGTTTTGAAGCTGCTTTTTGAGAATTTTTGCACTTTTTCAGAAAAGAGGAACTTTTATACTTTTGATACAAAGTAATGCTTTTATAATGTGTATTTTACAGAAAAGGGTAATGACGAGTATATACCCATGCACTTGTTTTATAGTTAACGTAACGTTATAAGAATCGTGCCTCCCGGAAGGGAAGAAACCAAGAATCCTTAATGTTTACTGTTATGAAAATAAAAATGTTTTCAGGGTAATCCAAGAAGGGCAGCGCGAGGACGCGCTATTTAACTCCGGGAGAATGTGGCGCCCCTGCGTCCAGGAGGCCACAAAGGGAACTGCAGCCAGGCAGGTAGGAAATTGTTGAACAACAACACCCTCACAGCCCACACAACCCACGTGTCAGAGAAGGTTACATCCAGCCCTGAGATTAGAGACTATATGAGATCGGAGGGGTGGTGGATTCAGAGGAGTGGGTTGGGCACACCAGAGGAAAGGTGACTGACAGTATATAGGAAGGGGGAGGAGTGAAGGTGTTCAGTAGGCCACAGTAGGTTGAGCTGTAAAGACCAAGAGCAGCAGAGTGAGCTGAGAAGAAAAGGCCAGAGAACAGCAGCAGGTTGAGCTGAAGCTGAGCAGTAGAGAGCCACACTGCCTGGAAGAGTGAAGACACACGGAGCGCAGAATCTGTACTGAGCCAGTGCGAGCCAGAGGAGAGAGAGAGCCCATCCAGAGTCAGATCCCCAGGAGTGTGAGAGAGCCGAGAGGGACGGTGTAACCGGGGGCCCTAGAAACACAGCTAAAGCAACCAACTGCAGGCGGAGAAGCCCTCCTATAATACCAGAAGGAACAGAGAGAAGGAGCCTGGTAGAGCCTCGTGCTGAGGACTACTGGAGGCTGGGCTGAGTAGAGTGTCGGCTCTAAAGGGGACCGTAGTTCACCCGGTATCCCCAGACAACACGATGAGGGGTCTGAGTTCCAGATTGAGATCCCTAACCCTAAAGGACAGGCAGCTAAGTGACGTACTAGGACTCACAGAAGCCCGAGTCACTGCCATACTGTCCAGTGTCGCACAACACAGAGAAAGAGAATGTAATAGCCCGGAAAGGGACACTAACAGACTGTGTGAGGGGTCACAGGGAGAGAGAGAGGCCTGGCTGCAGAAGAGAAGGGAAACCGGAAAGGGAGAATGCAACCGAGTGTTGAGAACTGTAACTGTGCTTTAAGAACTGCAAATAACTTGTAACCTGCTGAGAGAGAACAACTAAGAGTAAAGCTTTGGAAAACCCTGAATTGCCTCTCTTGTCTGCCTCTATCTGCACACCATCTTCCCTCACACAGATCCAGCCTGTCAGCACCAGCCAGGAGAAGAGATCCCTGCAGCCTGCAAGTAAGTGTGTTACACCTGCACCAGAGACTTAACCCTTACTGCCCCGGGGGATACTGTTCTTCCCACTTTAACTATACCATCTCCGCTGCCACTCCATCAACCCCGGAGGTTCTGCAGCAGCGGCGGCCCCATCACTGGCCGCACCAAGTGGGTGGCGTCACCCGTGACCTTTCCCCTGTAAATATTCCCCTTCATTGCCGAGCCAGGGACACGGTCCAGACCAAGCCACCTGTGACATCCCCACTACCGTCCGGTCCGGTACCGAGTACCCCAGTTCCTTGGGGCCCGACATCAGCTTATCAGTGTGGTCTAAGCAGAGCCACCTGGGCATCAAACAGACAAGAACTTGGATCCAAGAGAAGGGCACAATCCTGATATTCTAGGACCAGAAGTAAGTTCTAAAGGTATTTTCAGGAGGATAGGGGCTACCGCTCCTTATTGTGGTAGCTTAAGAACTGGAAGCTGCAACTGCACCCATAGTTGGAGTTTAAATTAAGAAGGAAGGCTGTCTCTGCAAGGGAGTCTTAAGGAAATAGGAATAACTCAGACAGGAAGGATGTTAAAGTGTAAATGTAATTTAAAAGCTGCTATGGTTGAGGTCAGACTACTGTTTTTAGCAGATGAAGAATCTATCAATCTATCAATCCAGATAACTAAGGCCATAGGCTGGGGTCAGACTGCCGGTTTTAGCAAATGTCACTTGTCACTGACATCCGCTAAAAACGAAGTCATTTTTTCAGCAGCGCATATGCGCTAGTCAGCGCCACTGCTGCTCAACGCTGTCCCTGGTTACCCGATGTTGATCGTGTTAACCGGCCACACATCTAGCAGAATAGCAGTCACTTCAGCAGAGCAGCTAGTATTTTTCCCTGTACGCGCTGCTAAAGTGGAAGCTATTCAGCTGGTTGTGTGGCCGGTTAACACGATCAACATCGGGTAACCAGGGACAGCGTTGAGCAGCAGCGGCGCCGACTGGCGCATATGCGCTACTGAAAAAATGACTACGTTTTTAGCGGATGTCAGTGACATTTGCTAAAACCGGTAGTCTGACTCCAGCCTATAGCCTTAGTTATCTGGATTGATAGATTGATAGATTCTTCAGGGATAGACCTGTAATGACCTCTTCTACAGTAGCACTCTCTAGGGGTAAAAGGCTTCTTGTATGCCCAGATGAACCTATGCACATAGGAGGGTTCTCTCCTCAGTCCGGGCCTCCTGTGGTTTGCCGAAAGATGTGGATTTGTTTCTTTTGCAGTCAAAGGGGTCATATTATTGGAGCCTGTCCCTCCGTACTTAAACTGAAAAAGCATTGGAAAATATCTGACCTCACGTGGTGTGGAGGATTACAACCTGGGCATATATATTTCCTATGCATGTGCATCTCGGTTTGTCTTACCTGCAGAGTTTGTCATAGGTATGAAAACTGATGTCTGTCCATTTGGATAGTGTGGTGGGGGCCAATATGGTGGATGCTCATTTTGCCCAGACTTATGGCCTCTCCTGTAGTATTCTGGCGAAAGCCATCCCCCTATTTTTTATTGACTCTGCCCCTCTTGGTCAGGGGTGTTTTACACAAATTGTGCATAAATTAAACATTTGCATAGGGGCCCTGCACAGTAAGCACATTTCTTGTTATGTTCTTGAAGGCATTTTGTACTGCGTCTCCCCTGGCTGGTTAAGTACAATCTGGTGGTTGACTGGCAGTCCAAGGAAAGAGTTACATTACCCTTACCCTTTTTTCTGCCAAGGTTTGAGAATGTATTTTCAGAATATTTTTAGGATACCTGGTTTCCGGAAGGACCCTGATAAGGTCTGTGCTGTAGGGGCCCTCTCTCTCCTCTTACTTCTGTAAAGTGTAAGCTCCCATAGTCAGTAAGGTGCTTTCTCAACATCTGCTGTAAAATGTTACCTCTTATGAACAGTAGGGTCCTCATTGTTCTTCATTGTATAAGTTCATATGGTCAGTGGGGTCCTCTCCTATAGAGTGAAAGCTCTTATGGACAACAGGGTCCTCTCTGTCCTGTAGAGTGAAAGCTCTTATGGTCAGCTGGATTCTCTCTCTCTTTCTCTCTCTCTCTCTCTTTCTTTCCTGTAGAGTGAGAGCTCTTATGGTCAGTGGGGTTCTCATATTCTCTTGTAGAATATAAGCTCTTTAGGTCAGCTGGGTCCTCTCTTTCTCTCTCTCCCTCTCTCTCTTTTTCTCTCTCTCTCTCTCTCTCCTAAAGAGTGCAAGTTTTTTTCCTGTAGAGTGTAAGCTCTTATGTTTACTGAGTTCCGCTCTCTTTTCTCCTCTTATGATCAGCAAATTCCTGTCTCCACTTATGGTCAGCAGGGTCCTCTCTCTTTCTTCTGTACAGTGCAAGCTCTTATGATCAGTAAGGTTCTCTTCTGTCTGTGGCCCTCTCTCCTGTAGAGTGTAAGCTGTAAAGGTCAGTGGGGTCCTATCTTTTATTTACAGTGTAAGCTCTTATGGTCAGCAGGGTCCTCTCTCTTCTGTATACTGTAACTTTTATCATCAGTGGGATCCTCCCTCCTCTGTAGGCTGTGAACATTAATGATCAGTGGGGTCCTTGCTCTCTCTCCTGTGGAGTGTAAGCTCTTATAATCAGTGGGGTCCTCACTTCCCTGTAGAGTATAAGGTCTTATGGTCAATGGGGTTGTCTTTCTCTCCTACGTAGCATGTAAACTCTTATGATCACAGGGTCCTCTCTCTCTATGCTACATAGCATGTAAGCTCTTATTATCTACAGGGTCCTCTCTCTCTCCTGCAGAGTGCAAGTTCTTATGTTCAGTGGGCTCTCTCTCTCTGAGGCTGCCTTCAGATTTGCAGATGCCTCCGCAGCGTTTTGCAGAGCCATCTGCAAATATCTGCATGCAGACCGCGGCCCCTATGTTTATAATGGAGCGCACGGCGGTCTGCAGATGCTTGCAGACCGCCGTGCGCTCTCATTGCCCGCCATTAGTGATCAGTGCGCAGGCGGATGCCTGCGTACAGATCACACACTCTCGTCCGCACCAGGGACGCGAGATGTTGCGTCCCTGGTGCGGGCGAGAGTGTGTGATTTGTGCGCAGGCATCCGCCTGCACACAGATCACTAATGGTGGGCAATGAGAGCGCACGGTGGTCTACAAGCATCTGTAGACCGCCGTGCGCTCCATTATAAACATAGGGGCCGCGGTCTGCATGCAGATGCTTGCAGATGCCTCTGTAAAACGCTGCGGAGGCATCTGCAAGTCTGAAGGCAGCCTTATGTAGCGTGTGAGCTGTTATGTTCAGTGGGGTATCACCTCTCTTTGTCTCTCTCTCCTGTATAGTGTAATCTCTTATGGTCAGTGGGGTTCTCTCTCTCTCTTTCTTCTGTAGAGTACAAGCTCTTATAATCAGCAGGGTTTTCTGTCTCTCTCATCTCCCCCATGTGTATCTTCCAAGCAATTAGAAGCTTTACAATGTTGAGATTTGCACAACTGTATTTGTCGCAAATCGAATGTTGTGGGAAACTTTGGAAAAGTCGGTGAATTCCAATTTTAACAGATCCACTCGTAAGTAATTCTGATTCCTTGAAACATCACCCCTTCAATGTTAGGATAGAACAACCTTGCACCTGTTGGTCCTTAACTTTCCTCCAATTCTATCCTTTAAAGGAGAAAAACACAGAATGACCTTCTAGACATTTCCACGTCTTTACCATTTACTGGTTTTTCTGTGGTTATGATTGCCGAGAAGTTGTACTGACGTCTCCCATGT
Source organism: Allobates femoralis (assembly GCA_033576535.1). Taxonomy (NCBI): domain Eukaryota; kingdom Metazoa; phylum Chordata; class Amphibia; order Anura; family Aromobatidae; genus Allobates; species Allobates femoralis. The sequence continues at coordinate 81,535,135 of JARQOC010000004.1, forward strand.
ATCCCATATAGAAAACGAACATTCCTTAAAAATGTCCTGTCACAACGTCCTAAACTAAAAACATATGTGCATCCTGGGATCCTGCTGAAGATCCAAAATAGTATCCTCATTAGTGCATGAATGTAAAGAAATAATGTCATGTCAATTCCAATCAGTCTATGATGTCTGGATACTGCCACTTTCCAGCTGTTCACGAGACTCTGACAGCTTTTCTATGGTAATTGTGCCAAACATGGGCCGGATCTTATTTGCAGGAAGCAGAAAGTTTTTCAAGATAAAGTCAAGTCCGAAAAAGAAAAGGAGGAAGTTGTTGTGAGTGCATTAGAGCTGCAGATTTTACTAACGACACAAGAACGAGAGACTTTACAGGGAGAACCTTGAACTCTAAGCACTACTCATTCACAGAAACTCTTCCGAAGTGTGAGTATTTCTGCAAATTAGTTAATATTGGGGTTTCGAGAGAATTAGCGGTGACTACGCATATTCCATTATGGCATTATTTTATATGATAACCAAAATTGAACTGATAGGATCAGCTTGTTTCATAATGAAGCCACCATTTTTTTATAACATTGCACAATTTTTGACAGTTACGGAAACTGACTTTAAATATTACCTAGATTTACGTAAAATATTTACATCAATTTCGGGTTAATACGGGAGCACAATATATTTTTTTCTTAAAAAAATAACATGAAACCAAGTTTTGAAAGGTTTGATAGGACGACAAGAACGATGAATATTGTGACCGGTGGTGGGCAGACACCCTGGTTGGACAATCTGTCTAGTTTGCAGTTTTCAACTTGCTAAATGTACGTCAGTCGCTTTTTGTGGTATAAAAAGGAACAGAAACAAAATCCTCAACTGGGAATACCCTTAGCGTCTTTCCTTCTTGAGTTATCTCAGGAAAGCTTATGTACGTAAGAAGTGAGTGATAAGGTTTTGTACACACTTAGTTTTTTTAATGTTTTCTAGCAAAAATCGCTTCAGGAAATGCTCCTTGCTTGGAGAGTTTCTAAAAGAGTTTTTCATCTACTGAAGCAGTTTGGAAGAGTTTTTTTTGATATGTACGCATAACGACTTTGTTCGGAAGGAGGAGCCGTTGAGTTTTTCTTGGTGATGTAACTTCTGGAAAATGCTAGCCCAAGTGGCTTTGCTGGTGGTTTTGCTATCGTCTTATGCAGTGGCTTTATCGCTGACATCTTTTCTTTGGGTTTTACACTATAATGGTAAAGAATGAATGCTACTTATTATTATTATTTATTATTATAGCGCCGTTCATGCCATGGCACTATACATGTGAAAAGGGGCATACATTGACAAGTGCAATATTTATGAACAATACAAGGCACACGCAGGTGAAGGAGAAGAGAGGACCCTGCCCGTGACGGCTTACAATCTACAAGGGATGGGTGAGGATACAGTAGATGAGGAGAGAGGACCCTGCCCACGAGGGCTCACAGTCTACAAGAGATGGGTGAGGATACAGTAGATGAGGAGAGAGGACCCTGCCTGCGAGGGCTCAGTCTACAAGGGATGGATGAGGATACAGTAGGTGAGGAGAGAGGACCCTGCCCACGAGGGCTCACAGTCTACAAGGGATGGATGAGGATACAGTAGGTGAGAAGAGAGGACTCTACCCGTGAGGGCTCAGTCTACAAGGGATGGGTGAGGATACAGTAGGTGAGGGTAGAGCTGGTTGTGCAGCAGATTAGTGGACTGAAGGTGACTGCAGGTTGTAGGCTTGTTGGAAGAGGTGGGTCTTCAGGTTACCTTTGAAGGTTTTCATGGTAGGCAAGAGTCTATGTTGTGGCAGAGAGTTCCAGAGTATGAGTGATGCATGGGAGAAATCTTGTATGCTGTTGTAAGAGTAATGGTACCTTTACACGCCGCCACGGCAGGCTGGATACATCGCGCTACTTCACGTGCACGAGCACGCTCAAACGGCTACAAACGGTCAACGCACCCTCTTTACACGCCGCCATAAGGTGCGCTATGCCACGCTACATCTGTAGCTAGCTACATCGCCGGGTGTGTCAAGTAGCCAGCTGTAGCTTAGCGTACCACGTTTACACAGCGCTACAATAAGCTACTATGGGCGGACCTGGTACAGCAGGGACAGCACATAGGCGTGCCACAATCGTGGATTACGAGCCGTCCGTACGCTGATAGGACAGTGCAATATCATCATGATTGGCCAGGCATCGCAGGAGGCTGAGAAATACAGCACGCTCGAGCGATTGTGTAGTGTGACTGGTCAGCTCCTTAAATATGCCGCCCTAGGCAGCGACTACCAATCGTCATGCAGGAGCTTCCTCCAATGATCGGTGATGGGGCGTGGTAACCCGGAGCCTGGGACACGCCTTAGCTACATTGCAGCTACAGCCCCGGGTGTCCGGAGTTCCCTTCCGTTGCTTCTTTACACGCCGATACAGCTCGCTACCATCGGCGATGTAGCCATCGGTTTTCGAGCAGAGCCCATAAACAGATGTATCTGTCGCCGGCTGTAGCGTCGCGTCTTCAGACGCCGCTACGACGGGCTACATTGACGCTACAAGCTACATTTGTAGCCTGTAGCGGGATGTATCCAGCCTGCCGTCGCGGCGTGTAAAGGTACCATAAGAGATTAGATTGGAGTAGAGAAGGAGATCTTGAGAGGATCGCAGGTTGTGTGTCGGTGGGTACCTGAATAGCATGTCACAGATGTATGGAGGGGACAGCATATGGGGATGGATTTGTATGCCATTGTTAGGATTCTGAACTGAAGCCTCTGGATAATAGGAAGCCAGTGAAGGGATTGACAAAGAGGAGAGGCTGGGGAATAACAGGAGACAGTTATAACCATTTTACAGTTTCTGAATCATGAAACAGTTGAAAAAAGTAACATAAGAGGGAACATGTGTACAGCTAGTTGTTTTGACATTGCTGTGCACTATACTTTTTTTTTTCATTGCTTTTGTGGCATATTTTAAGCTGCAGTCCGCCTGAAAAAGACATCACGTGTGCATTATAAATGAAGTCCAGCTCACCGTTTTGGCAGCCTTCTGACCGTATGGAGCACGGATGCAGGCACTACCTTGGCCCGGGCATTGTGCATAAGAGAAGAGATCATCCAGCTTCAGCAGAACAGTATTTTTATTTTTGCAACTTCATAAGTTTGTTACATGGCAGATATTCTTCATGATAGTGTGGAAACATCTACGTATTTCAGGTGCTTTCAGTATTCTCATGTACAGCACCATGGAACTAATGGTGCTATATAAATATAATTAAGGCCTCTTCACCCGCTAGGATCTCGTTAACGATATCGTTGAAACGTCACGGATTTGTGATCGTTCAAACGATATCGTTAGTGCGTCGTTGCGCGTAAATGAATGATGTAGAAAGGAAAAATCGTTGGATCGTTCATCCAAAGTTTGAGATTCAGACCTCAAATCTATTGGTCGTCGTCCAGTTAACGTCCTGGGAAGAAGCCACATCGTTCAGTGTGACCTTTTTGAACGATGTCGTTCATATTTCTCCTATTCCTGCCACTTTGTAAAATCATACAATCTTTCGTCTCCAAACAGCTGGAGCGTTGGCAAAATTAAGATCGTTAACAATATCCTTGCGTGTGACAATGCACTAACGATGTCGGAAGGATCGCAGTCACATGATATAGCTAACGATCTCGTTCACCTATATCCTAGCATGTGAAGCGGCTTTTAGAGGGTTTCTTTTTTTTTGGTGAAGAGTTTTTTGCAGACCTCTGATTACAGAGTGCCTCGTCTGGAGTGTTTTCCATCATGAAAGGTTTTAATGAATTTCCATGCACTTTCTGTTCTCTCGCTAGTCTTTTTTTCAGAATCTGATAAGGAAGAGAATGTGCACAAAAAACACCCAAAGGACCCTTCTTATTAATTTCTACCATAAAACCACTAAAGCCCAGCTTTAATGGTTTTATGGTAGAAATTAATAAGAAGGGTCCTTTGGGTTTTTTTTTGAGCCCATTCTCTTAGGGTACCTTTACATGCCTCAACCATAAGAGACAATATTGGCGGCGATATTTCTCGCTGGAATTATCGCCGCCAAATTGCCTCCTTATTGCGGCATGTAATTCGGGAATTTGGCGGCGATAAGACATGTCGCCTGGTTTTGATTTTACAGCAGTGCTCTAAAGCCAGGTGCCGGAGCAAGGTGACATATCACCGCCAAATTCCCAATTTACATGCCGCAATAAGGAGGCAATTTGGCAGCGATATTGCCAGGACGATATATCGCTGCCAAAATTGTCTCCTATAGTTGTGGTGTGTAAAGGTACCCTTTGGGTACCGTCAGGGCCACTTTACACACACCAACTTATCTGTCCAACTTCTGACCAACTTACTGGTTGCAGTGAAATCATGGACACATTGCTCCATTTTGTGGCTGTGTACAAATGGAACAATGGGTCCATGATTTCACTGCAACCAGCAAATTGCCAGTGAAATTGCATGCAATGTTGCGACGTGTAACGGTACCCTTAGTACAGCAGTTTTAGGTTGTGTTCACACTGTTTCTCTTTCTGCCATTTTCAATGACTAATTTTAAAGCAGAAAACACTTTAAAGGGGTTATCCATTACTTGGACAACCGCTTCTCAATCGCCCCCAAAATAAAAAAGCCTATATTCACCTCCAGTAGTGGCACTGCTCTAGCAATATCAGAACTTGCATTCCAGGAGCCCACATGACATTTTAATGATACACAAGCCCCGCTACACAAAAGAGTTTACAGACATTACAGCACAGGATTGCAAATTATTCTTTATCTGAGGTAAAATATTTTTTTACAAACAGGCAGGAAAATGTTTTACCTCACAATTAGAATCAACTGTGACCCCATACTGTAATGTCTGTGTACTCTTTCCCGAGCTGTAATGTCTGTATACTCTTTTCCATGCTGTAATTTCTGTAAACGTATACTCTTTTCCTTCCTCCACTGTCCAGGAGATGTGGTATGATCAGATGTGGTATATATATAAAGATTACCTCAGCACAGGAGATATAGCATGATCAGACCATGTCCCTGTACGGTCAGACACATCCATTACACAGTACATAGCAGGGACACATATATAAGATTATCTCAGCACAGGAGATGTGGTATGATCAGACCATGTCCCTGTACGGTCAGACACATCCATTACACAGTACATAGCAGGGACACATATATAAGATTATCTCAGCACAGGAGATGTGGTATGATCAGATCATGTCCCTGTACGGTCAAACACATCCATTACACAGTACATAGCAGGGACACGTATATAAGATCTGAGCACAGGAGATGTGGTAAGATCAGACCATGTCCCTGTACGGTCAGACACATCCATTACACAGTACATAGCAAGGACACATATATAAGATTATCTCAGCATAGATGTGGTATGATCAGACCATGTCCCTGTACGATCCGACACATCCATTACACAGTACATAGCAGGGGCACATATATAATTATCTCAGCTTAGGAGATGTGGTATGATCAGACCATGTCCCTGTACGATCCGACATATCCATTACACAGTACATAGCAGGGGAACATATATAATTATCTCAGCACTGGAACAGTTTTTTTATTCACATCAAATTGTGAAAATTATTATTATTATTCAAAGATCTATTGATTAAAAAAAATTGACGTTGTTTTGTGGAAATCCCCTTTAACCAGGGACCGCACGTGGACTGTACACTGATGCTGTCCATAAACATCATGGACACACAGGTAGAAATTGACATGCTTAAATTAAATAATGCAATAAAATCCAATATCCCTGTGGATTCTGCATATAAAAAATGCACCATTAGGATCAATTTTAGGGCTCATTCAGACAAGTGTGGTATATGGGCTCGTTCTGTCCGTGTGAAAATCAGCCAACACACTGACCAATGGAATTCAATAGGGGCTAGGGCTATTCAGAAAACTGTATTTTTTTTCACACGGACAGATGATGAGGACAAAAATTATGACATGCACTGGTCTCTTCTGTGTGTCAGGTGTGACTTGCCAATTGAAGTCTTTGGGCGTGCAAAAACTTTTACTACTTGCATTTAAAGCGGCCGTCACACGCTACGATATCTAGAAAGATATCGCTAGAACGCGCCCGATTTAACATCGCGTCAACGATGTCTCTGCGTGTGACGGCAAGATACGATGAGCGATGATTGATGAAATCGCAAAATCGTGATCTGAGCTCCGGAGCTCAGATCTGGCGATTAGAGATTTCACGATCTGCCTCATCGTGGTGTATAACACCACGATGAGCGATCTCCCAGCGGCAGAGCCTATGCTGGGAGATGGTAACTATGGTACACGTCGGGTTACTAAGTGATGCGCGGCGCCTAGTAACCCGATGTGTACCATAGTAACCAGCGAGATCGCGGCTCCACATCGCTGGTGAGTCTGTCTGTGTGACATCTCACCAGCGATGTGAGCGATATCGTAAGCGATCGCGCGTGCACATGATCGCTTACAATATCGCTAGCGATGTCGCCATGTGTGACGGCCGCTTTACAATCATAAATGCAGGGACAATACTGCTGGTTTATTCCACAACTTACTTTTTGAAAATATATCTACATAATAACTTAGGTTTTCTTTAGGATTAAAGGGAATCAGTCAGGAGATTTTTGCTATATAATCTGAAGGCAGCGTGCAGTGAGGGTTAAGCCCCCATCACACATAATGAGATTGTTAGCCAGATTGTTGTAACGTCACAGGTTTTGTGACGTAACAGAGATCTTGCTAACGATATCGCTACATGTGACACTTAGCAGCGATCAGGCCCCTGCTGTGAGGTCGCTGATCGTTTCAAACTGCTCTGGGTCAATTTTAGGCCATTGATCTCCCGCTGGTCAGCACGCATCGCTGGGTGTGACAGCGAGAGACCAGCGATCAGCGACCTCACAGGCTGGTAACCATGATGAAAACCGGGTAATTAAGCAGTGCACGATGCCTAGATACCCGCTGTTTATCATAGTTACAGGCAGCGCTAAACAGGGAGGACGCTGGTAACTATGATAAGCGCGCGTTGCCTAGATACCCGAGGTTTATCATAGTTACCATCAATGTGAAGGTGGCTCCCTGGTCCCTGGTCGCTGGGGAGATCTGCCTGTTTGACAGCTCCCCAGCGACCAGGTAACGACGCACCAACGATCCCTACAGGACCGTTAGTGTTGTCGGGATTGCTGGTGCGTCGTTGTGTGTGATGGGAGCTTTAGAACACAGAATTCAGGGATGCCTCTCTTATCAAGATCTGTGGTTTTCATTACTTGCAATGTTTGTTTTAGCAGCAGGACCTTATCATTGCTGTGATTTGCTGGCTTGTGTCATGTGGCCCTCTCCTCTGACTGGCACCTCACTGTCAATGTACTGTGTCTATACAGTGCCTGGTGTGGGCGGGGAAAGCTCTCTCAGATTTAGCAATGCAGCCGAGCTAAAAATTTTGATTGTGTGAGAACGGCTGCACCCAGTAATCCACCGTTATGGTACCTTTACATGCCGCTACTGGATGTTGGCAACAACCGGGTGCTTCACATGCATGAGCACGCACAAACGGTTGCAAACGGTAATCGCACCACCTTTACACGCCGCAACAAGGTGCGCTACGGTAGGTTACATCTATCTCTGGATACACCGCCGGGTGTCTCAAGTTACCTTCTGCAGAGCACCTTACCTCATTTACACACCGCTACAACAAGCTAATATGGGCGGACCTGGTGCAGCAGGGACAACACATAGGCGTGCCACAATTGTGGATTATGAGAATTCCATATGCTGATAGGACAAAGCAATAGCATCATGATTGGCCAGGCAGCGCAGGAGGCTGATTAATACATGACGCTCGAGCAATTGTGTAGTGTGACTGGTCAGCTCCTTAAATATGCCGCCCTATGCAGCGACTACCAATCGGAACGCAGCATCTTCCACCAATGATCGATTGTGGGGCGCGGTTACTCGGATCCTGTGTCACGCCCCAGGTACATACCAGGTACATAGCATGGTGTCGAAACAACCCTTCTGTTCCTTCTTTACACACCGATACAGGTCGCTACCATCGGCTGGGTAACCACCTGTTTTAGGGCAGTGCTCTGAAACAGGTGCCGCCACTGGCGGGTGGCTACAACCATCTTCACACGCCGCTACCTCGGGTTGAATTGGCGGTGCAAGATACATTTCTCTCATGTACCTGGTTGTTGCCACCATCCAGTAGCGGCATGTAAAGGTACCATAAGTGATACATCCTTGGATTCAGGGTCTCTTTGCCTACATCATGCTGCTCTCAGATTGGGTAAGAATTTTTTTTCTGGGGGTGGGAGAATTCAAAACAAAAATTGTTTATCTCACCCTCCCCCCAGAAAAGTTGCCTGTTGTACTTGTATGATTTAACAAGCATGTTAAAAGTGGAACAATAGCATTTAAAAAAATTATGAACAAAATTTTACACACATTTTACAAATTTATTTCTACAACATATGCAGTTTTGACAACGGTATACACTGCACAAATATATACAGCTAAACAGTACACCGCACAAATATCAAACAAGCACGCAGAATTTTTATGTGGTGTTCCTACCTCCTGCAAGTTGTTGTTGGGTAGGAAATTTAATCTGTTTGAAGCGAAAATCTTCCCAAAAATTATCAGTATAGAATATCGAGACATTTACTTTATTTTTGTCTGGATTATAAAACACACAGGATCATAAAATGCACTCAAATTTAGAGGAGGTACATAGGAAAAAAAAATAATGTTAAAATGGAGGTCCGTCTTGTAGTCTAATAGTCCATCTTGTAGGACAAATGTAGCTTACTAGAGGGTTGGGGTGGTGGCACAACTATAGAGTAGAGTCAAAGTGAGGGTGTATACCGGAGCGCAAGGCAGATGCCATTGATTACCCTGTAATGGACAAAATGGACTTCAGAAAAGTTGCACTGAAGCAGGTGTGATGCACCCCCAGGTTATGAGGTACTTGGGAATTGGGCCGATGCTGTCTCTCTGGATCACAGTAGTCATGACCCAGCCTGTTGGTCTGGGATCAATCAAAAAAGGGTATTTATAAGGGATTTGTCGTGACGCCACCCGGGGTATGTGGCTTAGTAAAAACGCCGCTGCCGTATTCCTGCTGGGGACGGTGACTTGGGGCAGCGTGGATGGAAAGCTCTCCTCGGTAGGCTGAGGGTCCCCAGGGCAGGTGTAGTGGTTATGGATGGGCTGGTGAGGGATTGTGTACGGTGCAGTTCACTTACTTTGCTGCTGCAGCTACACCAGCCAGTGTGTGGAGAAAGCAGTCTCCGGCTCCTCAGGTGGGATTCTGCTGTGGATTACAGCGCAACAGGCGCAATTAATAGGCAGACTCACTGGTGTAGTTTTCTCAGTCTCTTTTACTAGAGCAGATGGTAAAAGCTGTCCACGGAGTCTGGAGAGCAACTTGGGGTTATTCTCACCCGGCCAAGTCTTTTGGCTCCCTTGCTGCGCTTGTAATTGGCTCCTGCAGTTGCTTAAGCTAGGCTGTCGGCCCTGTTCTTCCTGCGGGGTAGCAGTATAACAGGCAACTCGAGTCTTTCACTTTCTCTACCCTGTTCATGGGTGTCAGTGTTGCTGGAATCTATGGTTGCTGTGTCTCTGGTACAGTGTAGCTGGAGAATTTGGAATCCCCACTTTCCGGTGTTGACTGCTGGGATGTGTAAACCTGTACAGTCTCGGACTCCGGTGTCCGTTCTATACACTTTTCCTCTGGGGAGAGCACGGAGCTGCTCAGTCTCCCCACTGTGTTCCTTTCTCTCCTTTCCTGAGACCCTAGCCTTAGGCCTGGAACAAGTTAGCGATCCTGGAATGAGCTAAGCAGTTTCCAGTCCACCAAGATATCTTCACAGTGCTGCTCCCCACTGCACTGTTCTCAGTCCTCCCAGGAACTGAACTAACTTCCCCCTTCCCAGACCAGAATATATAGGGAAGCTCACCCTGAACCTGGCTTTGGTCTCCCCCTTCTGGCCTGGAGGTGCTGGTGTTGTGCGTGTGCTGCCTAATGAGAATACCCTTTGTTACTGTCTGGTGACACCACTACCCGGGGCAGTGAGGAAAACTTTGGCACATTGACCCTGGGGTGCCACAGGTGCATGAGCAGATTGAGATTTTGGAGAGCCAAAATCTTAATCTGCACATGCGTCTTCTCCGACATGATAAATTTAAGGAAAACCCCAGCTGAAGCAGCACATGCGCAAATTGAGATCTTGGCTCTCAATTGTGAATGCGACAGTTTTTGGTGCCATTTTCCTGGAGTACATTTAGCTTCAACCTAGGGAACGCAGCATTGCCCCACTCATGCCTCCGTCAGCTTCCTTCAGCTGAACCCTGCCTACTATGACCCTGCTCCACTGTCACCACCCCTCCCTGATAAGCTAAATTCTTCTTATAAGATGCACCCCCATTTCCCTCCAATTTTTTGGGAAAAGTGCATCTTAGTAGTGCGAAAACATGGTAAGTGTGCAAATCTGTTTTGCCAAACCTATTTAAATGGTCCTATCGCATCTTGGAAGAGGCTATTTTTGCTGGCTACATTTCCAGGTGGATAGGTGGTTGGAGTTCCATCTCTTCAGCTGGGGGTTTATCCAGCATGTTAAATCCCCAGTTAGTTTTCCTGCAGAACATCTGTGAGTGATTCTCCTCCCGGCAGCCCTTCCTTTTCTTTCAGTTTGGGTGTCTGCAAATTTCTCATTCTGTTTGTTTCTTGGTTCTTCTTATTTTCTCTGTCTGTCCTGGGTTACATGTGAACAATCTAGCTATTCTATTCTTAGTATGTGTATTTCATTTGTGTTATGCTATTTTGTCGACTTCAGAGCAGTTAGGGTATTGCCATTACCGTGTCGCCTGGGTCCCAAAGTCCGGGTCCACCTTTTGGGGTATCGCGGGCTTCTATTGCTCTGTTGGCACTGTTTCTTCACTGCCCTTTTATGAAGCCATTCTTTGTCGCTACCGTTACACGATAGGACAGGTTAGGGTGCATGTTTAGTACAAAGTTGGCAAACATAACTATTCAAGGGGGTGCCAACCAGTACGCACAACTTGGGTCAGTGAGGAACAGTCGACTTAGTGGCACCCTTACATATTCTTAGGGTACCAACCTCAACTGTCAGGCAGGGACAAATCCGGGTCACATTAGGGACTATCCTATTCTGAACAGAGACCTGTTGGGCACAAGGTTGTGCTTCTCCTGTTTTGTATGTAAACCATGTTATTGTGTGGTAACAGTCTAGAGATGAGAAAACTGGTTTGGGGCCTGGAGTTTGGGTGAATGATGGCTCCAAAATGCAGGGCTGAGCAGCGCTGTGCTCCTGCACGCTCAGTGAATGGGCCAGTGCGAGCCTCTTGCAGTCTGTGATCGCATACACTGGGGGTTAAATCCACGTTTTAGCCTCTAGTGTGTCTGTAAAATAAAATAAAGAAAAAATACCCACCCTCCCATTCTCAGATGTGTTCTGCTGATGGCTGACTGTATGTGGGTGTATAACCGAACAACCAATCATTCAGTGACATCCAATGAGGATCAGGGTCAAGGTCAAGTCCCAAACACCGCCACCTGTACCCGAACTTCACGGGTTTGCTTATCTCTAGTCTTAACTCCTACAAAGTCTGAAACTTTAATATGTTGTTGAATAGGCAGTCGGTTACTACCGCTTACCATGAATTTACCCCTCATCAGATAGGTTGAGGTCTCTTGGACATTAGTAAGGCTGTGTTTGCATTACAGGGCTCAAAACAAATTGAATACTCATCCAGCTAACCTCAGTGTAAATACATATATTTTTCTATAAATTAAAGGCTTTACAGTATTGCGATTTGAATCTATTTGGAAAATTTTGCAAAGTCAGCAAACTCCGATTTCTTATAAAGTGCTCTTTTGTCATATTGAAAATTGTGGTTATATTTAGCATTAGCATTTTCTGTATGGGTCGGCTAGTTCTTTGTATCCAAATAGAAGCTGAAAGTGAAAACTGAGTTTGTGATTCAGAGGAACAAGTTGCTTGCAAATCTTAGGACATTTGCTATACTTGTGACTAAACCATGAACGCCTGCGAAAAATTGCAACATAATGCATAATAAACCATATTACTTTACTAAGATGTGCAAATTTCTTAATGATGTCTGAATCCTTCTACTCATGTGTCCTATAAGTATTTGATCTTTTCAGGATTAGAATGAATTGCCTGGGTTATGTGATAATGCAGAACCCCATGCACAAGGGTGTAATATTCACGGTGGCAGACCTTGCAACTGTACCCATGCGGAAAGCGGGACGATTCGATGCTAACATTTATTTCAGTGGGATGTGATTCCCAGCTTGCACATTCAGTTGAAATGTATTACAGTGCAGTTTCACTTTTTGAATTGAATTACTGAAATAAATTATTTTTTCATGATATTCTAATTCATTGGGATGCACCTGTACATCAGGATGGGAAACATATTCCAGGTTTAGTACAGAATTGAAGGACATTAACCTCATTACAAAGTCAGCAGCAGATCCACTCATAACAGTGCGTTATGACCACTTTTTTGGTTCAAAATGTTTCTCTTGCCCCCAGGATTTAGAGGAAAGTATCTAAGAGTCCGAAAAATACGGTATGTCACATAAAATAGTTAATAAATAACATTTCCCAATATCATCCAACTTGTAATCTTTGATCCTCCCAAGACCTCTTTCTTTTCGCTACACTTGTACGTTCCTCATCTAACTGCCTGCAAGTCTTCACCCGAGCATCCCCCTCCTCTGGAACTCTGCACCCCAAAACATCGGACTATCCCCTACACTCAGAACCTTCAAGCGGAACCTGCAAACCCATCTCTTTATAGCAGCCTACAACCTGCAATGACCACGGTGCCACCTCACCACCACTGGACCTGGAGCTCCACTACCACTGGACCCGGAGCTCCACCACCATTTGACCCAGCACTCTACCACCTCCAGAGCAGACCCAAACTACTGTCTCCCTCCCCATTGCCCTGTAGAATGTAAGCCCACAAGGGCAGGGTCCTCTCTCCCCTCTGTACCAGTCTGTTAGTTTGTTCATGGTATTTTTAACTTGTTCGTATGTAACCCTTTCTCATGTATAGCACAATGAAATCAGTGGTGGTCTATAAATAAATAAATAATAATAATAATCATTTCCCATATGTCTAGTTTACATCAGCACCATTTTGGAAACTTTTTTTTTTCTTAGGAAGTTATAAGGGTTCAAAGTTCATCAGCAATTTTTAATTTTTCCCACAAAATTTACACAACCATTTTTTAGGGACCACATCACATTCGATGTGACTTTCAGGGGCCTATGTGACAGAAAATTCCCAAAAGTGACACCATTCAAAAAACTGCACCCCCTCAAACAGGTCAAAACCACATCCTGAAGTTTATTAACGCTTCAGGTGCTTCACAGGAACTAAAGCAATGTAGAAGGAAAGATGCAAATGTGACTTTTTTCCTCAAAAATGTTACTTTAGCCCCACATTTTCATTTTTACAAGGGTAACATGAGAAAATGTACACCAACATTTTTCATGTAATTACTTGCTAGTATGCCAACACTTCATATATAATGGAAAACTACTGTTTGGGCGCATGGCAGGACTCGGAAAGTACAAAGCAACATCAGACTTTTAAATTGCAAAATTGTCTGGAATCATTAGCAGGGGAGCCCCTGATGTGCCTAAATAGTGGAAACCCCCAACATATGACCTCATTTTGGAAGCTAGACCATCAAGGAATTTACCTAGATGTGCGGTGAGCACTTCGAACCTCCAGGTGCTTCACAGAATTTTATAGCGTTGAGCCGTGAAAATAAAAGGTCACATTTTCTGAATAAAAATGTTCTTTTAGCTCCAATTGTTTTTTATTTTCAAATGGTTAACAGAAAAAAAGTACCAACAATTTGTTGGACAAATTCTCTTTCTCGATGCTCCATATTGGGTGCAAAACTACTGTATATCATCACAGATCCTGAAAACAGAACAGCTATATATCTAGTGTATGGCTTTGCTGGTGGAGAAGAAGTGGGGTTTCACTTTGAAACGCATAGAGTAAAGCGCCCTTCATCTAGTCTTCAGCATGCTGGATTTATTATTCATCTACTGTAGCCCATCAGAATGATCCACCCTTCTCCTGGTTTCTATAAGCTGCCCTTTGCGTTAGGGCTTGTGGACCCTGCAACAGCTCTACATCGTGTTTGTGACTGTTTGTGTGTGACACAACCTTACAAGGTGAGCAACTTGCTCTTACAACATTTCCTTTTTTCGTTGGTTAAGACACTATTGTGCTTGTTTGTCTATTGTTACATTTAATTTTTGTAGCATAGATTTTCTGAAAAGAGTTTGCAGACTCCATTTGCAGAATCCCTAAGTACCAGACCATCAGAAACTCGCCAAAGTTGCCAAATTATGGATATTACAACCTCTCTGGGAGTTCATCTATGGCTATAGTGATGATTTTGTCTCTGGAAAACTTCCATGGAGTCAAATGCAGTGAATGTTTCAAAATTAAAATTTGCAAATAAGCTATTGTAGTGCCCATACATTGTAGTGCCCATATATTGTACCCAGCTCCTGCCTCTAGAGAAACACATTCCATAAATTAAGTGGGCTTCTTCATTACAACAAGACCAAACATGTGGACATTAACTATGGTTTAGACATATTATATGTCTATAATATACCATTATATGTCTACTAGATGGTGGCCCGATTCTAACGCATCGGTTTTCTAGAATATAGAAATAGGGATTGCATGGGGAAGGCGGTGAGGACTGAATAGGGAGGGACTTTGAGGACGGAGCGGCGGGGGGAGGATGGCGTAGCAGGGGGGCGGAGGATGGAAGAAGGAGCGGCACAGGAGGGGGAGTACGGAGTGGCAGGGGGAGGATGGAGTGGCAGAGGGGAGGAGGACAAGGGGAAGAGAGGAGGGGGAAGGAAGAGGCGGTGGGGTGGGGGAGGATGGAGTTGCATAGGCAGGGGGAGGATGGAGCGGCAGGGGGAGGACAGAGCACAGAGCGGCGAGGGAGAGGAGGATGGAGTACGAAGCGGTGGGGTGGGGGAGGCCGGAGCAGCACAGGCAGGGGGAGGACAGAGGATGGAGTGGCGGAGGGACAAAGGAAGGAGGAGGAAGTGGTGGGGGAGGATGGAGCGACGACACGGGGAGGACGGAGCACAGAGCGGCGGGGGGAAGAGGACAGAGGACAAAGCAGCGGGGTGGGGGAGGACGGAGGAGAACAGGCAGGGGAGGACGAAGGATGGAGTGGCAAAGGGAGGAGGACAAAGGAAGGAGGAGGAAGCGGTGGGATGGGGAGGATGGAGCGGCACAGGCAGGGGGAGGATGGAGCAGCAGGGGGAGGACGGAACACAGAGTGGCAGGGGGGAGGAGGACAGAGGACAAAGTGGTGGGGTGGGGGAGGACGGAGCAGCACAGGCAGGGGGAGGACGGAGGATGGAGTGGCGAAGGGGAGGAGGACAAAGGAAGGAGGAGGAAGCTGTGGGGTGGGGGAGGATGGAGCGGCACAGGCAGGGGGAGGACGAAGGATGGAGTGGCGAAGGGGAGGAGGACAAAGGAAGGAGGAGGAAGCGGTGGGTGGGGGAGGATGGAGCGACACAGGCAGGGGGAGGACAGAGCACAGAGTGGCAGGGGGAGGAGGAGGGAGGATCAAGCGGCACAGGCAGGGGGAGGAAGGAGCAGACTCACACCCACACACAGTCACACCTAGACACAGACTCACATCCACACACATACTCCACAGACACCCATAGCCAGACACACACACCCAGACACAGACACACACAGACTCATACTCACAGCCACACACATACACACACGGGCTCTCACCTCTCCATCCCCTGGCGGTCCCAATGCTGACCCTCATGTCTCTGGTGCTGAGCGCGTTGTCCTGCAGAGATTAGGTGTGGAGGAGGCGGACGCAGAGGCGGCGGTGTGCAGGATGATCCTGGGTGTCAGCTGCTTCCTGTCAGTGCAGCTGGGCCCCGGCTGGCAGCGCGCTACCGTTGCTCCCTGCTCCCTGGGAGCCCCGACCCCGGCAGCCCCTAGTGTCAGTGGGGGCTCATGGTGGGGGTTGGGTCCATGAGGCTGCGGAGAGGCTGCAGTGGGAGTCCGCTGCGACAGCGCCAGTGGCCGCGATCTTTTGTTCTGTCTCTTTCTGTGTACAGAAATCGCTCTAGCGCTGATTGGTCCGCCCAGCTGGGCGGACCAATCAGCGCTAGCGCGCGATTTCCGTGACAGACGGAGAACATTAGACGATTATATAGTAGATATATATGGTGCTCAGAAGGGAGAGGGGGCATTTGGATTTGGGAGTGCATATTTTGTTGTTTTTTTCTTGTGGGTGAGGAGTAATAGCGCTTTTGCAGAGCCTTTTTGCTACTGGTAATATGGAAGTCCGCTATATTTCCCACAGATGACAGACCTCAGTGGGTTCTTGTTTTTTTGTCGGTTGAATTCAATGTTATTGGATACAGAACATTTTGTATCAGTTCACAATTCTTCTGTGCTGAGCAAATACATGGGTTTCCAGCTACATTTTCAACATATCTCATTCAAGTTAAAGGCACGGCAGATCCATTCACTAATAAGGCAGCAGAGTTACTCTGGACTCTGTTTTCCCTCTGTTCAGCGGTGTCTGTCTTCTGTCTTCTTAAAGATTCACAAAACTGTGGTTGACTGCACTTTTTTGGATTTCTAAAAAGACATGTATAAAGATGGACACTGCTGGATCACAGGCTAGACAGGAGTTCAAACTGACTCCATCTACCTCATTACAGTGAGTTTTGTCCGAATCATGTTTTTCAGAGAGTTAGGCTAGGGTCACACATGGTAATATGTTTTTTAGAGTGTTTCCAATAACAAATTCATTTTTTTAGGGTGCTTTTTGAGCCACCTGTGCACCTGAATGTTTTTTGGACTTAGTAATTTTTTCATAAAAAACGCATTTGCGTAAACGCATGCGTTAATGGATGTTACCTATATGTACCATGCGTTAACACATGCATTTGACATAGGGCCCCATGTTAAAAAAACACATGCATTTTTTTACTGCACCCAAAAACGTTGCATGCAGTGTTTTTTTGGATGCAGAACAAAAAGGCATAGCGCTTTTGAAAAACGCAGTAACATTTAAATGCACCATCTGTTAACGTAATCCGTTTTTGGACTTAAGAAAAAAAGTTAACAAACTGATGCCAAAAACGTTTCCAAGGCTTATGTGTGACCCTAGCCTTATATGTAATCCATGATGTAAGTGCTCAGCATAGAGAGCAGGATAAATGCGAGCCGCACCTTACTACGATCTTTGGGAGGTAGAATAAAACAAAACTGCCGTTGAAGAATTTGCTTTATTACTATTTTTCATGCAATTTCCCTTGTGGTATAAGTTATTAGGTGGCTAATTCGGCAGATCATTACAATCACAGCTATACCATATTTATAGTGTCTTATTTTAAAAAATATTTTTGGCTCTTTATTTGATTTTTTTTTTTATGAAATAATTTTTTCTTTTTTTTAAATCTTTTTTGTATAGACCCTATATGGGACATTACCTTTTATTTCTCTGATCACTCATATAATCCATTATAATGCGCTAGCAATGCAATGGATTATAACTGTCAGTGCTGCACATGCCTCTCACAGCATGCTCCTGACATGGTGTAAGAGGCTTTCCAAAGCTGGATGACCTGCAGGTCATCATGCCAACAACCCCTTATTGCTATGACAGCGATCAGGCCCCAATAATCACATCACAGGGGTTCTGATTGCTTGACCGAGGAGCACACTCCTCTCCCAGACTCCTAAATACTACAATCGCTTTTGATTGCAGCATTTAGAGGGTTACAAAGCCAGGAGCAGTATGAGCACTGCTCCTGGCGGTAAAAGATGGGATTCGGCTTTCACAGCTCCTGTACCCATGCGATCACCATGTTGTACCAAGTAGACTGTTGGTATGCCAAACTGAGATAATTCTGACAATACTCTCAAATTTTTAACAGTCCGCTGGCAGTACCTTCAGCAGCACTTCCTTTACACAAATGCAGTCTCTTTGTCTCCTTTACACATCTACAGTGGTAGTCACATTTCCTCATGCTCACCTCTTTTGGCAGCAGTAACCTACAAGCAATTCTTGTCCTACAAACTTGCCCAGTCTTGCGGCTTACTCACTCAATTACTGTGTTATAGTTCCTCACTCATGGTACCTTTACACGCCGCGACGGCAGGCTGGATACATCCCGCTACTTCACGTGCACGAGCACGCTCAAACGGCTACAAACGGTCAACGCACCCTCTTTACACGCCGCCATAAGGTGCGCTACGCCACGCTACATCTGTAGCTAGCTACATCGCCGGGTGTGTCAAGTAGCCAGCTGTAGCTTAGCGTACCACGTTTACACAGCGCTACAACAAGCTAATATGGGCGGACCTGGTACAGCAGGGACAGCACATAGGCGTGCCACAATTGTGGATTACGAGCCGTCCGTACGATGATAGGACAGCGCAATATCATCATGATTGGCCAGGCATCGCAGGAGGCTGTTTAATACATGACGCTCGAGCAATTGTGTAGTGTGACTGGTCAGCTCCTTAAATATGCCTCCCTGTGCAGCGACAACCAATCGTCATGCAGGAGCTTCCTCCAATGATCGGTGATGGGGCGCGGTATCCCGGAGCCTGGGTCACGCCTTAGCTATATTGCAGCTACAGCCCCGGGTGTCCAGAGTTCCCTTCCGTTGCCTCTTTACACGCCGATACAGCTCGCTACCATCGGCGATGTAGCCATCAGTTTTCGAGCAGACCTAGGAAACAGATGTATCTGTTGCCGGCTGTAGCGTCCCGTCTTCAGACGCCGCTACGACGGGCTACATTGGCGCTACAAGCTACATTTGTAGCCTGTAGCGGGATGTATCCAGCCTGCCGTCGCGGCGTGTAAAGGTACCATCACAGTCGCTTGTCTTTACATGTCTCTGTAGTAATTCTCTTCAGACTCAGCATTTAGCCTCTATGTTCACTTCTGCTGTCTTTAATCTGCAATCTCATGGTGGCTATGGTTTGCCTTGGTGGCTTTACTGTTCAGTAACAGAATTAAACCTCTATGATCCTCTCTGTGATAGCATTTCTATAAATATTGCTCTCTGTAACGTTCACATTGGGCAGAATAAGACTGCAGTGCAGTATGAAGCTTCTCATGTTCTTCTCTTTGGCGCTAACAATTTTTTGTGCACCACTCTGCATGCATTTTCCTTTTTGCTTAAGGTTTGCCATTTGTCTTCCATACCTACTCAGCTATAGCAGAATAACTCATAATAAATAGCTCCATGCATGTAGACAGATATGTTTATGTTAACTTCACACTCCCAGTAAATCAGTATGTCACACATCAGCTCAGTGTGTTAACTTTTTATGCACTTTAGTCATCATTTCAAACATTACTTCTGCTACTTACTTGTATCCTGTCTTGGCATTTAAGGCAGGGGTATTTCTACATTATTCATCCATTATGAAGCTCTTGCATTATACTGTATAATTTGGAAGTCACTGGATGTACTGTATCACAGGAATGGTTGCAGTATACATAAAAGCATTTTACATACTTTGAAACATTGAAAATAAGAATAGGCATCAACATAGAGTCATAGTAGCAGATTCCTGGAAGCTCAACATGTAGCAGTGAGGTGTAACAGGGCAGTGAAATAATTTTCAACCCTCCTAAAGGGGCACAATAATTGACAGTATTGACAAATATTGTGGTCATCTACAATAACTACAGCATTGATCTCAAATTAGGAAAGGGCAGCTATTGTGAGCTGCTATTCTACACACAGGTAACTGCTATAGATTGGTCTATAGTTATTTGGCTATAAGATCCTTATTAATTGTAATATTCTGTGAAAGGTCTTATTATTATAGAGAAAATGTGATCAGTACACAATTATCTATACTTGTCAATGCTCTTAGAGAGTGTGGGAAGTGCTCAGAAATATGGTAGACAAATCTCTCAGGGCTGGTCCTGAAATTTTCATCAAGTGACGACCAAGAGTGATGTAAATGCTAGAAAAGGGGGAGTGTAGTACCTGTTATCATGATTCTGGTGTCTCCTCTGCTGGGAGACCATCGTCTACGGCTTGCTTATCCTTCCAGTGGTCCCGAGATATCTGCCTGAGCTCCGTTTCCTGTCCTCGGTCACAGGGCCGGCATCTAGATTGCAGACCTTCCAGGATCGTGCATAGGATATGCATGTTAATGCCGCTTTACACGTCACGATATTGCAACGCAACTACGATAAAAAGTCACATGGTACGGCCGTTGCAGTTGATATTGTTCGTGCGTTGTATCGTGAAAGAGGGCAACGCAACTCAAAAACGATGCTACTACAATATCGTTTTTGGATTGTGCATGCTCTTCAACCGTGCAATATTGGCTATGCGATCTGGCAGGATCGTGCTGTGTGACAGCGCAACTATGATTTGGAGCGCAACTTCCCCTATTCACTCCAATGTTAAATGGTCGTTCCCTGAGTTGCTCAGACACAGTGTGAAAAAGGGGCGTAATACATTGTAGTTGCGTTGCCTGCCGATATCTCCCTGTGTAACATCTCCTATACGATCTTGGACAAGTGCCAAAACGTGCGCGCTCCCGTGAAATTGTATGCAATATCGGAACGATATTGCAACGTGTAAAGCGGCCTTTACAGGTACGCTTTTATTAGAAGGCCAGCATGATCTAAAAGGAAGTGCGTCAGCCTATGGCTGAGAAGCACAGAATATTTAAGGCATCTTGCCCCTTTAGGAGGTGCCTGAGCAATGCAGTCTTTGCCGTAGAGACATGTTGCTAGTTCTCAGGTTCCTGTACTCTACTCCGTTACATTAGCTATGTCCATTTATTCTGTACCTGTGTCTATTAACCTGTTTCTCTGTCCTAGTTCCCTGTCTGCTCCTGATGATTCCATTGTGTTATTATACCCATTGAATCAGACAATTCCAATTGTGTCATCATACCCACCTGCTACCATAAGTCACCTGACCATACCTATATACCAGAGACTTTACCTGTCCACTCTATCTCTAAGGAAGTGTGTGGGTTCCTGAGGAAGCCATTGCTGGTGTCATAATACATGGATCCCTGCGAAAGCCATTGCTGGAGGCATAATGCGTGGGTCCATGAGAAAGCCACTATTGGTGGCTTAGCTTGTGGGTCCCTGTGGAAGTCATTGCTAGTGGAATAATTTGTGAGTCCCTGAGGAAGCCACTGTTGGTGACATAATAGGTGGGCGCCCTGAGGAAGTCATTGCTGGTGGAATAATTTTTGAGTCCTGAGGAAGCCACTGTTGGTGGCATAATGCGTGGGTCCCTGAGGAAGTCATTGCTAGTGGAATAATCTGTGGGTCCCTGAGGAAGCCACTGCAAATGTCATAATTCTTCAGTCCCTGAGGAAGCCATTGCTGTTGGCATAACGCATGGGTCCCTGAGGAAGCCACTGCTGGTGGCATAGTTTGTAGGTCCGTGAGGAAGCCATTGATGGTGGCATAATGCGTGGGTCCCTGAGGACGCCTCTGCTGTTGGAATAATATGTGGGTCCCTGAGGAAGCCATTGCTAGTGGCATAATGCATGGATCCCCGAGAAAGGCACTACTGGTGGCATAGCTTATGGTCCCTGAGGAAGCCACTGCTGGTTGAGGTAATGAAATTGGTGGTAGCATGACTCTTTCCCCATTCATGCTTTGAATATCCTTTTTTTGGTTGTATTATACTGGTTTTCTTTTCCTGCATTTACAAGAAACCGATGATATCACAGTGACTGTGTTTATGACAGTGTACACTTTGCATGATAACTCTTCCTTAGAAATTTACCATTTGAGCGGTAAATAGCTACAGATAAATAATTCTTGGAAAGTTGGACCTTAACAGCATGATAACAATGCACAGAGTTGTGTTTGTTTTCCTGAACGTCACTTTAACCCTTTCACCTTCCTGACCAGGCCAAATTTTTTCGATTCTGACTAGTGACACTTTTTGTGGAACTAACTCTGGAACTCTTCAACAAATCTCCGTGATTCCAAGAATGTTTTTTCATTACACATTGTTCTACATGTTAGAGGTAAATTTAGGTTAATATATTTTTTGGGTTAGAAATTTAGAAAGGTTTAAAATTTAGCAGTTTTTCATTTTTCCAACAAAATTTACAAATCCTATTTTATTAGGAATCACTTCACATTTGGAGTGACTTTTAAGGGCTTATATGTAAAAAAAACAAAAACAAAAAAAAACCCCAAAAGTATATTCCAAACAAGGACTAAGGAAGCTGGAACCATAGCGGAAACTGTGTCCAATTAGGAGTTAACACCAAACGTACGGGTATGTCCCTGACAATTTTTACTATTAAAGACTGTCACACATATGTATACTGGTGAACTAAATATAGACATCTGCACCCTTTATCTTACAGCTTAATTGGGTGATGGTGCAATATTATAAGAAACGGCAGCACTACTAAAACAAACCCTTCTCTGATACCTTTTAGGAACTGTAAAAACAGCATCCAACCGTACAAATCCACCTTGGCAGCCACCTGTGACTTCCCATAACCTGGATCTTTGTGGGTCTGAATACTAGACTCATAACATCAGGATCACATTTGACTAGTGTGACCCTACTTACCTGGTATAGCATGTTACCAATGCCCCTGAAAAGCCTCTCAAGCTATTCGCGAGAGGCGAACACACATCGGGCAGTTTTATGCTAAGACAAACCATATCAATGGTTGGTCATTGATGATATTAACCGGCCACCACGATTGTAGGACTTTGAACTGAGGGTCAGGTTGGACCTTAGACTTAGGGACGACATTAATATATAGAACGACCTTTTAATTGAGCAAAATAAAATACTAAAACAAGATAATAAGTTCATCCCTCTTTATTAGATTATATTTAAATTGGATAACTACAAAACCAAATAAATCGGTGAAAATACCCAAAAGTGAGCACCAAATTCTTCATTTTTTGCAAGCATAACAGGAGAAAATAAACCACACAAATGGTTTAGCAATTTCTCTTCAGCACGATGATACCCTATTTGTGGTCAGAAACTACTGTCTTGGCTCTCGGCAGGGCTCGGAAGGAAGGAGCGCCATTTGAGTACAATTTTCGATATCATTGAAGTCATATTTGCCAAGCCCCAGATGTGGCAAAGCTGTAGAAACTGTCACAAGGGACCCCTTTTTGGAAACTACCCCCCTCACGGAATTTAACAAGGGGGTGTGGTGAGTTTATTGAACTCTGTGATCTTTGGCAGAATGAACAAATCAACAGCAGTTCAAGAATTACTTTTATTTCTTTTGTATGTCATTCCTCATGTGGTATATGTGAAAAGATGGCTTTTTCTTCGGGTCAGTGCGATTACAGTGATACCACATTTATGCAGGTTTTTGTTATGTTTTGTCGCTTTTACTCAATAAAAACTATTTTATAGAAAAAATAATTTGTTTTTCACTGCTTTATTCTGAGAGCTATAGCATTTTTCTACAGATGGGGCTGAGTGGGGGATTGTTTTTTACTCCTGACCGGACTTTACAGATCACAGTACCTGGGTGAACCTGCAGCCATTATTCAGCAATGGGTCACCTTTAGTGATGAGCCAGTACTACCATGCATGGGTGCTTGGTACTTGTAATGAGCATTTTAATGGAAGTCAATGGAGAACCCGAGCATTTATCCAGAAGAAATGTAAACAATCAGATGGGCTTGCTTCATTTACCGAGTATAATGAAAGTCAAGGGGAAACTCAAACATTTTTCCAGAAGTTCACCATGTCACCATGTATATGTTCGCAAGTGCAATGTGCCGGCTGGATCAAAGAGTGAGCCATCTCCCTCTATAAACAGATCTATATTGCTGTAGCCATGGAATAAGTTCCTGCAATCAGTGCTTGCACTGATTGTAGGTGTCACTGTAGGGTGTCAGCTATGATATGTAGCTGACACTGATGATTTTGCAGGCTCTGGTAGTAAGATGGTGCGATTGTCTTGTTGCACATGCAAAGTTGTTTGCGGAACGCATTTACCGCTGCACTATACATGTACGCAGACGGTCATATGAGACATCTCTCAGTTTCATCCAGACAACTAAGTTTTCATCCGTGCCATCCGTGTGTTAGATTTTTACCATGTGATGTCTGTGTAATCCGATATCATACAACTACATTAAAAAATTAACATGATCAAATACAATTTCCCCAGTTTATAATGGAAATGTATCCATTAGAATCGGATGTCTTTCGGATGTTCTGTGTGGTATCCATTTTTCTTTACGCACCCAAAGACTTGAATGGACGAGTCTTATCGGAGACTCTGAAGAAAGTAGTCTATACATATAAGGCTGTGGTCACACATAGAAATCCGTTTTTGGAAGTGATTTTCATCACCAATCCGTTTTTTTCTGGGTGCTTTTTGAGCCTCCTGCACTCCTGAACGTTTTTGGACTTTTCATTAAAAAAACGCATGCGCGAACGCATGCGCAAACGCAAGTGCGCATATGCCATGCGTTCGCGCATGCGTTTCCCATAGGGCCCCATGTTAAAAAAAAACGCATGAAAACGCATGCGTTTTTTAACTGATGCCAAAAACGTTGCTAGCAACGTTTTTGACTCAAAAACGGACAGGGCAATGTTTGGAGCTCCAGAGAAAAACGGACAGGGGGTTTATTACATCCAATCCGTTTTCTGTCAGTTGTTGGACTTAGAAAAAAAAAATGAGAAAACTGAAGCCAAAAACGGACTGAGGGCTTATGTGGAACCCCAGCCTAAGGGATTAAAGGGAATCAGTCGGCTGGTTTTTGCTGCCTCATCTGAGAGCAGCATGATGCAGGCAAAGAGACCCTGAATGCAATGATTTTTCACACAATTTACTGGGTGCAGCAGTTCTGACAAAATCAAAGGTTTTAGATTTAGCATGTAGCAGAGCTGAGAAAGATTAAGCCCACCCATGTATGAACAATGTTTATGAACAATGAGCTACTTATCACAGGAGGAGGTATGTCGGACCAGGTCTCGTGTGCTGCTGCTGCAGTTTGAACAATGATAATCTCCTGGTGCTAAAACAATCAAGTGAACAGCATGGAACTTGATACGAGAAATCACTGATATCTATGTTTTAACCCCTACAGTATGCAGTTTTAACAAAAACCTGCTAGGGGTTCCCAATAAATATGTTGATACCTACTTGTAAATGGCGTTTAAGCTTTTAGGTTTGGCTTTCACATTCGATTCAGTTCATTACCTTATTCCTCTGTAATTTTGACGGGTACATCATGTACTGATATATAAATACTTCAAAATACACAGGGGAGATGGTTTTCTTGTAAACAGCAGCGACAAGGAGCAAGACCAAAAATGGCATGAACGTGTTTATTTCTGTAGTTTTAATCTCGGCAAGAAAAACCATAAGAGTGAATGATGCAAGGGTTAAATTTCCTCTGGAAATGACATTCACTGTATGAGAAACCTTCTTAATAGGGAAGCTCTTCACTTTATTAGCAAGTTCCCTTTTATAGCATGAAATCTTATGATTTTTATTCTGGGAAATGAGCTTATAAGAAATGGTGAATGTTCAGTCATTATGAGTCAAAGTCCCAAGATACCTCCTGCTGCCTACAGGCTAAAAAATGCTCAGCACTTTCAGGACAATATGTTGCAGATTTCATGGCAACAAATCTGCATTTACCCCACAGTTGTGTCATTTGTGGATTTTATTGTGGATTTTGTTTTCCGCAACCCTCTTCTCCCACTCTGGACACACTGATGGCAACATCGCAGAAGAAATGCAGCACAGGCTTCCAGTATCTGTTGCTTCAGATGCTGCACATCTTATATCTTCACAGCATAGACATTTGCCCGGGTGGGTCATTTATATGGATACACCTAAATAAAATGAATGAATGGTGATTTCAACTTGAACAAACTCATGAAAGAATAAAGTTACGTTAAAACCAAGCACTTTATTTTTCTTATGAAATTCTCTATAAGTTTGATGTGTCACATCACCCTCTTCCCACTGAAAAAAAGTTGGATTCAAAATGGCCAACTTCAAAATGGCCACCATGGTCACCACTAGTGATGAGCGAGCATGCTCGCCACTACTCGGTACTCGCATGAGTATCACTGTACTCGGGCTACTCGGCGAGCACCGAGTAATCTCGCGATACTCGTGCTGTGCTCGTGGTCGTCATCTCTGCATGTTGGCGCTCTTTTGAGAGCCAGCCCACATGCAGGGATTGGCTGGCAGACCACTGCAATGCCACAGCCCTGTTAGTTGTGGCATTGCAGTGATTGGCCGGCCTACACAGCGTGATGCACACAGGCATCCAGACAGTGAGTGTAGGGACAGTATCTGCTGCTGCTTAGGGACAGATTTGCGGCACTCATAGGTAGATCCGGAGCAGGGCTGCAAACTGCTGCTGACCACAACAGTCCTTCTCAGGACTAATCTAGGAGGATATAGGCAGAGTGATACAGATCGGAATCCAAGCTTTTCTGTGACCATTACAGTCACCAGACTGGTGTACTTACTACCTTGATACAGGTTAGGGACTAAAATCCTACTCTCCTGTGACTATTACAGTCACCAGACTGGTGTACTTACTACCTTGATACAGGTTAGGGACTAAAATCCTACTTTCCTGTGACCATTACAGTCACCAGACTGGTGTACTTACTACCTTGATACAGGTTAGGAACTAAAATCCTACTCTCCTGTGACTATTACAGTCACCAGACTGGTGTACTTACTACCTTGATACAGGTTAGGGACTAAAATCCTACTCTCCTGTGACCATTACAGTCACCAGACTGGTGTACTTACTACCTTGATACAGGTTAGGGACTAAAATCCTAATAATCCGTGACCATTACAGTCACCAGACTGGTGTACTTACTACCTTGATACAGGTTAGGGACTAAAATCCTTATCTCCTGTGACCATTACAGTCACCAGACTGGTGTACTTACTACCTTAATACAGGTTAGGGACTAAAATCCTACTCTTCTGTGACCATTACAGTCACCAGACTGGTGTACTTACTACCTTGATACAGGTTAGGGACTAAAATCCTAATAATCTGTGACCATTACAGTCACCAGACTGGTGTACTTACTACCTTAATACAGGTCAGGGACTAAAATCCTACTCTCCTGTGACTATTACAGTCACCAGACTGGTGTACTTACTACCTTGATACAGGTTAGGGACTAAAATCCTACTCTCCTGTGACTATTACAGTCACCAGACTGGTGTACTTACTACCTTGATACAGGTTAGGGACTAAAATCCTAATAATCTGTGACCATTACAGTCACCAGACTGGTGTACTTACTACCTTAATACAGGTTAGGGACTAAAATCCTACTCTCCTGTGACTATTACAGTCACCAGACTGGTGTACTTACTACCTTGTTACAGGTTAGGGACTAAAATCCTACTCTCCTGTGACCATTACAGTCACCAGACTGGTGTACTTACTACCTTGTTACAGGTTAGGGACTAAAATCCTAATCTCCTGTGACCATTACAGTCACCAGACTGGTGTACTTACTACCTTGATACAGGTTAGGGACTAAAATCCTACTCTCCTGTGACCATTACAGTCACCAGACTGGTGTACTTACTACCTTGATACAGGTTAGGGACTAAAATCCTAATAATCTGTGACCATTACAGTCACCAGACTGGTGTACTTACTACCTTAATACAGGTTAGGGACTAAAATCCTACTCTTCTGTGACCATTGTACTTACTACCTTGATACAGGTTAGGGATTAAAATCCTAATCTCCTGTGACCATTACAGTCACCAGACTGGTGTACTTACTACCTTGATACAGGTTAGGGACTAAAATCCTACTCTCCTGTGACCATTACAGTCACCAGACTGGTGTACTTACTACCTTGATACAGGTTAGGGACTAAAATCCTAATAATCTGTGACCATTACAGTCACCAGACTGGTGTACGTACTACCTTGATACAGATTAGGGACTAAAATCCTAATCTCCTGTGACCATTACAGTCACCAGACTGGTGTACTTACTACCTTGATACAGGTTAGGGACTAAAATCCTAATCTCCTGTGACCATTACAGTCACCAGACTGGTGTACTTACTACCTTGATACAGGTTAGGGACTAAAATCCTAATAATCTGTGACCATTACAGTCACCAGACTGGTGTACTTACTACCTTAATACAGGTTAGGGACTAAAATCCTACTCTTCTGTGACCATTGTACTTACTACCTTGATACAGGTTAGGGATTAAAATCCTAATCTCCTGTGACCATTACAGTCACCAGACTGGTGTACTTACTACCTTGATACAGGTTAGGGACTAAAATCCTACTCTCCTGTGACCATTACAGTCACCAGACTGGTGTACTTACTACCTTGATACAGGTTAGGGACTAAAATCCTAATAATCTGTGACCATTACAGTCACCAGACTGGTGTACGTACTACCTTGATACAGATTAGGGACTAAAATCCTAATCTCCTGTGACCATTACAGTCACCAGACTGGTGTACTTACTACCTTAATACAGGTTAGGGACTAAAATCCTACTCTTCTGTGACCATTACAGTCACCAGGCTGGTGTACTTACTACCTTGATACAGGTTAGGGACTAAAATCCTAATCTCCTGTGACCATTACAGTCACCAGACTGGTGTACTTACTACCTTGATACAGGTTAGGGACTAAAATCCTACTCTCCTGTGACTATTACAGTCACCAGACTGGTGTCGCTGTATACAAGCAAAATGCGCAAGGGCGTTGGCAAGGAACAAGGAAGTGAACGTGATGGTGGTGCAGGCAGAGGCCGAGGTCGTGTGCAAGCACTAATTTCGTAACAAGAAAGGGGCACATCTACTCGCTCACACGTCCTGTCCCAAATTCTTGGGGCCCGCTGCAGTACACCACTCTTGAACCAACACCAGTGTCAACAGGTTGTTACTTGGATAGCGGATAATGCTTCAAGCCAGATTGGCACCTCCACAAACACCCTGTCTTCCACACGGTCAAGTGTCAGTAGCCGTGATACTGCACCGCACATTTCCCAACCTGATCCTCCTTCCTACCACCAGGCCGAGTACACGTCCACGGACATTACTGATCCCACACTTAGACACTCGGAAGTCCAGAAGTGTGTACCCATGGGTGAATGGTGGTACATGGCAAATTCCCATAACAAAATTTTAATTCAGTTGTCATTTGTCGGTGGTGTGGTGAAGTCTGGTCCAATCCAACCCTTGTTCATCTTGATCAGAGTCAGCCTGTCAGCATTTTCAGTTGACAGGTGGGTGCGTTTATCAGTAATGATTCCACCTGCGGCTCTGAAAACACGCTCTGACAAAACGCTAGTGGCAGGGCAGGCCAGGACTTCCAAGGCGTAGAGAGCCAATTCATGCCACGTGTCCAGCTTGGAGACACAATAATTGTAAGGCACAGAGGAATCTAGCAGTACGGGTTGTTTGATCTGCAAGGTACTCCTTCAGCATCTGGCCAAACTTAGCATTTCTTGTGGCACAACCCCGCACCTCAGGGGCTGTGGTACGTGACACGTGGTTATGCAATGCGGGGACGGCACATCTGGAGAAATAGTGGCGGCTGGGGACCGAGTAACGTGGGACAGCAGCCGCCATCAGGTCGCGGAATGCTTCCGTCTCCACCAGCCAGAAAGGCAACATTTCTAGCGCTATAAGACGCGAAATGTGATAATTCAGGACTGTGGCATGTGGGGCGTTGGCAGCGTATTTGCGCCTGCGTTCAAAGGTTTGCTGAATGGATAATTGAACGCTGCGCTGGGACAAGGACGTGCTTGATGGTGGGGTTATTTATGCGTGGGCAACTTCAGGTGCAGGGCCGGAGGCTTGTTCACGGCCAGCATGTACAGGGGATTGGCTCGCACGCACAACACGCGAAGACGTAGCAGTGACATCAGCAAGCACCGCTCCTCGACTCTGTTGTACTTCCCAGAAAGTCGGGTGCTTGGCTGACATGTGCCTGATCATGCTGGGGGTGGTCAGGCTGCTAGTTTTCGTACCCCTGCTACTGCTGGCATGGCAGGTGTTGCAAATGGCCTTTTTAGAGTCATCTGGAGCCAACTTAATAAACTGCCAGACTCGGGAAGACCTAACATTTGCACAGGCACCTTGTGTCGTGTTGTTGTTCCGGGGAACGGTTGCCTGCCTTCTGCCTGCGGACCCGACCCTGCTTCTTACTGCCTGTTGGGATGCTACGCCTCCCTCCCCCTGTGCACTGCTGTCCTCGTTCTGCATATCCTCCTGCCAGGTTGGGTCAGCTACTGGATCATTCACCACGTCGTCTTCCTCTTCCTTGGCTAATCGCTGGACTGCTCCTCCTTCTCCTCATGTGCCCCCAGTGGTAAATTTTTACGCCCATTCTTTTTGAATGGGCATTACAACGACAGGATACCCGCTCCTTTTCAATGGGAAAAATGTTTTGAGGCCCTCCTGCACGTATCTATCCTGGGACAATGTGGAGCCTCCCAATTTTTGGCTGCCCTGGCCAAAGGGCTATACTACAATACACCCACTTCAGGTTTACAGGCCCTCATGCACGTCTCTATCCAGGGGCATTGGTGAACCTCCAAATTTTGGACTGCCCTGGCAAAGGAAAATACTACAATAGACCCAGTTCCTCAAAATGGGCACATTATGTCAAGAGGCCTTCATGTACGTCTCTTCTCAGGGACATCGGAGTGCCGCACAATGTTTTCACGTAAAATCTTTCATGTAATCACAAAAAGTAACATACACCAGCTGTATCTCACTATTGGGTATGTGCCCTTAACATTTCCACCCTAAATATTCATTTTGGTATCATTTTGGAAGGTTTTCTGGTGACTCCGTAAAATTGGTGTGAAACTCGGACAACATTGTTCACAGCTGTGACTTTTGAGTGAGAAATGCTTCCAGGGGTCTTCCCCATGGTGTTGCCATGTCATTTGAGCACTCTTCTGAAACGTTTGTGACATTTTTAGGGTTTCTACATGCTGCCGGCAGTCATTTCATAAAAATACTCGGGTCTCCCATAGGATAACATTGGGCTCGGTACTCGGGCCGAGTACACGAGTATCTCGGGATGCTCGGCCCGAGCTTCGAGCAACCGAGCATTTTAGTACTCGCTCATCACTAGTCACCACCCATCTGGAAAAGTTTTCCCCCTCCCATATAATAATGTGCCACAAACAGGAAGTTGATAGCCCCAACCATTCCCATTTAATTTAGATGCATCCATATAGATGGCCTTCCCTATAATTACTGTATTATGCTGAAAATCATATTTCCTCTGAGCTGAGCACTTACATCTCCAAATGATGTGATTCAGATGGAACCTCTGAGGGGTCCATTCACTATAATGAGGCAGCAGAGTTACTCTGGATTATGTGTGACCTCTATTCTATACTTTTCAGAGGTGCACAAAATTGTTGTTGACCGCGCTCTTATGCATATTTAAAAAGATTGATAATGCTACATCGTAAAAAGACCATCTAATGTAACTCCATCTGCCTCCCTTTAGGGAATCTTTCAATAGGGGTTCCCGAATCAATCAAATACACACTGCAAATCAGCACCAAATATGCAATGTGTGGACCTACCCTAAAGGTACCTCCATGAGTCAGATTTTACTTCTGTAGCTTTGTGAAAGAAATCCATAATTGACACACGAATTTCATCAGCTGATATGTCGGGGTAACAGCACCGATCGGATCCGGGATCCGATTAGCGCTGTTAACCCCTTGGATCCCGTCGTCAATCGTTGACAGCGGGATCCAAGGTGGCCCGGATGCTGTCAGAGCGCAGTTACGTGTAGTGATTGGCAGCCGCTGCCAATCACAACACGGTCGCGATTCTGGGACATACAGATGAGCTGCAGCTCATCTGTTTCTCCCAGAAGCGATCGGATTGTGCAGCAAGGTGCCTCTTTAAGAGGCAGTGTAAAAATAAAAATGAATTGATTAATAAAGTTTTTAAAAACCTGTAAAAAAAAAACATAAAAGTTCAAATCACCCCACTTTTCCCCCAATCACAATAAAAGTATTAAAAAAATTTAAAAAATACACGTTTGGTATCACCGCGTTCAGAATCGCCCAATCTATCATTATATTGAATCTGTTAATGAGAGCCGTAAACTCCGTAACGGAAAAAATGGTCCAAACGCCAAAATTCCGTTTTTTTTGGTCACCGCAACATTGCCATAAAATTCAATAACGGCGATCAAAACTGCGGATCCCCCCAAAAATGGTATCATTAGAAACGATAGCTCAAGATGCAAAAAATAAGCCATCACACAGCCCCAGATCCCGGCGGGTGGCAGAACATGGCGTAAAAAGTCTGTTTTTGTTTTTTTGCAAACTTCTGAATTTTTTTTCAGCACCTAGATACCAATAACAGTATATATGTTGGGTGTCTGCAAACTCGTACGGCCCGAGGCATCACCCCGTCATGTCGGTTTTACCATATAGTTAACATGGCGACTAAAATACCCAAAAAACAAACATGTTATTGCACTTTTTTTGCAATTTCACTACATTTAGAATTTATTTTGCAATTTCCCTGTACACTATATGGTAAAATAAATTATTGCATATGAAAGTACATCTTGTTCCGCAAAAAACAACAAGCCTTCATATGTCTATATTGACGGAAAAATAAAAAAGTTATGGCTCTTGGAAGCAGGGGAGCAAAAAACAAAGATGAAAAATGAAAAAATCCCCGGTCATGAAGGGGTTAAATAACAGCTGCTCCCTCAGCAATAGGCTGGTGATAGCAATTCAAGCTCACACACTCCTCCTAATAAAAGCGGGGAAGGTGTGGCCACATGCATCCTAAGCACAGGCAGAAACCAGTACAGCATAGCCAGCAAAGGAACTGAGACCTAGGGCACCTGGCAGCAGATGCAAGCATGGACATATGTGAAAAGTCATGCACCAGCTGCAGAGGACCTCACAACCCGCGGATAGCTTCCACAGTGGCAGTCAGGGACCGCACATGGGGATAGTCATGCACAGGAGGAAATGCTCTACAACATAGGTATGACTATGCAGTAGAGCAGGTAACTGAGCAGTATCCATACAAGAAACAGCAACAATATCACAGCTGGTTAGGGGGAAGGAACACTGGGTGAAAGCACTTACATGCACAGTAACGCCGGGGAAACAAGGTACAAACATACCAGTGTTACACGTGCTATACTGACTATAGAAATGAATAATAGCTAAGAAAATAAGTAAAATCGGAATGCTTAGCTTATAAACATGGCCATGTCCACCCAGTGGCCCTGGGGTCAATGAAATTCTTAAAAAATACAGTTTCTACTAGGATAATTTGTGACGCCACCTGTAGTACCTGCTGAGGGATCACCAGCGCCACCACAGTCCTCCAGAGGGCGATGGTATTGAGGCAAGGGTGGTATAGTTTCCTACGGGTGAAGCTGGGCCTCTAGGGCAGCGTTGAGTAGTGTAATAAAAGTTCAGTGTTGGAAGGACAAATACACGAAGGCAGTTTCACTCTCTCCGGGTACTTTACTGAAAACGAGCATCCGATGAATACACAGTTCACAGTGCAGTAAAGATGAAATTCACAGGTAACCTTTCAGGTGGCTGTAAATGGATGAAAGGTGATTTGGAGGTACCTGCGATATGTCTTAGTTAACAAACCTTCTAGCCCTGCCCGGGTAAGTCTCTTCCCAGTCCCGCTGAGGTAGTAATGGAGTTCCTCTCCTCTCCCTCTCTGCTGCTTGGACCCCAACCTCTTGTGGAACCGGGTGGACTACTCCGTGAGTGGCAGGGTGCTGTGGCTGGTAAACAAGCCGCAGCAACCGGTTGATGACTACGGAGGTAGACTCCGTCCATTTTCTCGGATCCGGCTTTCCATGGTTGACTGTGGAAGCTCCCCGGAGTATGGTCGCTCTGCACTGGGGTTCCCTCTTTCTCTCTCAGGCACAGACTCACACGTCAGGCACCCTCTCTCAAGGTCCCCTCAGGACCTCCTTTCATCTTCCCTCAGGTCTAGTCTGCAACTCGCCTGTTCTGACCTCCCAACTCTCCTAACCCTCCCCCCAAGGGAGCTGCTTCCCTGGATTGAGTGTGGGAGTGCTGGAATTGGGTCCCTCCTACCAACCCTGAATCCACTTACAGTTGGGGAAAATTACACAGCTTTTATGGGTTGTAATACCCTGGTGTGACGCCTGACCAACGGGGCGCCCCACTAGCCACTGGTTCTAGTGTTCTCTGTTGTCAGCTACCTACACAACCATAAAGAATGAGATTTTTTAATCCAGATTGAGGCTTTGACTGAGTGCAGATGCAAAAGTAGGCTAGGACCCACCCAGTAAAATGAAAACGCCTCAATATGGTTAACTGGGTGGTTATGGACATTGCCATGTTTATAAGCTAAGTGTCCTAATTTTTCATACTTTCATAGCTATTATGCTTTTCTATAGTCAATATAGCATTTCTTAGTATTTGAGTGCAGATGTCTGTTTGTAACTATGTATTGTGTCTTAGTGTCGCATCAATACACATTGTAAGAATTGAGTGCAGCAGTTTTTTTTTGTTACAAATGTCTGATCGGCTAGGATCCGACACCCGGCATCCCAACCAATCAGCTGCCTTTGGTGATGGCTTTGGCAGCAGGTGGCCGGAAATGCTCAGTTCTGGAGTTGCTCCGTCTTCTGATAGTGGTATTGCATATTCACCTCTTATTCATACTAATGGTGGGCGTATTGAACTATTTTGGCCACCTGCTCCATCCGCCTGCACCAAGAACAGATGATCAGTGGGAGTGCTGGGTATCGGACCCCAATTGATCAGATGTTTGATGACCTATCCTACAGATAAAAAATGGTGTATCCTCAGAGCGCACAGTGCAGGCGCTGGAAGGATTGATAATTCTGCGATCACACAGAATGACTGCAGAAGCATCATTTTAGATTGGACAATCCATTTAAGCCTCATGAATATTCACTGCATCCCCCTCCCACCTTTTGTACCGGCATCTGTGACTGGTTGCAATACGCATCATCCCATGACAAGCAAGCTGCCATCATAATAGTGTAAAAATAAATAAATGATTGAAATACACGGTGTGGGTTCCCACGTATATTGACACAGCACAGATAAAGCACATGGCTGCGAGCTGCAGCCCCCAGTCGTGGGTTATGTTGGCTGGGTATGGAAATATGATTTGTGTCAGGGGCATGGGATTGTTTTTAATAAATTAAAAAAAAACAAGCTTGTTTGGCTATTAAGGTCATAGGAACTTTTCAAATTGGTGACCACTGCTTACACTCATTCATGTTCTGTGCAGAGGTGGGATAATTAATATAGCTGTAAAGGGATAATCCATACCAGATTACATCTGTAAGGAAAATTAATTATTCCTAGTCCTTGTATATTTCCTTGTAATAATTAACATTTTTATAGGTCATTTCTAATGTTATCATAAACTTATAACACTTGTATAGAAACGAGCCAAAAATATGTCAGCATTTCTTTGGGTCAACCGTTTAGTGGCCGGGTGATTGATTCTTTTAGGAAATTATATGTTTATGTGAATTATGAGTGAGGATAGAAGTGAAAAATTACAAGTTCATCCTGGTTCAGCTGATATGCAAGTAATGAGAGAAATTAAAGATAGACAATGCTGAAATAACATTTATTTTCGAGATACTATCCTTATTAGGGCTTTTTCCATTCCATATACACTGGATCCTTTCGCTGAGGGTATTTCCTTCTAAATGTTATTGATCTAACTGGTACTAATTGCAACAATTGATATTGGCAAAATCCTAAATAATAATATATTGTAAGAGGAATGCCAGACACGTAGTCGATGGCAGGTATGAATCTCAGAGCTGGTTATCCTCTGTAAGCCACATCACAAGCTCTAGTACACCTAGTACTAAGAGTTATTAGGGCACATCAAGGTACGTCAGGGCCGGGTATTATTAGCATCTGGAGAGATGGGTGGGTCTGGCTAACAAACCCCAGTCTTGGGAGTGGTACATAACATAAAATAACATAAAATTGTCAGCACTCATCTAACCAAAATCTTCAATCTCTCCCTCTCTTCTGGCATCTTCCCCTCCTCCTTCAAACACTCGATCATTACTCCATTATTAAAGAAAACCACTCTTGACCCATCCTGCACAAATAACTACAGACCAGTCTCCAATCTCCCCTTCATCTCTAAACTCTTGGAGTGCCTGGTCTACTCCCTCCTCACCCATTACCTCTCCGCTCACTCTCTTCTAGATCCATTACAGTCTGGTTTCTGCCCACTTCACTCTACAGAAACTGCCCTCATCAAAGTGACCAATGACCTTCTGACAGCAAAACGTAATCGTGACCACTCTCTGCTTATTCTCCTTGACCTCTCTGCAGCTTTTGACACTGTCGACCATCAGCTCCTACTCTCTATGCTGCACTCCATTGGCATAAAGGACACTGCTCTCTCCTGGCTCTCCTCCTATCTTTCTGACCGCTCTTTCAGTGTATCATTCGCTGGCTCCACTTCTTCCCCTCTTCCTCTCACTATTGGAGTCCCTCAGGGTTCAATCCTTGGCCCTCTTCTCTTCTCTCTCTACACAGCCCCAATTGGACACACCATCAGCAGATTTGGCTTTCAGTACCATCTTTATGCTGTGACACAACTATACACTTCAGCCCCTGACCTTACCCCTGAGATATTAAAGAATACCAATGACTGTCTAGCTGCAGTTTCCAATATCATCTCTGCTCTCTATTTGAAACTAAACCTTTCCAAAACTGAACTTCTTCTGCTCCTGTCATCCATTAACCTCCCTAAATCGGACATTTTTCACCATGATAGCGCCTAGGCAGCAGGCTCGCTGTCTGGGTGTTTTGTTTGACACCGATCTCTCCTTCTCCTCCCACACACAATCTCTCGTCCGCTCTTGTCACTTACACCTGAAGAATATTTCTAGAGTCCGCCCCTTTCTCTCCATGGAAACAACAAAAACCCTCACCGTGGCCCTAATCCATTCCCGCCTTGACTATTGCAATTCTCTATTAAAAGCGGCCTCCCCCTCACCAGACTTTCTCCTTTCCAGTCCATCCTTAATGCAGCAGCCAGGATCACCCATCTGGCCAATTGTTACTCAGATGCCTCTGCTCTGTGCCAGTCATTGCACTGGCTACTCGTACACTACAGGATCAAATTCAAATTGCTTGTTCTCACCCACAAAGCTCTTCACAGTGCAGCACCTCCCTACATCTCCTCCCTCATCTTGTCTATCACCCCACCCGTTCTCTACGTTCTTCAAATGACCTTCGACTAAGATATGCACTAATCCGATCCTCCCACTCCCGGCTCCAAGACTTCTCCAGAGCTGCACCAATCCTCTGGAATGCTTTACCCCAAAATCAGGACTATCCACAACTTGCATGGCTTCAGACGATCCCTAAAAACACATCTTTTAAGGCGGCGTATCATACTCCCTAATAGAAGTCCTTTGTACTGTAGATAGTGAATGGGCTATCTCTCATGACATTACTCTTCTACAAACTCCACCAAACCAAAAAGGTCTGCACAGACTGTCTGATGACCATTCATGTAAGCTTTTTTCTATGCCCCATTTCCTCAAAATGCCTGGACCATGAGTGCAATAAGCCCCTGTACCTTGTGCAACCCCTATCCCGTTGTAGATTGTAAGCTCTTTTGAGCAGGGTCACCTTCATTTCTTGCTTTATTTATTGTATTTTCTTTTTTACATTGATTCTATGTCTATTGTTTTGTATCAATTATTGTACTGTATTCGTTCTCTACTGTAATTACTTTTTTGTATTATATTTTCTGTACTCTAACCCCTACATTGTAAAGCGCTGCGGAATATGTTGGCGCTATATAAATAAAGATTTATTATTATTATTAATATTATTATCTACTTATATAATCGGGAGTTTGGGATTTGGGCACTGTAGCCGAATCCCAAAATCATTTGCGGCACTGCAAGCGATGACGCGACAGCGTCATCGCGAGCCGTCTCCGCTACCCTCCCGCCGTCTCCGCTGCCCACCCGTCAGCCCAACCGCGAGCGATGACGCTTGCGTCATCGCGAGCCACCTCGCGGCCTCTGCGAGGTCTTCGATGCCCCTCGCAGCTCTATCACTGCTGGGGCCTTGGTGACGCCATGCAGCTGAAGTAGCGGTGTCCTTGCGGCGACATGTAATTTCCAAGATGGCGTCCAAAATCTTGTGAGATTTCGCCGCCATCTTGGATATTACATGTCGCCGCAGGGACTCGGGTATCCCACCAGCCGCTCCCCATGCTCCCTCTCATCCGCCCCATGCTCCCGCTCCCCCGCCGCCAGGGCCGCACCGTCCATTGGACAGTGCGAGCCCTGAGTCCCAAGCGGCAGCAGCCAGGGGGCATTGCAGAAGGGGGCGGCACCAATATCAGCGGCCACCTTCATGAGAGACGCTGCCCGCCGCTGCCTCCCCCGGTAAGATGGCGCCGACGCTCGGTCATTGTAGGCTGCAGGCCCGCCGGCCCTGCAGTCTGCTACCACCCCCCCCCTGTCCTCAACTAAGGCTACAGGGGCGGTGGGGCTGAGATCTGCACCCACACTGCCCCTGCTCACTCCTCTTACCCCCCCTATGTCCTCACTCACTCCCCTACCCCTTACTCACCCACACTGCCCCCACTTACCCACACTGCCCCTGAATAACCCCCCCACTCACCCACACTGCCCCTGCTTACCCCCCACTCACCCACACTGCCCCTGCTCACTCCTCTTATCCTCCCTTATGCTCTCACTCACTCCCTACACTGCCCCTGCTTTCCTTCCACTCACCCACACTGCCCCTGCTCACTCGTCTTACCCCCCTATGTCCTCACTCACTCCCCACACTGCCCCTGTTTACCCCCTACTCACCCACACTGCCCCCACTTACCCACACTGCCCCTGCATAACCCCCCACTCACCCACACTTCCCCTGCTTACCCCCCACTTACTCACACTGCCCCTGCTCACTCCTCTTATCCCCCTATGCCCTCACTCACTCCCCACACTGCCCCTACTTACCCCCCACTCACCCACATTGCCCCTGCTCACTCCTCTTATCCCCATATGCCCTCACTCACTCCCCACACTGCCCCTGCTTAACCCCTACTCACCCACACTGCCCCCCACTCACCCACACTGCCCCTCCATAACCCACCCAACTCACCCACAATGCCCGTGCTTACCCCCCTACTCACCCACACTGCCCCCACTCACCCGCACTGGCCCTGCTCACCCCTCTTAGCCCCCACACTGCCCCTGCTCATGCCCCCACTGTGTACATGCTTACCCCTCTCACCTCCCCCACATGCCCCACTCACCCACACTGCTCCTGCTTACCCCTCCACTCACCCACACTGCCCCTGCTTACCCCTATCACCTCCCCCAACTGACCCCAATCACCCACACTGCCCCTGCTCATCGCCCCCACTCAGCCCCACACTGCCCCTGCTCATTGCCCCCACTCACCCCACACTGTCCTGCTCAGCCCCCACCCCACACTGCCACTGTTTACCCCTTTCACCTCCCCACTCACCCCACCCTGCCGCTGCTCGCCCCTCTTACCCCCCACATGCCCTCACTCCCCACACTGCCCCTGCTGATGCCCCACAGGGTGAAGTGACAGCTGCTGCTCCCAATGCCAAACAGCCCCCCCCCCAACTTTGTCACCCCACCTCCGATGCAATAGCATCTGCCCTTTTTACTACCTACTTATATAATCGCGAGTTTGGGATTCGGCCACTGTAGCCGAATCACAAAATCCTTTGTGCCATTGCGAGCGAGCTGCACCCGCACTAGCTGACACCGCCTCCCATCCTGGCAACCGTCGGACCCGCCGCGAGCTATGACGCAACAGCGTCATCGCAACCAGCCTCACCGCCTCCGCGAGGTCGACGCTGCCCAGATGCCGGTGGTGCCTTCCGCCCCTCGCTGCTCTCTCACCGCTGGGGCCTCGGTGTCGCCATGCTGCTGGAGTAGCGGTGTAGGGGCTGTGGGCGGGTGCCGGGAGCCAGTGACGTCGTCCTGTGGGTGGCGCCACCGGCCAATTGGAGTGAGCGGAGCGTGTCAGGTGGCAAAGCCTCACATGCCCCGCTCACTCCCATTCGCCGCCGCCGCCCCTGCAAGTGGATTGGGTGCTGTGTTGTAAACACAGGACACCCATCCCATTGGCCAGGACTCCGCGTCCTGGACCAATCGGATGGCCGTCCTGTGTTTACCACAGAGCGCCCAATCTGCTCCTTCCCCTCAGGTCACATGTGTGACCTGAGGGGAGGGACTGATCCCTCTCTGCAGCCCCCACCCCGCCGCAGAGGACAATGGCGTGTGACTGGGGTGGTGATCTGCCCTAGCACACAGCCACGTCCTACCGCTGAGCGGTGATGTCGCCGCTCCAGCCGCATCTCTCCTCGCCCCTCCAGCCGCATCTCTCCTCACCCCTCCAGCCGGACCTCTCCTCACACCTCCAGCCGGATCTCTCCTCACCCCTCCAGCCGGACCTCTTCTCACCCCTCCAGCTGGACCTCTCCTCACCCCTCCAGCCGGACCTCTCCTCACCCCTCCAGCGGGACCTCTCCTCACCCCTCCAGCCTCACCTCTCTTCACCCCTCCACCCCCACCTCCCTTCACCCCTCTAGTCTCTGCTCTCCTCACCCCTCCAGCCGGACCTCTCCTCACCCCTCCAGCCAGACCTCTCCTCACCCCTCCAGCCAGACCTCTCCTCACCCCTCCAGCCAGACCTCTCCTCTCCTCACCCCTCCACTCCCACCTCTCTTCAGCCCTCCAGCCGGACCTCTCTTCTCCTCTCCAGCCTCTGCTCTCCTCACCCCTCCAGCCGAACCTCTAGTCACCCCTCCAGCCGAACCTTTTCTCACCCCTCCAGCCACACCTCTCCTCACCCCTCCAGCCGGACCTCTCCTCACCCCTCCAGCCGGACCTCTCCTCACCCCTCCACCTGGACCTCTCCTCACCCCTCCAGCTGGACCTCTCCTCACCCCTCCAACTCACCTCTCCTCAACCCTCCAGCCTCACCTCTCCTCACCCCTCCAGCCTCACCTCTCCTCACCCCTCCAGCCTCACCTCTCCTCACCCCTCCACTCCCACCTCTCTTCACCCCTCCAACCGGACCTCTCCTCACCCCTCCATCCCACCTCTCCTCACCCCTCCAGTCTCACCTCTCCTCACCCCTTCATCCTCACCTCTCCTCACCCCTCCAGCTCACCTCTCCTCACCCCTCCAGCCTCACCTCTCCTCACCCCTCCATCCTCACCTCTCCTCACCCCTCCAGCCTCACCTTTCCTCACCCCTCCAGCCTCTGCTCTCCTCACCCCTCCAGCCTCTGCTCTCCTCACCCCTCCAGCCTCTGCTCTCCTCACCCCTCCAGCCTCCCGCCACATCATACTCTGCTATCTACAGAGCCGCCTCTATACTCTGCTACCCACAGACCCGCCTCTATACTCTGCTACCCACAGACCCGCCTCTATACTCTGCTACCCACAGAGCCGCCTCTATACTCTGCTACCCACAGAGCCGCCTGTATACTCTGCTACCCACAGAGCCGCCTGTATAATCTGCTACCCACAGACCCGCCTCTATACTCTGCTACCCACAGAGCCGCCTGTATACTCTGCTACCCACAGAGCCGCCTGTATAATCTGCTACCCACAGAGCCTTCTGTATACTCTGCTACCCACACACCGCCTGTATACACACAATTCATTTCACCGCGCTCCCAATGCAATTGCATCGGGCCTTTTCACTAGTGATTATTATAAAATGGGGTCCAGTAGCATGAGAGCTGTCTGTGTGTGTGGAGCTTGTTACACCTCCAGTGGGACATGTGTTTTTTCCTTATCATGCGATCCCACAGCTAAATGGATTGTTTATATCATACATTTGATTCTGTATGCTGGAGGAAAGCTTTGTTTATGTTTTCCTGGGGACTGAAAAAAATACAGCTAGACTTTTAAATACCTTGACCAGCACCCAAGTGAGTCAAAAACATGACAATATGGTATATTATCATACAATGAGGTATGTGAACACCTATAGACCCCAGAAGAAATGTTGGCAAACAATAACCCTGTGTTTAATCTTCAAAAAGTGACAAGTGTTCGAAAGCTCTTTGTTATTCATTTGACTTTGGCTACCGGACTCAGTATCTAAATGGGCTGCTTGCTGGTGAATAACCTATATATGGTACTATGAATAGTGAATGGATCGGTGGATTTACTTGTTTGCTTGGCTTTGCAGATCCCTGTCCTCTGAGTTATTGGGGTCCCAGGAGTTGGGGCCTCAGTGATTAGTAAGTTATCACCTATCCCATGAATAAGCAATAACTTGCGATCAATATAAAAATCCCCTACTTATGATCCTAAACTCGTATGTACTCCACTGTTATACCTAGTTCTCTTTCATTAAACTTCTCTTTGGAGAACTGGCTGGGGATATCCAGTCCTCTCAATAGGTGACACTCTCAAATGTTAAATGGACTATGTCTGCGCCGAGTGACTGTTCAAACCAAATATGGGCGCTCAAGGCATCATGACGTGACCAAACATTTAAGTGCACCTTCCCATCTGCTTGTTGTCCCTATAGCTCCACAACTCCCCCTTCTTTGAATGACAGCTCTCAAATATTTTGCCACACCAAAGGTGCACCAAGCCCTCTTACCTTGGTTTGTACAGTCATTCTGTGCTGACAGACTCCATTTAATTTCACAGGTAAGGTGTTTGACTTAGTAGAGCCAAGAAGAAGAAATGAAGATAATGTCACACTGAGTTCTTTGACCCTTGCAGAGTAGATAGGAAA
The DNA here is from genome assembly GCA_033576535.1 of Allobates femoralis. Taxonomy (NCBI): domain Eukaryota; kingdom Metazoa; phylum Chordata; class Amphibia; order Anura; family Aromobatidae; genus Allobates; species Allobates femoralis. The sequence continues at coordinate 81,578,093 of JARQOC010000004.1, forward strand.
CTAGGGGAAGTGGGAGGTCTCCCTGAGGACAACTTTGGCTCCATACACACTTGTTCTATACAATCATTATTGTTATGCTCCTTTGAATAGACTATGCATAATTTTCATAGCAAATGACTATAGTGATTTCCTTTCCAAAGTTCAACTTGAAAGTGATCTCAGGTATAAACCTAAACGGTCACTGTCATTTCTGTAGTACAATATATATAACAAATATTTTAATATATTGTATGCAACAAATATGCTTCTTCCTCCATTAGGAGTCAATTCTTGCAGCTAAAATACAGTCTTATCAAGCAAGATAGTCTGCCAGTTTACTGAGGTATCAGAGCAGATTACAGATTCCTATTCAAGTCTATAAAGGGAAGGAGTAGAGTGAGAAGCAGCAGTGAAAGGGAAACAGACACACATCCATGTCTGGATTTACAGCTATGCCACTCTGTACTGCTGTATAAGTGTCACAATTTCCTTTGCTCTGCATTCAGGGTGTGCTGGGCTGGGTGATTGACAGTTTAGTAACTCTACCTAGAGTTGAGAAATGCTGGGCTGTTGCTATTCTGATTGACAGATAAATTGTCTAATCTCTTTCTAGGCTGTGCTGACATTTTGCAGGTGTTCCCTGTCTCCTGTAATTGCCCAGCCTTTTAGCTGTGCTGTTTTTCCCAAAGCACTGTCAGTCTTAGTTTCAGCTCTGAGATGCTAAGTTGGTCTCTTGCATTTGTGCTTTGGGAATCGCTCCTTTGCTTCTTGTCCTTGCCTTCTTTTGAATTGTTCATATGTTCTGATCCTTTCTTCTACTCGGACCATGACTTTGCTATGCCTCTGTTTATCCCTCTGTCTTGACGTGCTCTCCTGGTACCTGACCTGACTATTCTGCTCCTACTTGTCCATGTAGCATCACAATAATAACTTGTGAATATTTCTACATATGAAAGGAGTTAGAAAAGCTACCCACACGCCCTTGAAGATCCTATGGTTAATGTGTTATTTTAAATTTAGGTTTATCTGATTTGTGCTTAGTGCAAATGGGTTAGCTACAGACAGGGTTAACTATTAGGACCAGCCCAGGATCGGAGAAGTTACATAGGCAAAAGGAATACAGTTTTCTGTTGTTAAATAGATAGGGATAAGTACTTTATAATTATAGACCTATGGTCCGGTTACTTGCAGACCAGACCGTAGGTGTGGTGTGCTGTATAAAGACACTATATATCAGGTAGACTTTCTAACAGAAACAATGATTAATTGGAAGATGGATTCCTAAACTCAGCCAAGAGGGCCTAAAGCAAAGATTTTGTGGCAGAAGGTTCTGTTATCTCAGGTAAGTGTGACCTACAGCTAATGTTATTAATATGAGATGAGAAGTTGTAGAGTAGCCAGACTTGAAGACCATAGAGGAGAAGATGGTTAGACTAGGACACAAGTTACCCCAAGGGCACTTAATGACACAGTGGCACAGCAAGAAGCTTACTGTCCTCATTGAATGGACTAGTGAGAGTAGTAGTGAGAAGTTGCACCGACATACCTCAAGCAGTAAGGTCCTCACAAATCAGCTTTAAATTGAGAACAGTTGTGAGGGGCTGTAGCGACACACCATGACTTTGGTCATCCTCACAAGGGAAGCAAGTTTGCTGGTTTATGTAACGTGTAATGGAAGTAATTAGAGATGAGCGAGTACTAAAATGCTCGGGTGCTCGATGCTCTGGCCAAGCATCCGAAGATACTCGTGTACTCGGCCAGAGCAATGTAAGTCAATTAGTGACAGGCTCCGCCCACAGACTTCCGTTATAAAACGAGTGATTCTGGGAAAGGGCAGGAGGGTGGGCTATTTCAAATCGCCGCAGCATACAACACCTTGCTGTTCCCCCAGAGGGACCCTAACAATCAATCTGCTCTCTGTGAGGTGCCAGCTCACTGTGTGCACTGAAGGAAGCAGTGTATGTGTCTCAGAGCGATAATTATTAGTGAAGAGTTCAAGCATCTCAGCGGTACTCGGTGCTCGCCGAGCATCCTGAGTACTGGGATATTCGTGTGAGTAACGAGTAGCGCCGAGCATACTCGCTGATCCCTAGAAATAATGCAATACCAAGTATAACAATGAAGTTCCTGCCTCTGGAATATGCAGAAGTATTCTTTAAGTATTATGTCTGCTATCGATGTACATACTTCTCTCCAAGCTGTTCAGCAATCTCTATTCAATTTAGCCCTGGCCTACCATATCCAGGGGCAGCATGCGGTCTGCAGAAGTGTATTGCCAAGGTGTCATGCCTGCCGAGGAAAGCCTGAGAGAAATAGATCCATTGAACCTAAGGCACCGTTCACTGACCTGAAAGAGCACCCCGAATGACCACCGAGACTCCACTAAAGCCAAAGAAGGTGGAAATAGGCATACGCTGACAGGTAGCCAATAGAAGGCAGTCCCAGGGGACCCCGATGCCCGGCAGGCTAGAACCACAGTACAGGGAACTGAGACGGGAGCAAAAAGGCACAGGGGGACTCAGCAAATGACTGTAGCTGGTGGTAACTGCTAGGCAAAGATAGGCACAGGTAGGCGCAAATGAACACAGCAGATGAGAGTAGCTGATGGTAACTGGTAAGCACAAGTAACTGGCAGGCAAGGAAACACAGGCACATATTCATAATAGTAACAAGGCACAGTACGACAGGGACCTGGCAACTAACTAAGGAAGACAAAGCTAACAAGACATGTTCCCAATAGGGGAGGCTGCCTGAAATACCCTGTTCCTCTCAGTCATTGGCTGAGACACTTCCAGGCCAGGACATGCTAGCCTTTTAAAACTTAGGGGACTGGAATTTTTTTTGCAATAAGCACGCTCCCGAGATGCCTATCGCACATGTGCGGACCTCTAGAGACGGTAGGGAGAGATGGATCTGGAGAATGCAGGGAGGCAGAATTGGAAGAGCCAGAACAGTGAGTATGGCGACGTCCCTGACATGAGGAGTGAAGGGACACAGCTGCTTTAACACAAGGTAACAAAGTGACCAATGACTTTCCATCAGCAAAACGTAATGGTGACCACTTTCTGCTTATTCTTCTTGTTCTCTCTGCAGCCTTTGACACTGTTGACCACCATCTCCTACTCTCCATGCCGCACTCCATCAGCATCAAGGACACAGGTCTCTCTTGGTTCTCTTCCTATCTTTCTGATCGCTCTTTCAGTGTATCATTTGCTGGCTCAACTTCCTCCCCTCTTCCTCTCACTATTGGGGTCCCTCGGGGTTCAGTCCTTGGACCTCTTCTCTATGTACACGGCCCCGATTGAACAGACCATCAGCAGATTTGGCTTTCAGTACCATCTTTATGCTGATGACACACAAGTATACACTTCTTACCCTGACTTTACTCCCTCTCTAATAAAGAATACCAATAACTGTCTAACAGCAGTTTCCAATATCATGTCCGCTCTATATCTGAAACTCAACCTTTCCAAAACTGAACTTCTTCTTCTCCCGCCCTCCTCTAACCTCCCTAAATATGACATCTCTCTTTCAGTGTGTGACACCACGATAACGCCTAGTCAGCAGGTTCGCTGTCTGGGTGTTATGTTTGACTCTGATCATTCCTTCACTCCATATATACAATCTCTCGCCCGCTCTTGCCACTTGCACCTGAAGAACATCTCTAGAATTCGTCCCTTTTTCACCTTGGAAACCACAAAAATCTTCACTGTGGCCCTGATTCACTCCCGCCTTGACTATTGTAATTCTCTTTTAATTGTCCTCCTCCACACTAGACTGTCCCCTCTCCAGTCCATCCTTAATGCAACAGCCAGGATCACCTATCTAGCTAACCATTACTCACATGCTTCTGCTTTATGCCAGTCATTGCACTGGCTGACTATACACTATAGGATCCAATTCAAACTGCTCGTTCTCACCCACAAAGCTCTTCACAGTGCAGCATCCCCCCTACATCTCCTCCCTCATGTCTGTCTAGCACTCACCCGCTTCTCTTCACTTTGGAACTCACTTCTGCATTAATCCAAACCTCTCACTCCTGGCTTCAAGACTTCTCTCGAGCTGCACCAATTTTCTGGAATGCTCTACTCCAAGAAATTAGGTGTATCCACAACTTACATAGTTTCAGGCGATCCCTAAAAACACATCTTTTTAAGGCGGCCTATCATGATCCCAGTCAAAGTCATCTAGACATAGCCTATCCGCTCCACCAGTCTCAAGTGAATGACAAATAATGGTTGGTGGCCACGTATACTGCTCCTGTCTGTTCCACATCTCTCAAGTTGACTATACCATCATTGTAAATAGGCACCTGTACTTTGTGTCACCCCCACCTCATTGTTAGATTGTAAACTCTTATGAGAAGGGCTGTCTTATTTTGCTTTAATTATTGTAATGTATTATGCTTATATTGTATTGTATTGTATTGTATTTTTTTCTATTGTATTATATTGTATTTTCTGATAACTTTTATTATGATTGTTTAAATATGAACCTCTGAATTGTGAAGCACTGCGGAATGTGTTGGCGCTATATAAGTAAAGATTATTATTAATAACCTATTTTATCTATCTACCTATATTATTATTAACACCTATTTAAAGAACCATGCCTTGACCCCACTTCTCATCCAGCTACTAGCCCAATATCCCTGCTCCCTTTTGCTTCCAAACTTCTCGAAAAACATGTCCACACTAGAATCAATGGAACCATGGAGTCAATGGTGCTCTATAAATAAATAATAATAAATAAAATTAACAACACACACACATCCAGACATGATCCCCATTTTCCTGTAGCCTGATGGAGCGTAGAGGATGTGCCTATAGGTCACAGCTGCTGCCCCCCAAGTTACATATAGTGAAAGGAAAACAGGAATTCTTAATGTCCGGCTATGCTACATATAGAAGACATTATAGTACATAGTCTCCACCCACTAGCTCAGAGACAACATAAAATTATTGTTAGAGCCAGACAAGGCAGAAAACTGGAGAAAATGCAGGATATAGGTTATATATTGGCTGTAAACAGTATTGTTTCTCAAGTATATACATAAGCTAGTTTACTCTGAACAGACCTCTGAAATGATAGGTACACTTGAATACTAGTGGTGGACTTTGTGCTTAGCGAAACCATCAAGAAGAAATGACATCTACCACTAGAGGGCCAGGATGAAACTAGTTTCAAAATGATTAATGAAGAAAGCCACTACATAAAATGAATGTACATAACCATGCTAGATTACTTTTTGTCTGGATCCTCAGGATGTAGGAGAGATCGGTAGGCTTGGTGTAACAAAGAGCTATAAAGCCTCATAAAACATGTAGTCTACTATAATTTTTGTTTTGGCCTATTTCCTTTTCAGCATTGATTCCCCTTCAATGGAAGTCTTCAAACAGAGGCTGGACAGACATCTGTCTGGGATGATTTATTGAATCTTGCTTTGAGCAGGGGCGGACATATCATTGGTGCAACTTCAGAGGCCACATAGGGACTCCAGAGGTTGGGGGCCCATTTCTACCTCCAAGCAAATTAAATTTTGCATTCTGATATGCCTTTAGGCTTAAAGGTTCCATATTTTGTTCTGGCACAGGGACCCATTTCTGTCTGATGTCGCCAATGGCTGGGGGTTGAACCAGGACCAGAGGTCCCTTCCAACTCTACTGTTCTCTGAGCATTCCTCTATGAACATCTCCTGATTTTTATGATTTATACTGTACTAGCTGGGTGCCCGATGCAGATGCATCGGGATTCTAGCAGAGCGAGTCTCTGACTCGCAATGGCCGCTTCGCGGCCAATGCTTCGCGCTGCTAAGGCGACTCGCCATGCCCGCTGCGTGGGCATAGCGAGTCGCCTTAGAACTGCTCGCAATGAAGTGCCGGCCAACTCTCTGTCGTATCACTGACGACATTGACTCGCAGCGTGACGACTCAAAAGGGGCAAAAATCCCATCTCGTGATTATATAATAGATATGTTTTCTTACATAGTTCACTTACTGATATTCTTTTTCAATTTTACTATATTACAGATCTCAGGTGTGATATTAAACCAATCAATATGTTTTCTGAGAATATGCTGAAAAGCGTCTTCTTGTGCTTTGTGACCTGTTGCCTTCTTTCTGCATTTCCAAGAAGTAAAGGTTTGAACTAATTAATTTTTATGAATTTTGACAATACAATGGCATTTTGTGAAAAAAAATGTGACGGCTCCTAAATGAATTGCTAGTGTGTAGATAACATCTGTGAACTGGAAGTCTGCCACCATACAAAACTGCTACAGCCTAGGCTTTTTCAAGCATGTTCCTCTAACAGAAGATCCTGTGGTTATTCTATTTCCCGATTGCTCAGGAGGTCCTTTCATTGCCCTAAAAAGAGCAGCGGTCAAGGCAGGGTACAAACCCCTTGGATATTGAAGAAAGGGACAACTTGTTGTGGAGCTTCCCTCTATATTGGCCTATATCTTTATGAAGTAATGCTGTAATAAAAGGTACCTGTCACTAGATGTGGGAGCTTGAATCTAAAAGCACCACCTTCAGCAGCGCCTGTGCTGTATTTTGAGAAGGTGGCTCTTATACCCTGACTGCCCCTATGCACCAGTGGAGTAACTTGAAGCTCATGGGCCCTGATGCAAAAACTCCTATGGGGCCCCCAATTATTGCAAATCTTTAATAGCAATAGTCTTTTTCTATAGGCCACAGGGACTTTTGGGGCCCCCTAGGCACCAGGGCCTGGGTGCGATCGCAACCCCTGCACCCGTTGTAGTTACGCCCCTGCTATGCACCCAAAAAATAAGTTTTAAAACCTTCCTGCCCTGTATGATAATTACCTGTTTCTCCTGTTATCCATTCCACTACTCCTCGCCGTCCTACAGCCTCTTCTACTAATTACATTCAAATTGCGCGCCTGTGCAGAAGTTTCTCGGGACTGTTCACTGGCACAGAGACCTTAGCTGTTTGCACTTGTGCAGCATAGTTTTAGGCTCTGCCCATTGTAGGTCAGAGCACAGTGCGCAGGCGCGATGTCCCTTACAAGGCCCCTTTCAATACTGTCCCTTACAAGCTGCCCCTCTCCATGCTGTCCCTTACAAGGCCCCTCTCCCCATGCTGTCTACCACAAGCTGCCCCTCTCCATGCTGTGTCCAACAAGCTGCCCTCTCCAAACTGCTCCACAGAAGCTGCCCACAATCCATACCGTTCCCAACATGCTGCCCTTTTTTTAATGTCCCCTAAAAGCTCCCACTTCTCTTGATACTGTCCACCTTAGACTTGCACAACCCACTACTAGACTTCCACAACCCACATTGACTACCCCATGCTGCTCTCTATCAAATTTCTCCCCTCTCTTGCACGCTATCCCCCATTAGTACCCTCTCAAGCTAATATACCCTCCCCTGTAGACAGTATGTCTTCAGATCTTATGGAACCCGGCTGTGATGTCAGTAACAAGATGAGATGACCTTATCACATTGCTGCACACCAGGATGAGGGACTGATATGGTCTCCTCTTCTACCATCACTGCACCACTCAAGCTGTAAATTGTATTTTACGTTTGTAGGACACTAATACAATTGAATATAAACAGCAGGAATTGGCATTCTCCCTGCACTCCAATCTGGCTGTCAGTGTAACAATCGGCTTGGAGAACTTGCCAAGTTACAGTCCTGGGAGGCGGCAAAATGAGAGACAGTTCAACTGCCGTCTGGGGTGAGATGCTCATCTCATGACAGAAGCTGTGTTGGGTGTGAACATCCATAGTAATCTGGTCTGTGATGATAATGAAGTGACTGTCTAAAAAGTGACGACTACAAAACCGGAAACATCAGACTAATTAGATAGCAATAAGAAAAGGAAAACAAAAATTACTCCCAAAATTTAAGAAATACCTTTAATATGAAAACTCGATTTAAAGAGTTTTGTACCAGATTTGGAAATTATTAATTACCCTTAGGATAGCGTATAACTTCCTGTTTGGTGGGGATCCAGCTGCTAGGACCGTTATTGATCCAGAGAATAGGCGTTCTGAAGAAATTCTTGTGAATGAAGCACCCTGTGCACCCATGCTTCATTGATTCTCCATTAACCCTCCAGAGATAGCTGATCACTTCCATAAAGAATGAATTTGTAACGGGGTGGTATAATGGATAGGGAATCAGGAGGCAGGTTGGGTGGATGGGCACAGGTGAACTGGGGAACAAGTCTGACCCTGAGTGGGGGTCCCCAGCTCACTCTGTTCCAAATGTTACCTCTGAAGGTGCAAATGTCCAGGCTGCCACCCTTGCCCTTTGCTACTGACCAGCTCTAGTCTAATAGCCCTTACCTTCACCCAGGGACCAGGAAAACCAAGCAACTCCTAAGGAAGGGAACAGCGGGAGCTAAGCACAGCATGTTCTCACTGCACAGGGTCCATGTAGAGACTGAACTCTATCTGCGACACCCAGTAGAGGGAAGTGGAACTACATGAAGGCTAAGGGAGAGGAGATCAGAGCTCTGACACGCACCTCTACCTCCACCCACACCCGCAGAGCTGCACACAGCATAGACTACCCTCTTGTTTCTGTACAACTGAATTGTCAACATTTATTGTTACTTGTATTGTTACTTGTCCTAGTCTGCCCTTTTTAACATGTAAAGCGCCATGGAATATAATGGCACTATATAAATTAATAATAATAAAAATAATAATAATAATTACAGAACCTTTCTGGCATTAACTCTGAAAGTGCTAAAAGAAATTAACTCTGATTAAACTACAGCAGTATTACATGTGGACTGCAAAGAATGGAGGGGAAGTGTACATTATTGACCTCCGCCCGATTCACACAAGGTTCTTTTGAGCCCTGGTTTTTGGAATCAATGGCTATCCCAGTGGTTGGACCACTAATTGGTAAGTTATGGTATAACTTCCAAACTTGGCATAGCCACTTTCAACAATAAATAAATCTGTTTCTCATTAAAACATTAAAATGGCATTCTGTCATACTTCTCTAGTTATTTTCTTGTTCTAGCTGCATATAAAAAACAAACCGTGAGCGGGGAAGTTCCTGTTGAACTCAAATTGATTCTATGAAACGCTTATCTGAACCACTGAATGACATGTAAACATCTTAGGTAGTGATTAGGTTCAGGGTTTCATACGTGATTCTGCTAAAATTACTTAATATGAAACTACAAAGGGCCAAAAAGCCAACTATTTTGTGTAAAATTCACATCAAAATACAAATACAGACATATAGGGGTGGATTAAGACTAGCCAGGGCCCTGGGCAGAATAGAAGGTGAGGGCCCACCTCAGACCAAATGTATCATGTGACATGTCAATCCTCTTTTGAAAGATCATGTGATAGGTCATGTGATTACCACAAGTCGAGGGGCAGAAGTGCACGGGGGCATGGTATTCTAGCTTGAGTCCGGGCCCAGGCCCACGTGCAACCCCGGGCCCCCAGCATCATGCATTCCAGCCGGCTACTCTATTAATAAGGTCAGTATGTATGCTCCCTCGATGAGGGACAAGACACTCAAAGAGTCAATAAGTTCCGACAACAGTTCTTTGCTTGAAAAATCTCCTGAAACACAGGCACTTTCGTGATCATTATGTGATTCAGGTGTCAGAAAATGGTCGTGGAACTTTCTTTGGAGCAATTGATGGCACAACCCAATGTTATGGCATAAAATGTCTCTGACAACCACACAAACATTGAATGTGATAGTGTTCCGTATTTAGATTTTCTATGCAGCCTCCTCACCACTTTTACTTTGTATTTAGGCTCCCAGTTAAAGGACAGTCTGTCCTGTGTCAGGAATTATCCAGATATTGTAACCTGCTCCTGGGCAGAAAGTCGAAGATCTCGACAACTGGTGAACATGAGTTTGAAAGAAATACATGAAGGGTAAATTATTTTTCCCTCTCTAATTTGGTATAGTTACCTATGTGTTGTCCTTAGATAGAATATGTCAGCAGGTTTTTCTTCCTCATCTAACAGTAGCATAATATAGCCAAAGAAACCCTGAATCCAACAATTTATTACATAGATTACTGGCTGAAGCCATTCTCACGCAATCAATCAATTTGTTTTCAGGAACACAGCAGAGCTGAGAGAGCTGCCCCCGCCCACACCAGGCTCTCAAAAGAGACTGTGCATTGACAGTGAGGTGTCAATCACAGCAGGGGGGTGTCAGACTGACTTGCGTGTGACATTGTAGTCTTGTAATGATAATCATAGGATAGTAAAGCCTTTAGTTTACATAAATAATAGCACTTAGCCTAATGAGAGAAGCACACTTGATGTATGTGTTTTTAACCCTTACAACATGGTGTTCTCAGATTACATAGCATAAACATGCTGACAGATTCCTTTTAACAGATTCCTTTTAATGACAACAAATCGCAATGTAGGAGACCCATACCTCAACATGGGGGTTGGTGGGTGGCACAGAGGCAGATATTCTGAGACTTTTGCAGGCTTAGAGTGTAGTCACGGACAACATTGGGGGGGACACTGAACCCTTGCTCAGGACACCCTATCCTCAGAGGCGCCCCCTGCTTACTCATGTATTGCTTTCTGGGACAGATATGTGCTGACCTCTCTGCTTCTTGTCCTGCTGAGTGCTGTCCAGTGTTATATGTATCTCCATCAAAGGCAGAGGACAGGCACTGTTCACCTCAACAGATCCCGTGACTGTAGGTTGGCAGTGCTCTGACATCTATCTGCAATGGGTCTACAGATAACCAGAGCTGGTTTTACATAATGTGTGGCCCTGGGCAAAAAATTAAAGTGGGGCCCCAACTGGTAACATGTTGCACCATCACTCTTAAACGTTTAGGTTACAGTTACAGGAGCCAATTTTAGACCTTTTGCATATGGCTGCTCAGCAAATGACCAACATCTTGGACTTGTTTCAGAAAAAGAATTTCTCCCAGAAAATGTTTGCATTTACATAGAAATACTTCATTTTCTGGAGCAATTCAAGGTCAATAATAGTTTCGGCCAGGTCTGTATGTCCCCCATCCTGGTATATATACCCCACCTTCCTGGGTTCCATCTTGGTATATATATTTCTTATCCTGATATATATGCCACCTATTCTGTGCCCCTTCCTGGTACATATGTCCCCTATTTTAGTATATATGCCCCCATCCTGGATCCCTTCCTGATATATTTCTCAATCCTGGTATATATGCCCTCCATCATGGGTTCTTTCTTGTATGTCTGTTCCCAATCCTGGTATTTATGCCACTCATCCTTGGTTCCTTTCTAGTATATATCTTCCATTGTGTTATAAATATCACCCATCCTGTTCCCCTTCCTGCTGTAATGTGCTGAAGGATTATTCAGGGATCTATTAGTAAATGGGAGCACAGACTACACACTGAAACCAAAGTTTTAAGGTGAACAAGTCTATAATTATCACATGTGGCAAATACAGTTAAAGCCTAACCGCTGTTTACATTTTTATTTAATAATAATGTAGAGCAAGTTATTTTAATACACTTTCAAGTATACTTTATAAGAGAATTCTGATAGAAAACTATTCATAAACCTTCCAAAAGGTGCCCAACTAGACAGTGTCTTAAGCAGACATATGTTCATTCTCAGTCAGATCCGTCTTCACACTGGATACGGGCATGTTACCATATAAGAGAGGGGGCAGGGCCTACATAGTGTGCGAGCCATTGACTGCATCTTATGAGGTGACAATGTATCAGATTACCTCAGGCTACAGCACAGTGCTGAGCAATGTCAAAATGTTATGATCAATGCAAACTCCCCTGCCCTTTTCTTGGCAAAAGGTTCTCTAATATGTTATCTGGCTCCACACAGTTCAGTCTGGATCTTTGTTAATCCCTTCTTTACTGGCAAATTGCACTGCTCATTATCAGCCTGCTCTCAGGAGCTGTGACTGCTGTGCACTCCTGAGAGACAGCAATGCATTATGGGAGGTAAGGGAAGCTGTGGAAATACACACACAGTGCTGGCAGACACTGAGTGACACTGGCCACGCCCACACAGCCATAAAATGCAGTTTTTAAAAGACCACAGAAAAATGTGGGAAAATAAGTCATTTGGCACAAAAAACATTAGCTTAGCTGCTATGTAACTCATCATTAACAACCAGTGCAGCATTGTGTTTTTTTTTTTCAATTAAATGACATTTACACTTTACTACAAGTGCTGCAAGAGAAAGTTCATTAAACGGGCAGCTACTGAAAGTCTCAAGAAATAGTTCTCACTAGGATGGGCGAATCCTGAAATACTGGAATCGCTGAACTCTAACGAGTCCGGGTCCGAGACTCGGTACTCGTTGTGAGTCCAGCGAGTCCGAATAGTAAACTGTACTTTTGCAGTGTATCTATACAGATACACTACAAAAGTACCCTAAAAGTTCATCTAAGGGGTTAAAAACAATAAACATTTATACTCACCTTCTGTGGGGCCTGTACCTTATGTACCGGGACCGGTACCGAAGACCTCCGGACGTCACAAGACCTCAGATCACCGGGAGAAGACGGGCTGAAGGACCTGTGAGATTTCAGCCAATCAGCATGCGGCTAGCGGTCACATGGGTTTGTCACGTGGCCGCACTGCCAGCCAATGAGCGATCTGGCCAATCTGATTGGCTGGCAGTGCGGCCACATGACAAACCCATGTGACCGCTCTGCCGCATGCTGATTGGCTGAAATCTCACAGGTCCTTCAGCCCATCTTCTCCCGGTGATCTGAGGTCTTGTGACGTCCGGAGGTCTTCGGTACCGGTCTAGGTACATAAGGTACAGGCCCCACAGAAGGTGAGTATGAATGTTTATTGTTTTTAACCCCTTAGATTAACTTTTAGGGTACTTTTGTAGTGTATCTGTATAGGTACACTGCAAAAGTACAGGGACTCGCTACCCTCGAGTAATTCCTAAGGAAACTCGGCAAGTAGCGAGTTCCCCGAGTCCGCTACTATTCAGGCGAGTCCCTAATAGTAGCGAGTAGATTCGCCCATCCCTAGTTCTCACAAATATGAAATTCTCAGTGGTTTGGACAAGTCCAAACACTATTTAGTGCAGCTTTAAAAGAGTCCCAATGTCCAGAGAACTGCACACAAACAACAGTTCTGTAAGTGCTGGCAAGGCACATGAAGCCTATGTGCCAAAGGACCAGGTGAATACAGCAGCTGAGTCTGGTGGTGCGGAAGCAAAGCACAGACATCTGGAAGCAGGAGAGAAGCAGGAGGCTGGTATTTATGCCACCTATCCTTGGCCCCTTCCTGGTATATGTCCTTCTTTGTGGTATAGATATTCCCAATCCTGTTCCCATTTGTGCTATATAAAGTTGTGCTCAAAAGTTTACATACCCCGGCAGACTTTTTGCTTTGCCTTTTTTTTCAGAGAATATGAATGATAACACAAACGTTTTTCCACTTATTGTTAATGGTTGGATGAAGCCATTTATTGTCAAACTCCTGTGTTTTCTCTTTTTAAATCATAGTAACAACCAAAAGCATCCACATGACCCTGATCAAAAGTTCACATACCCCAGTTCTTAATACCGTGTATTGCCCCCTCTAACATCAATGACAGCTTCAAATCTTGTGTGGTAGTTGTGGATGAGGCTCTTTATTTTCTCAGATGGTAAAGCTGCCCATTTTTCTTCGTAAAAGCCTCCAGTTCCTGTAAATTCCTGGGCTTTCTTGCATGAACTGCACACTTGAGTTCTCCCCAGAGTGGCTCAATGATATTGAGGTCAGGAGACTGAGATGGCCACTCCAGAACCTTCATTTTGTTCTGCTTTAGCCAATAATAGGTCGAAGTGACCTTGTGTTTTGGATCGTTGTCATGTTGAAACGTCCAAGTACGTCCCACGCGCAGCTTCCAGGCTGATGAGTGCAATTTTTCTCCAGTATTTGCTGATAACTTGCTGGATTCAACTTTCCTTCAACTTTGACCAAGTTTCCTGTGCCTTTGTAGCTGAGACATCCCACATAATCAGCGATCCACCTCCATGCTTTACAGTAGGAATGGTGTTCCTTACATCATGGGCCTCGTTGACACCTCTCCAAATGTAACGTTTATGATTGTGGCCAAAAAGTTTGAGTTTGGTCTCATCACTCCAAATTGCCTTGTTCCAGAAATTTGGAGGCTTGTCTCTGTGCTGTTTGGTGTAGTGTAGGTGAGATACTTTGTGGCATTTGCGCAGTAATGGCTTTCTTCTGGCATCTCGATCATGCAGCCCAATTTTCTTCAAGTGCCTTCTTATTGTACATTGTGAAACAGTCACACCACTAGTTTTCAGTGCGTCTTGTATTTCAGCTGATGTTATTTGTGGGTTTTTCTTTGCATCCTGAGCAATTTTCCTGGCAGTTGTTGCTGAAGTTTTTGTTGGTCTACCTGACCATGGTTTGGTTTTTACAGAGCCCCTGATTTTCCATTTGTTAATCACAGTTTGAAAATTGCTGACTGGCATTATTAATTCCTTGGATATCTTTTTGTATCCCTTTCCTGTTTTATACAGTTCAACTACCTTTACCCATAAATCCATGACAATTATTTTGCTTTCCCCATGACTCACAATCCAGAAACATCAGTGGCTGGATGAAAGATGCAAGAGTCAGTGTGGATCCCAGAAATTCACTCAGCTTTTATGAACACACACTGATTACAAGCAAACAGGTCACAGGTGAGGATGTTACCTTTATTAGCCATTCAAACCCTTTGTGTCAACTTTTGTGCATGTATAAGGCCAAAATCACCAGGGTATGTGAACTTTTGATCAGGGTCATTTGAATGTTTTTAGTTATCGTTATGATTTAAAAAGAGAAAACACAGTAGATTGACAATAAATGGCTTCACACAACCACTGACCGTGAGTGGAAAAAAAGTTTTTGTGTTATCATTGTATTATACACAAATTTATTTCCTTTCTGCGTATTGGAACAACACAAAAAAAGAGAAAAAATGTAAACTGGACATCATTTCACAAAACTCCAAAAATGGTCCGGACAAAATTGTTGGCACCTTCCACTTCACATTTGTTTGCACACAATTTGAAATAAATCCTTGCAATCAATCTCTTCCTATAACCTCCACAAGCTTCTTCTCACCTGAAGTTTTGGCCTCTTCTTTATAATCTGTTCCAGGTTTCTCATATTTGAGGCATCTTGTCCCAACAGCAATTTTGAGGCTGGAAACACACTGTCCATGTGACATGCGAGTTAGGCTAGGGTCACACTGGGTTATGGACCCAGGTTTCCAGCCAGTGCTGAAACCGGACAGCGTTAACGGCAAACGCTGGCTGGAAATGTGGGTCCATAGAAACCCTGTGTTTACCTTAGTAGCAGCCGCTCACAGAGCTGCTGGGTGGCCGATTTTCCTCCGCGCACAGGAAGCGCTGCCTGCAGCATTTTCCTGTGCACTCCTGAAAAGTGGCCGTCATGCAGCTCTGTGTGCAGCTGCTACTAAGGTAAACACAGGGTTTCTATGGACCCACATTTCCAGCCAGCACTTGCAGTTAACACTGTCCGGTTTCAGCACTGGCTGGAAACGTGGGTCCATATCTAAGTCTGACCTCAGCCTTACTCGCATGAGTCTCGGATCATTCACCTGGGATGGCCTCCTCCTCTCAGGACAGGAGCAGTGGAGCTGCATAAAAAAACACTGACAGTATCCTGTCCAAAGAGGCAGGGGTTGTGCCGGGTGAATGATCCGAGACTCATGGGAGTAATGGTGCCGTCACACAGACGACCTGGCCAGCGATGTCGGAAGCGATGCGCGGGTGCCCGCTCGGTTCCGACATCGCTGGCCAGCTGTCACACAGCATCGCTGCGGCCGGCGACACCGCAGCGATGCGGGCGGTGACATCGCTCGCTGGGTTTAGCCCAGCGAGTGATCCGCAGCAACGCTGCGGTATAGGCTGGATCACCGCCGACATCGCTCTGGCGATGTCACACGGCGCAATCCAGCCTTATCGCAGGTCGCAGGTTGACAGGTTTACGGTTCTTCCCGTAAACCTGTCAACCTACGACCGGCGATAAAACGCGGTCGTGCCACTCGTTTACACAGCGCGACTTCGCTAGCGACATCGCTGATACGTCACTTTTTCTGCGATGTCGCTAGCGACGTCGCCAGGTGTGAAGCCACCATAACTCGCATGTGACTCAGACAGTGTGTTTCAAGCCTAAGATCTCCCCACAGGTGATCAATTGTATTTAGATTTTAAATGACCACAAAGCAGGTAAATCTGATACTGAATACACAAACAGGATGCAGAGGACCTCCATTATAAAGATGGATGAAGTCCCAGGTGCACGATGCTGATGACACAGCTACTCATCGTCCAAAATGGAGAGGGCGGCTGCTATCATAAGACATGCACACTAGTAAAGTTTGATTTTTTCCTTTAGTTTTCTATTGATTTAGATTTGGATTCATTTCTGCCAATTCAGAACACTTTGTTTTCATCAATTTCTGAGGCTTCTTGAATTTTGTTTTGGGGTCATTGTTCTGCTGAAGACCTATGACCTAGGACGCACACCCAGCTTTCTAACACTAGGCTCTACGTTAGCACCCAAAATTCTTTGGTAATCTTCAGATTTCATGATGCTTTTCACACAGTCAATGCACTCACCCAGAGGCAGCAAAACAACCCCTTAACATCTCTGACCTCCCCATATGTGACTGTAGGCCCTGTGCTCTTTTCTTTGTAGGGTAGTTTCAAAATTGTGGGCTGATATTGCTAAAATTAGACGCAAATAGTAGATGGAGAATTAGACATTAAAGATTTAGTGTAATCAAAGCAATTTACTGTAAAACTGCAAAAGACAAGTTAAAACGCTTAGAAATTATTAAAAACTGGAATATATTCAAATAAAATTAGTGTATCTGGAAAGGGCTAAGTGCTGGACACCATAACGCCTTTATTTTGCCCACAACACAGGTTACATAACCCAAGATGGCTACACTACAGCATAATGCAGATGAATGGGATCGCATCGTGACTTTAGGGTACCGTGATTGCCAGTGGCGTAACTTCAGGCCCAGGGGCCCCGATGCGAAAGCTCCAATGGGGCCCCCAATTGTTGCAAATCTTTAATAGTATTAGTCTTTTTCTATAGGCCACAGGGACTTTTGGGCCCCCCTAGGCTGCAGGGCCCGGGTGCGATCGCAACCCCTGCACCTATTGTAGTTACGCCCCTGGTGATTGCAACACTTAAGTCACAAAAGTCTAAACCAGTTGGATTTTTTCATTCTTGTTTGTCTTGGTCGCGGTACCCAAGGAATTAATTCACCTGCATTATGCTACAATGTAGTAATGGCCCCCTGAGCCAAAATTGCAGTGAAGCCTCAATCAGAATATGACTGCACCAGCCGCACTATGCTCACTTTAGGAAAATATCGCCAAACCATCAGATTATGTTTTTAGAACCTAAAATTGATCGGATATCACAATTGAATGGTAGACTACACTATTATGTCTCACCAGAAGGGTAATCAAATAGAGTACAAAGTTTATTTTTTTAGTTTGTTTGGCCTACTACTCCTGCCTTGGGCACCTTACTACATCCTCTTTCGTAATAGGTCACACTGATAGCATAAACTAGACAGAAAAATCTAGGTGAGAGACCCTACACCATGAGAACAACATACTCATGGAGGGAATCAAGAACATATTAGATAGCAGATGGCCGAACAATCACTTGGCTGGCAACTATTTACCTAGACTTCCCTCTACTTAGAAACTCTTGGGTTGGCGTCGTGTACTTGTGTTCTATTTGAGAAAGTGGAGTAATTGAATGACAAAATCATCTGGCAGCAACTTGTCTGCCTACCATACAAATGCATTGGTCAATTAAATTCAAACTATCTGATAGCATCTCCAACATCATCTGTCAGGGTACAAGTAGGATGCCCCCGCACACATTAGATAGTTGTATGAACCAATAGTTAGCCAATCCTTCCATGAAATGTTCTGCAGATAGCATAGAACAACCTGCTATCCTACCTAACACTACTTCTCTACCCTTGATCAGTGTAGGTTATTCTACTGAGGACCATTTTTCTGCTGTAGCCTACCTCATGTAATGGGTGGTATAATTGGGAATGTAATGTTGGCACGCACCACCCCTTTCTAGTCACACCGCTCAGTTGGCTAGAAAGTTTGGCCTACTACACCTGTCTTGGGCAGGAATTTATCAGACAAGCTGGAGCACCAGAGCACATGGAATTCAAAACATAATATCTGGAAAATCAGCCAACCAATTTTTTTTATCCATCCAAATGCAAGTTGCTATTTTTTTTTCATAAGTGTGATATCATTATGCTTCAACTAGATGTGGGCCCGTTGCTATCACATTGGGAGGGCGGTGATGTCACTATTGAGGGGCTTTGTGGCACTAGGCACAGCAGCTGTCTCTTCCCCTGTGCACTCACCCCCCTCTCCACTTTCTCTATCCCCCTGTGCTGTCTTCTCCCCTCTGTGCTCTCTCCCTTGACCTGTCCCCCTCATACGCTCTCTCTCCCAATTTGCTCTCCCACTGGATGCTCTCTTCTCCCCCTGTGCTGTCTTCTCCCCTCATGTGTTCTTTTCTTTGAGCTGCCTCCACTTGTGTGCATTCCCCCCTGTATGTGGTCTCTCTTCCCCTGTGCTGCCTTCTCCCCTCTTTGCTCTCTCCATTGAGCTGTCTCCCCCCTGTGCACTTTCTCTCTCCTCCCTGTGTGCACTCTCTGCCCCCTGTGTGCTCTCTCTGCCCACCTGTCCCCTGTGCTTTGTCAGTCCCCCCTTGTGCTTTCTCCCTCCCGTGGTGTCCAACCATGGCAGTGGCATGAGTAGGTGTGCACAAACGCACCGTGTCTTGCCGCCGCCATCTTTGTAAACCCAGGTGTCCAAAGTTGGCGGCCACCTGAGTAAGTGCACACGCATTCTGGGTATAAGCATGTGCACTTACTCAGGTGGTGATGTGTCAGTGGCGGCTGTGGGTGGCTGTTTCAGGTGGCGGTGGTTGCTCTCCACCTGCAGAGCATCAAACATACAGTATACAGCAGCATCAGCAAACCAACACTAAATGTCAAAGGAAATTTAACACTAAAGACTCCAGAGAAGTTTACCTATAGAATGAAGTAGTCAAAGGGAGACAGCTCCCTTGTGCACTGTATGTGCCCCCCGTGCACTCTCTGTGCCCCACTTTGCGTTTTCTGTGCCTCTTTATCCGCACTCTGTGTCCTCTCTGAGCCCCCTCTGAACTCAAGAACACGAGGCCAACCCAAGAGTTTCTCTGTGCCCCCTCTGTGCCCTCTCTGTGCCCCCTCTGTGCCCCCTCTGTGCACTCTTTGTGTGCTCTCAGTGTCCCCAGTGTGCTCTATGTGCCCCCTCTCTGCCTCCCCGTGCCCCCTCTGTACACTCTCTATGCTCCCTCTGGATGCCATCTGTGCATTATCTGAGCCCCTTCTCTGCCTCCATGTGTGCTCTCTGTGCCCCTTCTCTGCATCACCTGTCACCATCTTGGACACCCACGTAGGTGTCCAAAGATGGTGGCGGCATGACTAACAGGGCCTGCATGTACCCGACATGTACATGTACAGTTAGTGTCCAAAGATGGTGGCTGTTTGGCTAACTGGACCTGTGCAGTTTGACATTTGGCGGTGTGCGGCGTTGATGTCGGGCTTCTGGCTGCAGGCAATATGAGAGCCGGGTTGTGCGGGGTTTAGTTCCTGGCGGAACTATTTATGTTGTGAGTTTTGCCAAAATAAAGTTTCTTATCATTGGATATGGGTGCCAGCTCCCACTTTTTCCTTGGTTTACTTCGGGCGGTGGCCGGCCGCCGCTGAGCACCCAACCTGGATCACAGTTGAAGGAAGGTGAGCATTTTCCCTTCCCCCTTTCCTAGCCTCAGTTTTGGGTGGCTTCGGGTCCGAATCTTGGCAGCACTGGTGGTGGTATTGCGCGAGGGGCCACTACCACCAGCCGGTGCCATATTTACACACCCATCACTTGGTTGTGCAAATATGGTTGCCACCAGCGCGTGATATGGGGACATTGGGAGAAAGTTGATGACATACAAAACTTTGTGATTCTGTAAGTAGATGTTTTTGAAATACTTCATCCTCATGTTCTCCAAAGAGTTTGATGGGATACAAACTCTCAAAATTGAAATAAGGGGCCACTATTTGTTTGTTTATATGATAAATATGGGGGCCTACGGCCATGTCAAACTATGACAAAATGTTTGTATTCATTGGGAGGAAGGTTTTGCCACCTGTTTAATTAAAAAATTTACATTTGCAGGACTTTTTGTCAAAAGATGGAACCAGTCAAGTTGACAGAAACTCATCTAATCTGGACATGTCATAGAAATGTTTCTGGGAATGGATATTATTTCCATAAATATTTTACTTTCTCACCAGACAGAAGTTTAGAGAGTCGCCTTAATGTGTCTAATGAAGGTAGGTGTCAAGAATATAGTGCTATATTTCTCTGCCTGACAAAACTCTCACTGTGATCCAATGTTTGAGGTCGACAACATTGTAGTCATTCAATGTTGTAAGATCAGTCGGGTGCCAGGACTAATATTCTTGATCAGTCTTTTCCTTACTGTGATGTCAGGAACATTGCCCTTAGCAGGAGTAATAGAAGGTCTTTGGACATTCTCCTGTGATCTCATGTATTAATATATACAGGGTGGTCCATTTATATGGATACACTTAAATAAAATGGGAATGGTTGATGATATCAACTTCCTGTTGGCGACACAACAGTATATGGGAGGGGGAAAACTTTTCCAGATGGGTAGTGACCATGGCGGCCATTTTGAAGTTGGCCATTTTGCATGATTCAACAACGATAGTTATTCAAGTTGGAGTTGACAGGTTTTTCCTGCATGCAGGAAAACCTGTCAACTTCAACTTAAACAACCTGCGGCATCGTTCGGTGTGACACCGCAATAGCGATGTCACGGCTGATCCCGCCTATTCGCTGCATTGCAGCCGAGCGCTCGCTGGGTTAATCCCAGCCCAGCGAGCAATCGCTGTGCCAACATCACAGCGTCGTCACCAGCAACATCTTGCCGTTTGACAGCTAGGCTGCGATGTCGGAAGCGAGCGCGCACCCGCGGCATTGCTTCCGACATCACAGCCGATGTTGTAAGGTGTGACAGTACCTTTAGTGTTGCACCCTAGAAGTATCACATTTTCCAGACTATGACACACCAAACTTTAGATAACACAAAGTATACAAATGTTTCTCTGGTGGTCTTAGGAAACAGAAAGGTTAATATCACAATTGTTTACAGTCTAGGGTTGTACTTATTACTTTACACTGTCTATTAGTTACTTACAACTTTTTACATAGCTTTTTTGTGTAAAACGAATGGCATTTATCCCTAATAAATAGTACAGAAGTAATGCCCACCACAGTCTTCCCTATACACCACACCCATATACCCTATAGACTACCACATTGGGGAACACCTATATACATTATCACTTCTTTCCAGTCCTATGCACCCATTGTATTCCAAAATAGTAGCCCATTGGCTAAAGCAGATTTATTATACATCAGAATATCTTTCATTCACTGTACAGAATTGTTTGAGCTATCACAATATTCTCTACATTGGGGCACAGTAGAAAACATGTATAAAGATATGTTTTTTTTACAAGTTTAGTCAATGGACTAGTGATAAGTGAGCGTGTCCGCCACTTTTTGTTACCCAATCGAGCATTGGGTTGGTTAGGCTTGACAAAAGTACCGAGTATAATGAAAGTAAATGGGAAACTGGAGCATTTTCAAACTCTGATGCTCAATACTTGATCAACTATTGAACAGTAAGAAATTCTTTGGACGAAGTGCCTTAATGTCCGCGCTGCTGCTACAGGGTCAAAAGAACCGAGACACAGGAATGTCTGGATCAGCTCAAGCCTTTATTTTCCGACACGTTTCGGAGCCTCCTACCGAGCTCCTTCCTCAGGGAACATCATGATGATCCCTGACGAAGGAGCTCGGTAGGAGGCTCCGAAAAGGCGTCGGCAAATAAAGGCTTGAGCTGATCCAGACTTTCCTGTGGTTCGGTTCTTTTGACCCTGTAGCAGCAGCGCGGACATTAAGGCACTTCGTCCAAAGAATTTCTTGCATCACAACCACGGTTTCCTGTGGGAGTGCGGTCCCTGCAGCAGCTGCCTTAACGCTTTTCTACCAGTTGTGGGTGATCACAACTGACAAAGGTGAGCAACTCCACATCGCAAAGTGAAAGTGTTTGATTGAGATAAGACCCTATATGCGCATTCTTTTTTCGCAGATTCGCAACTATTGAACAGTGACCAGCATGCTCACTCATCACTACAATGGAGAGGCATAAGTTGGGAAAAGACTTCCTGTATATACTGTATCAGATTGTATTCTGATGTGGTATCAGCATGGGCACATATAGGTATCTAGCATATGGTACACTTGATGCAGTGTATGGAGGGAACTTGCCACTTGCCACCCTCACCCAGATCCCTATCCATTCATCACTAAATAATAGTAATACATACCTCCTCACCCTTATCATATAATTTCCTTTATCCCCCGTGCCCTCTCTCACTCAGCACACCCACCTGGTTAACAGTCCTTTACTGCTACCTTTATATTGATGAAACCAAAACCAGAGCTGGAACTCAAATGTAAGCATGCAGTAGGTGCATGTTCACACTGGACACATAATAAAAAAAAAACAACAAGGAAAACTTTGCAAATATCATAAAATAAATAAAGTAATATGATAAAGTGTAAAAAAATAGGGTAGTTGGTGACATAATTTTGCTAAAAAAAGTGAGCAAGCCATCTCACCACATCACGGTAACCCTGTCGAGACTGTCCCTATCTGGTGGTATTAAAAACCTTATCATATGTGGTGCGATGTGTGTATGGCAAGGAGTGAATAGGCCTCGGTCCCAACAGAGAACACCAGCAGTAGGAAGCTGTGTATATTAAATAATGTCTGGTTCATTAGGCTGGCCACACCTCAGATTGATATATTGATGTTGCCTCAGCTTGCACCTGTTCACACTTGTTTTATTCTTGGAGGAGCTGGTCAGGTTTTTTTTATATTTGTAGCAAACTCCTATCTGATTGATCACTCCTCCCATCATCAGCCTAGGGCATTTTTAATTAGAGCATAAAAAAGGAAGAAAGCAGCTCACCTGTTCCAGTGCACGGATCCAAAGTAAATGAAGTCCCAAAAATAAAGACGATCCAGCCCTATATAGGTTCCCATCTCTTTATTGATGCATAAAAACCATGTACATATAGGAAAACTGACAAAAAACACCATAGTTAGGGTTTACGCGCTTCGAGGGATAATGTGGAGCCCCAGGCGGGACGGGGGTACTCGGTACCGGACCGGTCGGTAGTGGGGATGTCACAGGTGGCTTGGTCCGGACCGTATCCCTGGGCCCTCACAATAAAGATGGGGAATTATTTACAAGGGGGTTGTCACGGGTGACGCCACCCACTTGGTGCGGCCAGTGATGGGGCCGCCGCTACTGCAGAACCTCCGGGGGTGATGGAATGGCAGCGGGGATGGTATAGTTCCAGTGGGGATAACTGTATCCCCCGGGGCAGCAAGGGTTAAAGTCTATTGTGTGTAGTTGTAGCACACTTACTTGCAGGCGCTGCAGGGATCTCTCCTCCTGGCTGGAGCTGACAGGCTGGATCTGTAGGGAGGAATGGTCTGCAGCTAGAGACTGACAAGAGAGGCGATGCAGGGTTTTCCAAAGCTTTACTCAAGTTCTTTCAGTCAGCTTACAAGTTATTTGCAGTTGTTACACAGTTCTCAGCACACGGTTGCTTTCTCCCTTTCCGGGTTCCCTTCTCTCCTGCAGCCAGACTCCTTCCTCCTGTGACCCCTCACACAGTCTTTAAGTGTCCTTTCCGGGCTATTGCATTCTCTTTCTCTACTTTGTGTGACACTGGACAGTATGGCGGTGACTCAGGCTTCTGTGAGTCCTAGTCTGTCACTGAGCTGCCTGTCCTTTGGGTTAGGGATCCCAGTCTGGAACTCAGACCCCTCGTCGTGTTATCTGGGGATACCGGGTGAACTACGGTCCCCTCTAGAGCCGACACTCTACTTTAGCCCAGCCTCCAACAGTCCTCTAGCATGAGGCTCTGCCAGGCTCCTTCTCTGTGTTCCTTCCAATATTCTAGGAGGGCTTCTCCACCTGCAACAAGTTGCTTCAGCTGCTGTCTAGGGCACGGGTACACCGTCCCTCTCTGTTCTGTCACACTCCTGGTGGTTTCAGCGTTGGACGGGCTTTCCCCCCCATCTGGCTCACACTGGCTCAGTACGGGTCTGCACTCCTCGGCTTATGCTCTTCCAGGCAGTGTGTGTCTTTCTGTCTTTACATCTCAGCTACTTCAGCCTACTGTCTTCCTTTTCTCCTCCCCCTTCCTATATACTGTCAGTCACCTGACCTCTGGTGTGCCCAACCCACTCCTCATCCACCACCCCTCTGATCTCATATAGTCTCTAATCTCAGGGCTGGATGTAACCTCTCTGACACGTGGGTTGTGTGGGCTGTGAGGGTGTTAGTGTTTAACAATTGTCCTACCTGCCTGGCTGCAGTTCCCTTTGTGGCCTCCTGGACGCAGGGGCGCCACAATAACCTCTTAATCATAAACTAGGTTTGATTTTTATGCATCAATAGCAAAATATAGGGCTGAATCATCTTTATTTTTAAAGGAGGGCATTTTTACTTAGAGTTTAAAGGAAATCTGTCAGATCATTTATCTCCCCAAACCTATCACTACCTTTCCCTGCATCTTCCTAGTACATCTCTAGCCATCCTGTCTGAAATGTGTACTATAATCGCTGTGAAAAGTTATATGATGATTTACATTTTCTATGGCAATTATCATAGTGTCGTCCAGACTGTAGACACTGGGGGCTTTCTATCATCCTCCTTCTCCCCCTTCGCTCCGTGTATCATGCCCCTGTAGTAATCTGTGAGCTTCTTCCGGGTATGACGCGATGGCAGTGTGATTTCCGGTCATTCTTGTTATCTATGTGGTGTACTGAGCGGCTTCAAAGTGGACACTGCGTATGCTCTGAAAATCTCGATCTGTGTGCTTCCAGATTTAGTGCTTTAGCGCATGCGCAGTGCACACTCTGAAGCTGCTCAGTACACCACATAGATAACAAGAATGCGCATGACTGGAAATGACGCAGCCATTGCGTCATACTCGGAAGAAGCTCACAGATTTGCAATGTGGGGAGAAAGCATGGGAAATAGGATAACACGCCCAACGAGCATAATACACGGAGTGAGTGAGGGATATGGAGGATGAGAGAACACCCATATTGTCTACAGCCTGGACGACACCCTGGTAATTACCATAGGAGAATGAAAGTGATCAAATCATGTCTCACATCGATTAGAGTTTGGGGGCATGAACTAAGTGACAGTTTCCCTTTAATCCTGCCTGTCCTTGATATTGTAGGCTTTCAGCTGGGTAGAGGCGTATAAGGTTAGGGTCCCAACAAAGAGATACACCTTGTCGCTGGCTGCTGGATTTTTATGAATTGGCTAATTTCTGTGATATGTACTCAATTTTTTTTAACATAGTTTCAATAGCAGTAATGTAATTCCAATTTCATAAATTCAATGTTTACACATTAGAGCATTTCAGGGGCAGCTTTATGTTTTTATGTTTATATTAATTAGGCTACTTTCACATCATGATTTTTTCCTGTCTGTGAGGATCCTGTTTTTTGCAGGCCCCCACGGACAGGAAAGGACAGGATTGGATGTGTGCCTACGGATGCCATTTCTGTGTTCGGGTCTGTGATTTTCACGGATTCAGACATAGAAAGACCTGGGAGGTGCCCGAGCCGCCAAAGCGCAGGCAAGCAGGGCACTTTCACTTTCGCAATGTACTGTATATACATACATTGCGGAAGTGAAGCAAGTGTTAAAAACAATAAGGAAAAATCCTCACCTCTTCAGCGAGTGTCCTGCAATGTGTGACATCTAGCTCCGAGAGCTTAAGGACCTAGATCAGCTGACTGGATGGGGCAATCCGATCAGCTGATTGGTCACATGACCACATCAGCTGAGTGGTTTAAATCACCCGCTTGGTGATTTAAACTGCACTGCTGCGGTCATGTGACCAATCAGCTGATCGGATTGCCCCGACCCACCCGGTCAGATGATCTAGGTTCTTTATCCCTCAGAGCTAGATGCCACACATTGCAGGACACTCGCCGGAGAGGTGAGGATTTTTTATTTTTTTATTTTTAACACTTGCTTCACTTCTGCAATTTATTTATATACATGGTGAAAGTGAAATTACACGGTAAAGATCAGTTTTAGTGTACTGAGCATGCTCAGTACACTAAAATCGGGTCCGGGAAACTATTCTGTTTTTTCCCGGACCCGCGCTTCATAGGCCCCCATGTTATTTGCCGCAGACCGCGCCGGATTCGATTGTGTCCGATTTAGGCTGCTGTGCCCAAAATCAGAGCAGTCTCCGATTCTGGGTACAGCAAAAAATCGGACACAATCAAATCCGTTACAATTTGGGCACAATCGGATGGCCATGCAGGACCAATCTGTGCTCATAGAGATACATGGGGGCCAAATTGGATTGGTGGCTATCCGGTTTACAACAGATAGCCACAGATCCTCAAAAATCTTGATGTGAAAGCAGTTTTACTTGTCTAAGCTTGCACCTGTTCAGACTTGACTTATTCTTGGAGGTGCTGCTCAGTCTTTTTTAAATACACAGATAGATAGATAGATAGATAGATAGATAGATAGATAGATATAGATAGATAGATATATTGATGCTGGCATGCAGAAGCCAGAAAACTCTTGTTTGGCTCTTTTCTGCCTCCTCTACAAGGTTAGGACATTGGGCCATTTACTCACCTCTGTAGCCACACCAACTCACTATAACTTTTTTAAAACAAGACCTGGACCAACTAAACAATGTTAAGAAGATCTTTCATGCCAAAATAATTTTAGTTTCCAAAGAATAAAAAACAAGACGATTCTTTGCATGCTTACAAAGCTTTGTCCTTACTTTCACAATAATAATCAGTAAATTGCAGACAACTTGCTGCTATCTTCATCCCTGCCTGCCTGTTAGATAAAGACATACACTGTGTAGTGCTGGGTAAACAGGCTGACAACCACCCTGACAATGAAATATAATGCTCATTCATAAGGTGAAATGATCTTTCAGTTTGAGCAACACATAGTGCTGTACAAGCAAGATCAGCTCTGCTGAGAAAAATGGCTGCCTATCTACTCTGAATGATCCATTACATACTGTATCATTCAGTATGTGTCGATCGCAAGGACAAGCTGGGCCAGAGTTTGGTTTGCTGCCCAGCAGCTGTGGTCCTAATTGTACATGTAAAGGGGGTAGTGATAAGGATATAGCTTGTTCTTGATGCAAGTTAGGATAATAAGCCAGATGTGGCTGGCACTGTATCCCTGGGAGATAGGTAGTAGTAGCAGCGCAGATGTTTCACCCTTCCCAATCAGGGAATCTGAGAGATGATGAGGGTGATGCTGATGAGTAAAGTGGGCAAAGGAGACAGCATGAGTCTTTGTTTTACCTTTTTGCAGCAAGTTTCTGTAGCAGGTTCAGGGTTGTACATCCACCACCAGGCATGTAGTCAGGCCAGTCTGATTAGAACTGTAGTCCTCTGTGTTGCTGAGTGAGTAATATGACCTTCCTGCTGACTTTCCTTGAGTTTTAGATTTTTTGATACCTCGGGCTTCCAGTACTCCCTATAGCTTCCTGTGGATTATCTAATGCCAGGCTGGTGGTACAGATCTGTGTCTATAGCAGTTCTCTGATCCTCTATACTAGTGATGCCATGGAGTGCTCCACTCAAGTTGCTGAAGAGAATAAACCTCACCAAGATGTTTATGTTCATTGTCCTGCTTGATGGTGAACCTATGCCCCAGTCTCATGTCTTCTCAATTCGTTACCAGTAGCCATTGAGTCAGACTCTCAGGCTCTCTAGTGCTGCAGCTCTCCTGTGAATTCCGAAATTCCCGATCAATCAAAAAATAAAATCAATTAATCAGATCTGTAAACTACGTAACAGAAAAGAAGACCAAACGCCAAACTGTTTTTTGGTGGCCGCAACATTGTGATAACATGCAGTAACAGGCAATCAAGACAGCGCATCCACCCAAAAATGGTATCATTAGAAACTTCAGTGCAAGATGCAAAAAGTAAGCCATCACATGGCCCCAGATCCCGAAAGATGAGGACGCTACGAGTCACGGAAAATAGCGCAAAAGTACAATTATTTTTCTTTAAAAACGTCAGAATTTTTTTTCACCACTTAGCATTAAGGGCCACTTTACACACACCAACTTATCTGTCCAACTTCTGAACAACTTACTGGTTGCAGTGAAATCATGGACACATTGCTCCATTTTGTGGCTGTGTACAAATGGAACAATGTGTCCATGATTTCACTGCAACCAGTAAGTTGGTCCGAAGTTGGACAGATAAGTTGGTGTGTGTAAAGTGGCCATCAGAGTGGTCACGCAAGACAAATCTTGTCCTAGGACAACATGCTGAACCAGGCTACAGCTGTGGCCTTCTCTTTTGGCATTTACTTTTTCCCCTTTCAGCTACAGTAGAAACCAAAGGTTTACACACACTACTGTATATAAAAAGACACATATGCAAGGTTTTTGTCAACATCTGACATGAGATCACAATAAGCCTTTCCAATTTTAGGTCAATTAGGATTACCATCATTAATAAAAATTTGCCAAATGCCAGAATAATGAGAGAAAGAAGGTTGTAAGTCATTTTTATTACTTTCTGCAAAGCCACAAGATTACTTAAATTTCATTAGCATTTGGTATAACTGTCCTTTGGTATAATTGTCCTTTTACTGTATGTTGTGGGTCAAACATTTGGGATATCCTTCCACAAGCTTCTCATAATAATTGGTAGGAATTTGGGTCCATTCCTCCTGACAGAACTTACCTTTTCAGCTTTGCGCATAAATTTTCAATAGGATTGAGATGAGGGCTTTGTGATGGCCACTCCAAAACACTGACTTTGTTGTCCTTAGGCCACTTTGTAACCAGTTTGGCAGTATGCTTTGGGTAATTGTCCATTAAGACCAGGGCCGGCGTCAGCACCCGGCGTACCTGGGCAAGTGCCGGGGCCTGACGGCTTGGAGGGGGCCCACCGGGCCCCTGAGGGCTAGGGTCACACTTGTGTTGTGACCCTAGCCTGACGCAAGTATTGTCTGCTGCAGCGCAGAGCGTTTAACGCTATGCGCTGCCAGCAACTGAGCCCATAGAAACCCGCAGTTTACATTGACAACCAGTGGTTGTCAAGGTAAACGTCGGGTTTCTATGGGCTGCCTCCAGCGCATAGCAGCGTTGCAACATACAATACTTGCATAAGGCTAGGGTCACAATGCAAGTGTGACCCTAGCCTCAGGGGCCCCTGAGCACTGCCCCCACAGCCAGAGCCATATCCAGGGGGCAGCTGGGGGGTCATTTTCAGGCTCCTGCAGGCTGCAGCACCGAAGGTCTCCCTCCTCCCCCCTCCACGGGAGCCGACAGAGCTGCACACTCTGTGCTAGTGTGCTTACAGGACCTGTGATGATGTCAATGGATGGGGAGGAGTCAGGGGTCTCATGATCAGCTCCTCAGTGTATCCAGGACTCTGCTGGCCATCAATGATGCTCAAATAAGGTGAAGTTTGTGTGTGGTCAGGAGGCATTTACAGTGTGAATGTAGCAGAGGTGAGTGTGTACTAGGTGTATGGCAATTAGGTGAAGGTTATGTGTGGGGTCAGGAGGGATTTACAGTGTGAATGTAGCAGAGCCGTGTGTGTACGAGGTGTACGGATCAGAGCCGTGTGTGTACGAGGTGTACGGAGCAGAGCCGTGTGTGTACGAGGTGTACGGAGCAGAGCCGTGTGTGTACGAGGTGTACGGAGCAGAGCCGTGTGTGTACGAGGTGTACGAAGCAGAGCCGTGTGTGTACGAGGTGTACGGAGCAGAGCCGTGTGTGTACGAGGTGTACGGAGCAGAGCCTTGTGTGTACGAGGTGTACGGAGCAGAGCCGTGTGTGTACGAGGTGTACGAAGCAGAGCCGTGTGTACGTGGTGTACGGAGCAGAGCCGTGTGTGTACGAGGTGTACGGAGCAGAGCCGTGTGTGTACGAGGTGTACGGAGCAGAGCCGTGTGTGTACGAGGTGTACGGAGCAGAGCCGTGTGTGTACGAGGTGTACGGAGAAGAGCCGTGTGTGTACGAGGTGTACGGAGAAGAGCCGTGTGTGTACGAGGTGTACGGAGCGGAGCCGTGTGTGTACGAGGTGTACGGAGCGGAGCCGTGTGTGTACGAGGTGTACGGAGCGGAGCCGTGTGTGTATGAGGTGTACGGAGCGGAGCCGTGTGTGTACGAGGTGTACAGAGCGGAGACGTGTGTGTACGAGGTGTACGGAGCGGAGCCGTGTGTGTACGAGGTGTACGGAGCGGAGCCGTGTGTGTACGAGGTGTACGGAGAGGAGCCGTGTGTGTACGAGGTGTACGGAGAGGAGCCGTGTGTGTACGAGGTGTACGGAGAAGAGCCGTGTGTGTACGAGGTGTACGGAGAAGAGCCGTGTGTGTACGAGGTGTACGGAGAAGAGCCGTGTGTGTACGAGGTGTACGGAGAAGAGCCGTGTGTGTATGAGGTGTACGGAGAAGAGCCGTGTGTGTATGAGGTGTATGGAGCAGAGCCAAGTGTGTACGAGGTGTACAGAGCTGAGCCAAGTGTGTACGAGGTGTACGGAGCAGAGCCGAGTGTGTACGAGGTTTACGGAGCAGAGCCGCGTGCGTACGAGGTGTATGGAGCAGAGCCGCGTGTGTATGAGGTGTACGTAGCAGAGCCGCGTGTGTACAAAGTATGTGTACCAGTGGTAGCCCCCGCGGATTCCGCTCCTATAGTCTCAGCCACCTTTGCCAGCAGCATTCTTCTCCATAGTCTCTTCTGCGGCTGTCTGCATTCTGCAGCTCAGTATGGAGGGGCACGATGTCATCACTGTGCTGATATGTGCAGAGCGACCGGAGGAGACCGGAGCGGCAAGAAGAAAGGTGAAGAGAAAGAGAGATCTGGACGGCCAGATACTCCGCTTGGCTGCGGTGCCACCATATGACAGTGCGGCTCCATTGAGCTGCTTGCATTATTTGTGTGCTTCAGGATGCTTGTGTATATACCAAGCATCCTCAGACGCACAAAAATGCAACATTTTGCATTTGAAGGGTATTTTTAAAAGGCGCAAGGGAATGCAATCGCATTTTAGCCCGCTCCTAACAACGTGTAATATACTCACTGTCAGAAACAGCTCTTGCTGGTTTCGGCAGTCACTGTTCCTGTAAGGCTGTTTTCACATAGGAGTTTTTTTAAAAATGTGGCAGTTGTGGTAAAAAAAACCTGCATCTGCCGCATTTTCCGTCTAGCGGCTGCACTTGCTGCACGTTTGCGGCAAGCCCCATGCATTGTCTATGGGGCTTGCGGTAAGTGTGCGGCAATATATATATATACATATATAAATATATAGTCCGCGATATGTACTTAAAGGGGGCCCACTGAGACCTTTTCGCCCGGGGCCCACAGAAACCTGGAGCCGGCCCTGATTAAGACGAACCATTTCTGCCCAAGCTTTAACTTCCTGGCTGATGTCTTGAGATGTTGCTTCAGTATTGCCACATAATCTTCTTTCCTCATGATTTTGTGTTTTGTATTTTGTGAAGTGCTGCCATCTCCATATTTCACAGATGGGATGGTGTTTTTAGGCTTATAATCCTCTCCCCTTTCCTCCAAATATAACGACGGTCATTATGGAAAACAGTTCAATTTTAGTTTGGTCAGACCACATGACTGGTGTCCAAAAATGTAGGCCTTTGTTCTTGTGTGCATTAGCAAAAATTAATCTGGCTTTTTTATGTTTCTTTTGGAGTAATGGCTTCTTTTGATACAGTACTTGTTTCACTGTGGATAATGACACAATCTTATCAGCTTCTGCCATCATCTTCATAAGGTCTTTTGCTTTTGTTCTTGGGTTGGTATTCACATGTCAGACCAAAGCATGTTAATTTGGAGACAGAACCTGGCTTCTTCCTGAGCAGAATAATGGCTGGGGATTCCCATCCTGTTTGTACTTGCATGAAATTGTTTGTATAGATGAATAAGGAACCTTCAGGTATCTGGAAATTGCACCCAAGGATGAACCAGACTTGCGCAAGTCCATAATTCTCTTCCTGATATCTTGGCTGATTTTTGTAGTTTTTCCCGGGATACTATTCAAAGAAGCAGTGTTTTCAGGTGTGCATTAAAATACATCCACAGGTGTGTCTCTAATTAATCCCTTCATGACCCATGACGTAGTGCAACGTCATGGGCCGTGTCCCGGTGTTTGATGTGAGCTCCGGCGCGGAGCTCACATCAAACAGCCGACATCTCAGCTGATGTGATCAGCTAAGATGTCAGGCTAACAGCACCGATCGGATCTGGATTCCGATCGGTGCTGTTAACCCTTTGGATAGCGCCATCAATCTCAGTGCTCTTCCCCGCCTGCCCCAGAGATCCTGCGATAGTATCGGGGTTAACTCACTGTTGCCAATAAACCTGAACCCTAAATTAGAAGCATCCAAACACATGACATCATCATATGGGCTTTCCCAAAATGTTTAAAGGCATAGTAATCTTAGTGTATGTAAATTTGTGACTTTGTAGAAAGTAATAAAAATGCCTTAACACAGTTTCGCTCTCTCATTATTCTGGCATTTGGCAAATATTAATAATTATGGTATTCCTAATTGACCTAGAATGAGAAAGGTTTATTTTCATTTAATGTCAGATAGTGAGAAAAACATGCAGATGTGTCTTTCTATATAGTGTATGAAAACTGCTGGTTTTAACTGTATATGATGCAGCTTTGTTGTTATTGGTGAGCATAATAAAGGAGAAAAGGCTAACTCCCATGCAATCGTTCTGGGGTATAAGCCTAGTTTGTTGAAGAAAATGTTTGCATATTGTTGCGCTCTTTATTACCAGGGTACATAATAACTTTAGAAGAGAGGGATACTGAAAAAGAAAGAACACCGCTTTTGAGTAGATACTTAGGGGTATTTCACACACAGCAATTAGCAATATCGCTGTATCGTGACAGGTTTTGTGACGTAGCAGCGACCTCACTAGCGATGTCGGTGTGTGTGACATCTCGCAGCGACCAGTGATGAGCTCGCTGATCACTGCGTAATGGCCAGGACCATTTATTGCTCGTCAGTTTCCCGCTGGGCAGCAGACATTGGCATGTGTGACGCCCTTCTAACTCGATGCGTTCCCTGGTAACCAGGTTACACATTGGGTTACTAACCTTAGTAACACGATGTGTACCCTGGTTATCAGCGTTCTCCCGCTTACCCCAGCCTATCAGAATGAAGTAGCGGGACCTCAACATCGTGGAAAAGAATAGTTTATATTCTTTTCCAGGATGTCGAGGTCGTTACATGGGTCGCTGGTCGCTGAGGAGATCTGCTCATCAGCGACCACACAGCGATGTTCCAGCGATCCCGGCAAGGTCGGATCGGTCACAGGATCACTGGAACATCGCTAAGTGTAACGGGGCCCTTAGTTTAAAGCTGGAGTCACACAAGCATATGACTCGTGTGAGGATTGCATCAAAATGCCCGGACTGGCCAGCGGCTCTCCTGACCTGACAGTGACAGCTGGATAGAAATACATGAAGCTGCAATGCTCAGGTCATGAGAGCCGCCCGCCGGTCCAGACAGTGTGATGTGATCCTCACGTGAGTCATAGCCTTAATTAAAAAATCAGTGAACGTTTCTTATTAACATCATACCACATTTATTGCTGTGCTTAAACAACTGTAGGTTGTTGGTTGGATGGTTTGTATTCAGAATTACGGGTGTGCCATCCAGGGAATATCAGTGAAGCAACATTGGACTATAGTAACATTGTTGACACTTTGTCTGTTTCTTTCTCCTTATCTATATTTGCAGGAGATGAAGCTAAACCAAAAAACTTGCGCTGTCAAGATTCTGATAATCAAATGATCATTTGTTTCTGGGAGGTGAGGCAGGAGGTGGCCGACTCTGTAGACTTCACTCTGTATTATCGGAATGACTCTGGAGAGTAAGTGAAAATAAAAAATTGCATATACTACAATGTAGAGGTACAGGGGCATCTGAATGAATTAGAATATCATCAAAAATCCACAAGATTCACGAACTCACCTACGCTCTTCGAAACAATACTATGAGCAAATACAACACGAAATGGAACCCATGGAACGCAATCTTTCCAACTTCCCCACATTTTTAGACTCAATACTTGTCTCTACCTGTACCTTCCCTCCCCCCCTCCCTTCCCTAATGTTCCTTTTGATCACCCCCTCTCCTGCGTGCAGCAGAACAATTTCTTATTATAATCTGTTTAATTACGATAACTTTCCCTTTGAAATGTTTAGCTATAAATCATTTAAAGCTACAACTAATGTTGAAATTGTTATTCCAGACTGTTTTACTTTGTAAACTTAATGTTCTAATGAGTTTTGACAAAATTCCACCAAATCTGTAAACTTGATTTTGCTTAAAATGTTTATGCTTTAATTATCATTAAAAACATTTGAACAAGAATATCATCAAAAAGTTATTTCAGTAGTTAAATTCATAAAGCAAAACACATATATCATATAGAGTCATTACACACAGAGGGATCTATTTCAAGTGTTTATTTCTGTAAATGTTGATGATTATGGCTTACAGCCAATGAAAACCCAAAGGTCTTTATTTCAGAAAATTAAAGTAGGGAGGAAGAAGGGTTAAAAACCGTGCTGCCGTATTCCATGAGACATCAAAGGGTCAATATAATATTGATTTATTAGTCAGGGCTCCCAGAAACATGGCAATATGATATTGATTTGTCCTGAAAAAAGGACCAGGGAGCCCTGAAACACGTTGACTAATAAATCAATATTATATTCACCTTTGTATTATGTTATGGAATACGGCAGCGCGATGTTTAACCCATCCTCCCTACTTTATATGCACCTTGCTGAGGATTTCAGCAGCTGTGATATGCTCTTATAGTGTTTGTGACTCTCTGTACGCTGTAGATATATATACACTTAGATATCTTAAAATTTTTGAAAAATAAAAAATATAAAGATTTCCATATATCGTAATGTGTACTTTTTTCTATTTTTTGATATTTTCTTAAGTTCTTTATTTGTCAAGCTTTTTTTCATGTCATGCCCCACCTTTCCCCTCCCCCCTCCCCCCCCCCCACACACACACTGTTGGTCCATTAAATTTTCACTGCACCACTACAGTTCCTAAAGTTCATTCCCATTGATATCACAGCAAACCTTATAACCTTATACCGTATATATATATATTAAAAAACTAGCTGTAGAACCTGGCGTTGCCCCGGAAGATAACTAACTATTCTTTTCTATAACAAAATAGAAATAAAAATGACACACACACAGCCCCAGTATACAGCAGGAGGCCACACACAGCCCCCAGTATACCGTAGTAGGCCCTCCACAGCTCCCAGTATATTGCAGTACGCCGCACAAAGCTCCCAGTATACCGGAGGCTGTGCACAGTCCTCAGTATATCACAGGAGGCCGCACACAGCCCCCAGTATCCTGCAGGAGGACACACACAGCCCCCAATATACAGCAGGAGGCTGCACACAGCCCCCAGTATCCTGCAGGAGGACACACACAGCCCCCAATATACAGCAGGAGGCTGCACACAGCCCCCAGTATACAGCAGGAGGCCACACACAGCCCCCAGTAAACAGCAGGAGGCCCCACACAGCCCCCAGTAAACAGCAGGAGGCCACACACAGCCCTCAGTATACAGTATGAAGCTGCACACAGCCCCATGTATACAGCAGGAGGCCACACACAGCCCCCAGTATACAGCAGGAGGCTGCACACAGCCCCCAGTATGCAGCAGGAGGCTGCACAGCTCCCAGTATACAGCAGGAGGCCACATACAGCGCCCAGTATACAGCAGGAGGCTGCACACAGCACCCAGTATTGCAGCAGAAGGCCTATTTACTTTGTGACTTTTATGTGCAAAATTATTTTTTGTTAAAAAATTTCCTAAGTGGAATTTTTAATCCAGCGCATTACAGTGAGTCACCAAAAAAATGCCTGTTTGTATCTATGAGGTAATAGATACTGTTTTGACCATTAGCCTGCATATTTATCAGGTGACCTATAACACCATATATGGAAGAAAACAAAACAGTGATGTCACAATAGAATGTTAGCCTATAAAATGTTGTGCCATGTCACTGCCTGATCATTCTTGGTATTTGTTTCTTCTGAGAGCACACTTACCTACCTCTTGCTCCACTTGTGGATTTGTTTTTCTCACTATTACAATGATGGACACAGTCCTATTACCATATATGGACACAGTTACCCTACGTGCGCAGAAGGGGCACTTTTACCATAAGGGACACAGAACACTATTGCCATATATGAGCAATATTACCATGTATGGGCATACAGTGGACATACTACACACATACATATACTCATCTTTATATATTACTAGCTGTAGAGCCCGGCATTGCCCGGTCATAATGCACATATAGCTCTGCTCCTCCCTGTAGCACCACCGCTCATAGCTGTGCCCCTCCTTGTAGTCCTACCCTTTCCTAGCTCCACCCCTCTAGTAGCCCAGTCCATTCATAGCTCCACTCCCACCAATAGCACCACTTCTTCATAACTCTGCCCCAATGGGGCGGGGCTATCAGAGCGCTGCGCTATGATACATGCACACATACATACATACACTCAGCTTTATGTATTATATATGTGATATATAGCTTTATGAGTTAGCAAATCCCACCCAGTACACCTCCAGGCACCTTCTTTAGCCTACTCGTCCCTCTGTATTGTAGAGTACCACGTTACCTCTTTACTGTCCAGTTTCCTACCCTCCTACTCTTGGAGTAGACCAAGCGTTCCAGGAGTTTAGAGATGAAGGAGAGATTAGCGACAAGTCTGTAGTTAGCAGCAGAGTTGTGGTCTAGGGATGCTTTTTTTTTTAGTAATGGGTGTACACTAGGGTGTTTAAAGGAGGAGGTTGCCTGAAGTGACAGATAGGGACTAGACACATGAAGTGACAGGGAGAAAGGACCTGCTTAGGATGGTCAGAGCAGTAAGGAACAGACACAGGCCAATGTCAGTAGGTGTCGCTATCCTCCACTCGTTACTGTTAAGGCCTCCCTTCTCCTTTTACAATCCCACTGTCCTTTGGTGTTGCGTTATGCGGTGGACATTTTCCCTGTCTGTAAGGGCCCTTTCACATCAGCGTTTTTTGAAATTTGCGGCAGATGCGGTGAAAAAACCGCATCTGACGCAATTGCCGCATAACCGATGCACTTGTGGCGCTGTTGCGGTAATCCCCATAGAAAGTATAGGGGGACTTGCGGCAGGTGCGGCAAGTGCGGTTTTGCACTTGCGGCAGGTGCGGCAGCGAAAAAAACTGCTGTGAATAATGA
Source organism: Allobates femoralis (assembly GCA_033576535.1). Classification (NCBI taxonomy): domain Eukaryota; kingdom Metazoa; phylum Chordata; class Amphibia; order Anura; family Aromobatidae; genus Allobates; species Allobates femoralis. The sequence continues at coordinate 81,615,610 of JARQOC010000004.1, forward strand.
CGGCCAATCTATTCAGACACAATGTATTCTGGTAGCTACAGACAGGACATCACTGCAAGAAGGAAGAATCCTCATAGGTGTTATCACATAATACAGAGAGAGAATAAGAATATGGACCTAGTTCAATAAATCTACTTTGCTATTTTTTCTACTGGTTGGTTTAATACGTGATGTTTTGTTAGTTTTCATTGCTAAAAAATGGCCACATATCAGTAATTCAGAACGGTGTAATCACATTTAACCTTGAGCACTGCAGTAGATCACTGTGGGATAAGTTCCTGATACTCCAGGCAGGAATATTACTCGAAGATGAATTAGTTGCTCATTTTGGCTACAGCAAAAGTTTTTGGAAATGTAGGATTAAAACAATAAACCAACCATACAGTCCAGGGCCTGACTGAGTCTTCCAGATTCGGAGCTGCTGCTTCATTGTGTAAACTGTGTCACAGGTTGGAAGCCCAAAAAATCTATTTTGGACATACTTGGCTCAAAACACTCCATCTATTAAGACCCAGAGGAACCTTGGCTTTCAGTCTTGTACTTACTGTGGGGTTAAATCAGTTGTGTACACTGAGTAGCTGCAAAATGGGGGGAGCAAGACTGAGGAAAAATGGTGATATCAACTAAGTAACTTACAGATAGAATTGCCCTCACTAAAGTCTCTAATGATCTACTAACAGCTAAATCTACTGGTCACTACTCTCTACTGATCCTCCTATATCTCTCTGCTGCATTCAATACCATGGATCACCATCTCCTCCTCTCTATGCTCTGCTCTATTAGGCTCAAGGACACCGCTCTATCCTTGTTCTCCTCCTACCTCTCTGACCACTCCTTCACTGTATCTTTCGACAGCTCCTCTTTCTCTCACTAGTGGGGTCCCTCACGGTTCAGTCTCAGGTTCCCTTCTCTTTTCTCTATATACTGCCTCCATTGGACAGACCATCAGTAGATTTGGTTGTCAGTACCATCTCTATGCTGACGAAACCTAATTATACACACCGCCTCCTGACATCACTCCCACATTACTACAAAATACTTTTCTGCTGTCTCTAACATCATGTCATCCGTCTACCTTAAACTTAACTTGTCAAAAACTGAATTTCTCGTGTTTCCTTCCTTTACTAATCTTCCGAAAGCTAATATTGCCATTTCTGTATGTGGTTCTACCATTACTCCCCAGTAGCACGCCTGCTGTCTTGGGGTTATATTTGACTCAGATCTCTCCTTCTCTTCCCACATCCGGTCACTCGCTCGCTCATGTCACCTACACCTCAAAAACATCTCTGGAATTCAACCTTTTCTTACTGTTGACTCTGCAAAAACTCTAATTGTCGCCCTTATTCATTCTCGTCTGGATTACTGGGGTTCTGATCTGGCACAAATCCTTGGTCATATTAAAAGGCTTGTTAAAGAGTCGACTATGACTTTGAGGATTGCTACCTAAAGGTGGCACTAGAATTCATCCACTTCTTCATTGAAGTGACAATTTGCAATTCTCTACTAATTGTTCTCCCTCTTACTAAACTCTCTCTACTCCAATCCTTCCTGAATGCAGCAGCCAGGATCATATCCCTTTTCAACCGCTTCACTGATGCCTCTATCCTGTGCCAGTCATTGCACTGGTTGCCAATCCGCTACAGAATACAATATAAAATTATCACTCTCACCCACAAAGTCCTCCACGGTTCTGCAAAACCCTATATCTCCTCCCTCATCTCTATCCATCGCCCTACATGCGCCCTCCATTCAGCAAGTGACCTAAGACTGTCACATCTACAATCCGAACCTCCTTCTCTCATCTTCAAGACTTCTCACGAGCTGCACCAATTCTCTGGAACGGACTACCAAGAACAATTCAATTCATTCCAGATATCCATAGTTTTAAGCGAGCATTAAAAACACATCTCTTTAGACTAGCCTATCTCCCCACGTCATCAGTCTAATTATTCCCATTCTATCCTTCTCCAAATCTCCAAATTTGCCATCTGTCTACACCCCCCCATGCATTATATAGCGCTTTATCTGTACTTGTACAGATCCCGGCTGGTGACCGGTTTCTGCAGTATTATGTGAATCCCCTGTTATATTGATGGCTGAACCATATATGAAGGCACTTTTTACCATTTACCTTTTGTGCCTCCCCTATTTCCCCATAGATTGTAAGCTTGCGAGCAGGGACCTCACTCCTCATGGTTTCAGAATTTTTTTTTGTTATGGTCTCATATTGTCTGTATTGCACTTTATCATATTATTGTATTATATTATATTATTATAATGTATTGTGTTGTGTACTCTCTGAATTATAAAGTGCTGTGGAATATGTTGACACTATATAAATAAAACAATATTATTATTATTATTATTATTACAGAACCCAGGGCAAAATTGGGAAACAAAACCATGGTCAGAGTAACCACCAGATATGAGGTGGTCAGCCAAAGCAAAGCCAGACTAGCTGAGATAACAGCTAGGAGGACTACAAAGTAAACAACGTCAGGCTAAGGGCCCTTTTACATGCTGCAACTTTCCAGTGATCACGACCACAATTTGACCTGGCCGGGGATCGCTAGTGCGTCACTACATGGTTGCTGGTGAGATGTCAAACAGTCAGATCTGCTAAGCAACGCAGAATCGATATGGACCCGCATAACGACCTCACTGGTCATTGGAGACGTGTCACACAGCAGCTAATTTGACAACTCACACATATGTTAGGGGCGTGGTGTTTGACACTGAAGCCACCTAGGTGTGCTTTACCACGCCCCTTCAGCTCCGATTGGTGCTCGCTAGTGCATTCTGATTGGTCGATTGCAGATAATGTCATAGAAGTAAAAATGGAAACGCTACAAAAATCATAATTTGATACCCCAAATCATGCCTACCGTATAGATTTTGTAGTATCGCAGCCTGGGGACCTCTCTATTATGATCCGCAAACCAGCACGCTCAGGAACAAAGTAGCTATAGAACAAAGGACGGAAGCGCTACTAAGTTGCCTTCTTGTCAGTCAAAGCCACCCAATGAGAATGCAGCAGTGGGCAACAATCGGTGCTGAGGGGGAGGGAAAGACAACGCAAAAGCACGCCTATGTGGCCGGGTTCAAAGTCGCTAACGGTGTCGTTGTTAAGGTGTCAAACACACCGATGCACGCTGCCCTGCGGGAGCGCGACAACCATCAAATGGTCCTGAAGGATTTGTAACGATCAGCAATCTCACAGCAAGGGCAGATCGCTGATGCGTGTCACATGCAGCGCAGTCGCTGGCTAGGTCGCTGTTATGTCACAAATCCTGTGACGTTTCAGCGACATCGTTAGCGATGTTGCTGTGTATGAAGTACCCTTAAAGCACAGGATCAGGATCAGGATGAGAATAACAGGAAAACACAAGGAGTAAACCAAGAAATAACAGTGTGCTGGAAGTTAAAGTAGGGTGTAGTACTACACAATTGGCCACAGCAGGGAGCTCATTACACCGTCTGAGCTGTTGGACAGCGCACAAACATTTTGCTCGACTGTGATATTAGCCTTAAAGGGAAACAGTCAATCCTCGTAGGCCATTTATATGGGCACGCAGGCATAGAAAGTTAAATAGTATGATACCTTGATATCTGCAGTCTAAAATTTTAATCAAGAGAAATCAATTTTTTCTTAATATGCAAATGAGCTGTTAAAATCTATGGACCGAACATAGATTTCTCCGAGAATCTGCCTGCCGAGCTTATTGTAAATGAAAGCAGGCATTACCAGTGTGAAACAAGTAGTTCAGGAGAGCAGACTGTCAGTTGTTACATGTGTCACACTGGTAATGCCCCTTATGGCTTACAAGACAACTGTTGTAGTAATCCATTAGTACCCCATGCTTGTTTTGCAGGGGGCCATTGGGCGCTGGTGCATGCAATCATGCTCTTTAAATAACACAATCAGTGATTAACTGTGGCATTCAAATAGTTAATCAGCCACAAACGGCAGTATCACTAATCATGGCAGTTACGGGCAGATGTTGACAATGTAATTCAGCTGGCATTCACCCTCTATGGATTACTTGCCTACTCCATACACAGGTATTCTAGCTGTGACATATGTGGCGCCCCTGCGGTTCGGTTGCCACGATGGTGCTGCACCTAATAGGTGTGGCATCATGCTCACAGGTAAAAAGGGAAAGTTTTGCTGAGACACCTAATACTATCCAAACTCCAGGCCAGGGAGATACTGGATGGAAGAGACTTACATTCAGAGCAGTCCCAATCTATTGGCAGGAGGGAGGAGTTAGGTTAAGGGTGGGAGGCAAAAATGGAAGAGTGAGTTATAGGAGAAGTCAGGAGCTGGGGAGAGAGCACGACCTAAGTGGGTCAGCTGCAAATCCCAGGCCTGAGAACCTGAATCTGCAGCCACCTGTGCAGGCCAGGCAGAGGAACTAGCTGCACAGGGATACCAGCCCCAATTTGGTATGGATATCTTCAGGACCAGACAAGAAACTGGAGATCACAGTGACTACCATTGTGAACTCTCCCAAGGCTAAGGAACTGTATAAGGTCAAGAGGACTTACAAGGCAGCTGCTCAGAGGCCCAATAGTCACCTGCCCTTGGGACTTGTAACCACAAAGGAGGACAAGAAGTAGCAGCGTTAGAGAGAGAAAGGGCAGCAAGGAAGGCCATATTTCCTTAGTCTCAGCAGAGTGGAACCGGATTACTTGTGAGTTGGTCAGGCTGTAATCTTGCTGAGCACGGTACCCCGGCTGGGTATGTCTGCATTGAACTACAGTAAAGGTGTACGCTAAGAACTGCAAGAACTTTGTGTCTGTCTACTCCTTCCTGCATCTCTATGCACATTTTACTACTACAACTACCATCACCATCTCTACTTTATTTTCACTACACCCCAGGGGCCCGCTCTGTCTGAGGGGAGTGATCCAAGTAGCTGTTTTAACACCTCTTCCCTGGGGACGACTATAAGCAGCGCTGGTCATCCCTGAGCAGAAACCTCAGATGGTGTCACGACAAACAATTCCCATTTAATTTCCTCTTTTTCAATGACCTGTCACGGCCACAACTTTCAGGAAGGGCCACCGTGACATACCCAGAACTGTTAACCCCTGGAGAGTTGAATACCCTGGTGCCATGACCGCTGCCATGTACATGTATGGGAGAGTGTGCGAACAGGTTGAAAAATTGATTGCTGTAAAATATTGGATATTTGCCAGGAAATTGAAATTCTTCATTTTCTTTTTTTCTTTTTTCTTTGTAGTGAGAATGCTTGTCAGCCGAGATGCTCGCTGGAGATCCCTGGGTACCTTTCCTGCACCTGTAACTTTACACCTGGTCATCCGAACATTTCTATTCAGCTTCGTAATATCAGCGTTCGACCAACGAACCCAAAGAACTCTTCTATAGATTTTAGCATGTGCATGAACCGTAAGTTATATAGTGAATTTATTGGGTTACTTTTTAGATGCATTAATCAACTTTAATAACAATCTAGAAAATAATTTAGGATTGTTCCCTGGTAAATGTTGCCCTGTGAGAGACATTGGAGGAAGGGTCAAATTACACCTCTAGTAACAAGGCCATATATTGGGGGAAATTTACTACGAGACATGCTCTAGAATTTTGGCCCAATTTGTAGATAAAAACAGGAATAAACGCCTTGACCATACAACATGTGTGTTACACACTTGTTGATCACCAATTGACAAATTTCCTTAGTGGAAAAGGGACATGACTTGGCAAAAAGGTGTGGCAAAAAGGAGTTTTTTTTGCTATGTAATTTGAGAGCAGCATGAGGTATGGGCACCAATCCTGATTCCAACAATGTGTAAGGGCCCGGTCAGACGTAACGACCGCAGTAGCGATCCCGATAACGACATGGCTCCCGGGATCGCTGATGAGTCATTATCGGTATCGCTACTTGGTATTCAAACACGCCGATCTATACAACGATATGTCCACCCTAGCGATTTCTTCAACGATATTGTTCAGTCGTTGTATTTCCTTCTCACATGACGATTTACCTCCACAGGACTATATTACATCATCAAACAATATCGTCGGTAAGGTGTCAAACACAGCGATACAGCGTTCCCAGCGGGAGCGCAACGACCAAAAAATGAACCAGGAGGCTGTGTAACGATTGCCGATCTCGCAGCAGGGGACCAGATTGTTACACCCTGTCGCACGTAGCGATGTCGTTGCTGAGATCGCTATTGCGTCACAAAAGTAACGATCTCGTTAGCGATCTCGGTATGTGAGACATACCCTTAACATACTAGGCTGCATGCTGTAGTGTCAATGCAATCAGTGCTTTATCAGCAGGAGATTACCACTGCAGGACTAGGTGTCGCATGCAAAGCAATCAGGATAATCTATGTAACCCCACCCAGAACCAATAGCTGAAAATATACAGGACTCAATTTAATAATGCTGTTAGACCAATATTCTGGAGTAAAAATATTTGAAAAATCTCATAATTATGTGACTTTTGGCATTCTCATGACATTTTCTCCCAGTTTTGACAAAGTGGTAGGAGCAGAGTTATTTGTGATGAGTGGCAGGATTCGCAACACCACAAATGTTGCTCCATTGGAGTGCATGACACTCATCTGACACTTCCAATTCAAGAGATGTCTGACCCCAGCCCAGCTACTCATCAAGACCTGCATGAGCAGCGGTGTACACAGGGATCTGCCAGATATGTGGGTCTGCTTATGCACAGGTCAACACTCAGAGTTCTGCTATTTCTACACAATATAGAAAACAAGGATTCTATCAAAATGGCATCAAACAGTCCAGTAAGTGACACATATCTGGAAACAGGGCCTCTGCTTCTATATCAGGCTGCTCTCAGATTCCATAGCAAAACACTGCTGATAGACATTATACAAAATCTTAGTGAAAATTAAGCCAACCAAACAGTGGTGTAAGGTGCGAGAAAGGGCTTAGTGTCTGTCAAATTTATGATTCAAAATGATAAACTGTGGCACTTTTTTAAACTCTCTAGTCTAATTTTAAACTAGAGCACAGAAAACAAAAAATATCCCATTGATCCTTGAAGTATAGTCCCAATGAAGAGAAGGAAGCTCGGCATCCCACTGCTTCTTAGCGTCAAGGGAGACTTGAAAGAAAACAAATGGATCCAGATTTACATGGAATGAACAATTAGTGACCCACCCCAGGGCCGTGGGGTACCCAGTCCCGGGCATTATAGTTTCACTGGGGGATGTCATGGGCGGCCTGTGCCCAGGCACGTGGCCCTGGTGGTCACTGAAAAAAGGGTTAAATAAAAATAAAATTAAGTAAAATAAAAAGAGTTTGTGATGCCACCTACGATATTTGGTAATGATACTGTCGCTGCTTGCAGACCTCCAGGTGATGATGAGGCAGATTTGTTGGTAACACTCGCCGTAGGTGGTGCGGGGTCCCCGGGGCAGTAATGGATGAATGGAGAACTCACACAAGGAGGAGGCTCGTCAGGTGAAAATGCAGGCTGACAGCCAGTGAAGAGAGAGCAAGAGTATGGCTCCTCTGGCGCAGGCTAATCAAACACACATAATCTTTGTCTCTGAATCGGGCTTTACTGGTGACTCAGGCAGCAAACAATCTTTACACAGTCAACGGGTATTGCTGGCCTACGTAGTTACCAGAGAACTAGGACATCTTCCTGGGGACCCTTGGTGGTGTGCCTGCCTGGTCCTTTCACCTGTCCTTACTACGCTCTCCCTCTGTTCCTTCCTGAGAGCCCTCAGCCGGTGCCCACAGATCCTTATGGACGGTTCTTGTCTTGAGGCCTCCGGGTCATATACGGTGCCTTAGGGGATTTTACCGGGCGTTAGCCGCGACTTCTGAAGAAGTCCATGTCCTCTGGTTCTGCGGCTCGGGGGTAAATGCCGGCACCACCTCGGAGCCGGTCCTCCGGTTTTGGACTGCATCCTTCCGGCCAGAAGTCGTACAGGTCCGGATTCAGGAGCACCTCAACACCCTAGGATCCCCTTCTTCCTCCAGACCACCTGTACTGATCTGCCGTCCACTGCGCTTCTCGCAGGGTTCACTTCCAGACTCCAACTCTCTTCACTAATTTTCCCGCTCTCCACTACCCACCTAAGCTCCTCCCACCAGGACCGATTCCCTAGCAATGGTTAACCTTATGGTCCCCTGACTTAATGTGTGTGGATGTGTGTGGTGGGGATCCCCTATTGACATCCCAGTCCCCTGGTCACAGGGATACTACACACTCTCTTGTGGGTGCAGTACCCCTACGTGGCGTCCCGACCTGTGGGGCGCCACATTCCCCTTTGGTTAAACTCACTCGTCCGTGAGTGACCCGACCCATACTCGGCAGAGTTTAATTTTTTATATGCATGGTAAACAAATAATAAAATAACATTTTTATTCAGCATTTATCTTCCCGTCCTGGAGGCACTTTACTTGTAATGTTACCGGATCAACGGGACCAACTATTAAACAATTTAAACGTTTACATCCAGCCTTAACGAGGCTGGGTTGCAATACAGCCCAGGTGGTTATCGTGACTTTCACTTTCAGCAGTGTCCTAGTCACCACCGTGTTGCCTCGAAGGCATAATATCACACAGCACAGAGTCCACTGGCTTAACCAGTGACAGTCCAGGGCTCAACATCATATAAGTTCACACAAATGTCCAGCAAGTTGCAAAGTACAGTACACATTATTAGCTATCTACACACCGGGATTTCATGGCTTCAATCAGCACATTTATAGACACTCAAGGCATACCAGCCTCTAGGGCCTACGTGTCGCTCATAGTTCACCAGCGATAGAAATCCCGATCTGGGTGCCCTTTTGGGAGGTGAGCCTCAACATCCCGTCTGCTGACAAAAACCTCCTTGTAAAGGCCTGGCTCCTGGATAAAGCCCCACCCACTGTCCAGGTTGAACGCCATCACCGTACCTGTATTTCTGTCCTCGGGTGGTATCGTCGGTAATCGTCGGGCACGGGATCTCGCCAGTAGATTCTCCTGTTCCAAGGCCCACCATTCCTCATGGCGGCGCTGTCACACCACCTGGTTGGCCAGGAACTGTTGCTCAGCAAGGTCGAGTTGCTCCGAACCGAACTGAGGGTGCAATCCTGCACCCCGGTTATGGCAGCGACACCAAGCCGCCCCACTTGCCGATGCTGGTGGTTGTTCCACCACAGAAGGCGGGGCCAGAATGCCCCAACTTTCTTGTCACTGCTGTCCTTGTCATCCACCCCAGGTCCCTCCTCCACAGCTAGCTGGATGGCTATTCTATGAGTGCATGCACGACCACGTCGGATCTTCCTGTGGGCACCTCTGGGACGTCAGACTGGTCCGGCTTCTCCGCGTCCTTGGGCTCTGCTCAGGTTGTCTCGTCGTCTTCAGCAGGTGGTTTGGGGTTGTCTGGCTCTGTGCGGGGCTCAGATGCCCTGACTTCTACGTCGATGATTGCTTGTGGGTCAGACGGTGGATCTCCGCTAGCAACCTTGTTGGCGGTCTCAGGCTTACCCTGGGTCGGGGCTCTTGCCTGAGCCTCCAGCTCCTGGTTGCCGGACACCCTCATGGTACCTTTACACGCCGCCACAGGAAGGGAGAAACCGCCAGGCATCAGGCACAATTGTGCCTGTTGCCATGAAATCACTACAAAATGGCGGCGTGTAATTCAGGAAGTTCCTTCCCGTGACTTGCAGTTCCTTCGGATACCTGTTTCTGAGCCGTGTTCAAAAACAGGAAGGAACAATTCCTATGGTGGTGGCGTGTAATCGGGGCACAGGCACGATATTTGCATTGCCTAGTGAAATCCCCGGGGCATGCCACAGCGTCATGGTTACCACGCCCCATCAGCTATCATTGGTGGGGGCTACTGTGTAACCATTGGCTGTCCCTGCACAGGGCGCCATATTTAATGAGCTGACCAGTCACACTACACATTTGCAATAGCGCCATGTATTAGCCAGCCTTCCTGCGCAGGCTGGCCAATTATGATGCTATTGCATTGTCCAATCACCGTACGAGCGTCACGTAATACACAACTCTGTCACGCCTATGAACTTACGGCGCGCAATATGTACGCCCATATTCCTTTGTGGTAGCGGCGTGTAAACCAGGGAAGGTACTCCACAGGTAGTAAGCCGCAGCACCCATCGGCACGTCCGGGAAACGCAAATACCTTCAGTGAAGCACGTTGTGGCGGCGTCTATATGCGGCATTAGGGATCGGTATCCACCGTTAAAATCGCGTGCAAGGCACGTGCGTGGCTACCTGTTGCTGCACTCTGTGGCGGCGTGTAAAGGTACCCTCAGGGTAGCCCGCCGGGACAGCTCCAGTCCGGTGCTGGCACTCCAGTCCCTCAAGTCTCTGAGAGCGGCATCCCAGAAGGTAGAATCCCTCTCGTGGATCAGGAGGGAAGTTGCACCCAGGTCTCCGGCTTCGGCATGGTTCTCCTCTTCTACTTCGCGGATCAGATCTCATAGCCTCACAGCGCCATTCTAACAGACCCGTTGACCACACCTGTGCTCTGCTGTCTGTCTACTGCCACACCCTTCCTGATGCTTTTTGTAGCTTCCGGCAAGGGTACTTTGATCTTTGTCCCCTTGGTATCTGGTATCTGAAGGCAATTGTCTATGCTGTGAATATACAAGATTTCCAGCATCTGAAACAAGGGATACTGGAAGCCTGTGCTAGCATTTTGTCTGCGGTGTTGTTATCAGTGTGTCAAGAGTGGGAGAAAAGGATTGCATTGACAATCCAACACAATGGGCAGCACATTGAACACATTTTATAAGTGATCATAAACTTGTAAATGACTCATGAAAGAATAAAGTTACGTTAAAAGCAAGGACATCATTGTTTTTCTTATGAAATTCTCAATAAGTTTGATGTGTACATGACCCACTTCCTATTGAAAAAAATAAAGTTGGACCCAAAATGGTTGACTTCAAAATGGCCTCATTGGTTACCACGAGTGATGAGCGAGCATGCTCGCCACTACTCGGTACTCGCACGAGTATCACTGTACTCGGGCGACTCGCCGAGCACCGAGTAATCTCGCGATACTCGTGCTGTGCTCGTGGTCGTCATCTCTGCATGTTGGCGCTCTTTTGAGAGCCAGCCCACGTGCAGGGATTGGCTGGCAGACCACTGCAATGCCACAGCCCTGTTAGTTGTGGCATAGCAGTGATTGGCCGCCCTGCACAGCGTGACCGAGCCTTTATAACTCCCGGCGCGCTGTGCTCGGCACACAGCCATCCAGACAGTGAGTGTAGGGAGAGTGTCTGCTGCTGCTTAGGGACAGATTTGCGGCCCTCATAGGTAGATCCGGACCAGGGCTGCAAACTGCTGCTGCTGACCAGAACAGTCCTTCTCAGGACTAATCTAGTAGGATATGGGCAGGGTGATACAGATTGGAATCCAAGCTTTTCTGTGACCATTAGAGTCACCACACTCTTGTACTTACTACCTTAATACAGGATAGGGACTAAAATCCTCTCCTGACACCATTACAGTCACCAGACAGGTGTACGTACTACCTTAATACAGGTTAGGGACTAAAATCCTCTCCTGACACCATTACAGTCACCAGACAGGTGTACGTACTACCTTAATACAGGTTAGGGACTAAAATCCTCTCCTGAAACCATGAAAGTCACTAGACAGGTGTACGTACTACCTTAATACAGGTTAGGGACTAAAATCCTCTCCTGACACCATTAAAGTCACCAGACAAGTGTACGTACTACCTTAATACAGGTTAGGGACTAAAATCCTCTCCTGACACCTTTACAGTCACCAGACAGGTGTACGTACTACCGTAATACAGGTTAGGGACTAAAATCCTCTCCTGAAACCATTACAGTCACCAGACAGGTGTACGTACTACCTTAATACAGGTTAGGGACTAAAATCCTCTCCTGAAACCATTAAAGTCACTAGACAGGTGTACGTACTACCTTAATACAGGTTAGGGACTAAAATCCTCTCCTGAAACCATTAAAGTCACCAGACAGGTGTACGTACTACCTTAATACAGGTTAGGGACTAAAATCCTCTCGTGAAACCATTAAAGTCACCAGACAGGTGTACGTACTACCTTAATACAGGTTAGGGACTAAAATCCTCTCCTGACACCATTACAGTCACCAGACAGGTGTACGTACTACCTTAATACAGGTTAGGGACTAAAATCCTCTCCTGAAACCATTACAGTCACCAGACAGGTGTACGTACTACCTTAATACAGGTTAGGGACTAAAATCCTCTCGTGAAACCATTACAGTCACCAGACAGGTGTACGTACTACATTAATACAGGTTAGGGAGCTAAAATCCTAACCTCTTGTGATCTCAACAGTCACCACACTGGTGTACGTCATACCTTGATACAGGTTAGGGAACTAAAATCCTAATCTCTTGTGATCTCAACAGTCACCACACTGGTGTACGTCATACCTTGATACAGGTTAGGGACTAAAATCCTCTCCTGAAACCATTAAAGTCACCAGACAGGTGTACGTACTACCTTAATACAGGTTAGGGACTAAAATCCTCTCCTGAAACCATTACAGTCACCAGACAGGTGTACGTACTACCTTAATACAGGTTAGGGACTAAAATCCTCTCGTGAAACCATTACAGTCACCAGACAGGTGTACGTACTACCTTAATACAGGTTAGGGAACTAAAATCCTAACCTCTTGTGATCTCAACAGTCACCACACTGGTGTACGTCATACCTTGATACAGGTTAGGGAACTAAAATCCTAATCTCTTGTGATCTCAACAGTCACCACACTGGTGTACGTAATACCTTGATACAGGTTAGGGACTAAAATCCTCTCCTGAAACCATTAAAGTCACCAGACAGGTGTACGTACTACCTTAATACAGGTTAGGGACTAAAATCCTCTCCTGAAACCATTACAGTCACCAGACAGGTGTACGTACTACCTTAATACAGGTTAGGGACTAAAATCCTCTCGTGAAACCATTACAGTCACCAGACAGGTGTACGTACTACCTTAATACAGGTTAGGGAACTAAAATCCTAACCTCTTGTGATCTCAACAGTCACCAGACTGGTGTATGTCATACCTTGATACAGGTTAGGGAACTAAAATCCTAACCTCTTGTGATCTCAACAGTCACCACACTGGTGTACGTCATACCTTGATACAAGTTAGGGAACTAAAATCCTAATCTCTTGTGATCTCAACAGTCACCACACTGGTGTACGTCATACCTTGATACAGGTTAGGGAACTAAAATCCTAATCTCTTGTAATCTCAACAGTCACCACACTGGTGTACGTCATACCTTGATACAGGTTAGGGAACTAAAATCCTAATCTCTTGTGATCTCAACAGTCACCAGACTGGTGTAGTCATACCTTGATACAGGTTAGGAAATAAATCCTAATCTCCTGTGAACTCAACAGTCACCAGACAGTTGTCGCTCTATACAGGCAAAATGCACAAAGGCGTTGGCAAGGGCGTTGGCAAGGAACAAGGAAGTGGACGTGATGGTGGTGCAGGCAGAGGCTGAGGTCGTGTGCAAGCACTAATTTCGCAACAACAAAGGGCCACATCTCCTCGCTCGCACGTCCTGTCCCAAATTCTTGGGGCCCGCAGCAGTACACCACTGTTGAACCAAGACCAGTGTCAACAGGTTGTTACTTGGATAGCAGATAATGCTTCAAGTCAGATGGGCACCTCCACAAACACCCTGTCTTCCACACGGTCAACTGTCAGTAGCCGTGATACTGCACCGCACATGTCCACGGACATTACTGATCCCACACTAGGACACTCGGAAGAGCTGTTCACGTATCCATTCGCAGAATCTGGCCTGTCGCCACCTCCTCTTGAAGTGGGTGATGAGGAGATGGTATGTACAGATGCCCAAATATTTGAGCAGCCACGTTATGACGAACGGAACGTTGTCAAAGTGTCTCAACAAGGGGTGGACGATGATGAGACACAATTGCCAGGAAGTCAGGAGGAGGATCAGGGTGCGGAAGAGGAAGACGACGTGGTGGATGATCCAGTAGCTGACCCAACATGGCTGGAGGATATGCAGAGCGAGGACATCAGTGCACAGGGGGAGGGAGGCGTAGCATCCCAACAGGCAGTACGAAGCAGGGTTGCGTCCGCAGGCAGAAGGCAGGCAACCATTCCCGGGAACAACAACACCACTCAAGGTGCCTGTGCAAATGTTCGGTCTTCCCGAGTCTGGGAGTTTTTTAAGTTGGCTCCAGAAGACTCTAAAAAGGCCATTTGCCACACCTGCCATGCCACTATCAGCAGGGGTACGAAAACTAGCAGCCTGACCACCACCAGCATGATCAGGCACATGTCAGCCAAGCACCCGACTTTGTGGGAAGTACAACAGAGTCGAGGAGCGGTGCTTGCTGATGTCACTGCTACGTCATCGCCTGTTGTGCATGCGAGCCAATCCCCTGTCCATTCTGGCCGCGAACAAGCCTCCGGCCCTGCACCTGAAGTTGCCCACGCACAAATTACACCACCATCAAGCAAGTCCTTGTCCCAGCGCAGCGTTCAATTATCCATTCAGCAAACATTTGAATGCAGGCGCAAATACGCTGCCAACGCCCCACATGCCACAGTCCTGAATGATCACATTTCGCGACTCATAGCGCTAGAAATGTTGCCTTTCCGGCTGGTGGAGACGGACGCATTCCACGACCTGATGGCGGCTGCTGTCCCACGTTACTCGGTCCCCAGCCGCCAGTATTTCTCCAGATGTGCCGTCCCCGCATTGCATAACCACGTGTCCAACAGCATCACACGTGCCCTGAACAATGCTGTTTCAGCCAAAGTCCACCTAACAACAGACACGTGGACAAGTGCTTGTGGGCAAGGCCGCTACATCTCCTTGACGGCACACTGGATTAATATTGTGGAGGCTGGGACCCAGTCTGAGTGAGGGACGGACCATGTCCTTCCCACACCAAGGATAGCAGGCCCTACCTCTGTCAGGGTTTCACCGACACTCTACAGCTCCGGAATGTCATGCTCTTCAGCCTCCTCCTCCTGCGCATCCTCATCCACTGTACCCTCTACACCAGTCCCAAGCTGGAAGCACTGCAGCACTGCCTCTGCAAAGCGGCAACAGGCTGTGCTAAAGCTAGTCTGCATAGGTGACAAACCCCACAATGCAGAAGAGGTGTGGACAGCTCTGAAACAGCAGGCAGATCACTGGCTCACACCTCTGAACCTAAAGCCAGGAAAGGTCGTGTGTGACAATGGCCGGAACCTGGTGGCAGCATTGAGGCGAGGGCAGCTGACGCATGTTCCATGCGTGGCCCATGTGCTCAACCTGGTGGTTCAGAGGTTTGTGAAGTCATACCCAGACGTGTCTGACCTGCTGGTAAAAGTTCGGCGTCTGTCTGCACATTTTCGCAAGTCACCTGCTGCTTCAGCCGGCCTTGCCGGCTTTCAGCGCCGTTTGCGTCTTCCGGCCCACAGACTGGTGTGTGATGTCCCCACGCGTTGGAATTCAACTCTGCACATGTTGGTCAGGATATGTGAGCAGAAGAGGGCAGTTGTGGACTACCTGCATCACCTAAGCCGTCGGGAAATGGGTCAAACTCCACACATAACACCTGAGAAGTGGAGATGGATGTCGGACCTATGCACCGTCCTCCAAAACTTTCAGGACTCCACCAAGATGGTGAGCGGCGATGATGCCATTATTAGCGTCACCATACCACTACTCTGCCTTCTAAAACGGTCTCTGCTGAAAATCAAAGAGGATGCATTGCAGGCCGAGCGCGATGACTTGGAGCAAGAAACAGTAGTGGGTGTGGATGAAAACACACAGCCCAGCCTCATCTCATCACAACGTGCAGTGGAGGACTATGACGAGGAGGAGGAGGATGAAGACATGGAGCAACTCTCTGGCCAAATTGAGGATATGACATGCACACCAGTCATACCCTCGATTCAGCGTGGCTGGCCAGAGG
The DNA here is from genome assembly GCA_033576535.1 of Allobates femoralis. Classification (NCBI taxonomy): domain Eukaryota; kingdom Metazoa; phylum Chordata; class Amphibia; order Anura; family Aromobatidae; genus Allobates; species Allobates femoralis. The sequence continues at coordinate 81,631,575 of JARQOC010000004.1, forward strand.
ACAGGGGAGATGAGGAGGAGGAGAACAGCATGTTCAGTCATCGTGTTGGTCTGGATACTGATGTGATGGCTGTTAAGAGTCTGGCGCACATGGTGAAATCATTCCCACCACAAAACGCTAGCGGCATAGGTCAGGATTCGGTGGACAACCAAGGCGTACGGCCGAGAGGGGCACAAGTCCAATACGCCAGAGGCAGGGGAACAGTCTTTACGATGTGGGACAGTTTTCTCAGCCCCTCACGTACCACAGCCCCTGAGGTGCGGGGTAGTGCCACCAGAAATGCTAAGTTTGGGCAGATGCTGAAGGAGTACCTTGCAGATCGAACAACTGTACTGCGAGATTCCTCTGTGCCTTTCAATTATTGGGACTCCAAGCTCGACACGTGGCATGAATTGGCTCTCTACGCCTTGGAAGTCCTGGCCTGCCCTGCCGCTAGCGTTTTATCAGAGCGTGTTTTCAGTGCTGCAGGTGGAATCATCACTGATAGACGCACCCGCCTGTCAACTGAAAATGCGGACAGGCTGACTCTGATCAAGATGAACAAGGGTTGGATTGGGCCAGACTTCACCACACCACCAGCAAATGACAACTGAATTAAAATTTTGTTATTTGAATTTGACATGTCCCTCCACTCACCCATGGGTACACACTTCCGGACTTTGGCTAATCGCTGGACTGCTCCTCCTTCTCCTCATGTGACACCATGATGACCGTTACAATAGTTAGGCTGTTGTTTGAGGTATACCCGCAGTGGTAAATTTTTTCGCCCATTCTTTTGGAATAGGCATTACAACGACAGGAGACCCGCTCCTTTTCAATGGGAAAAATGTTTTGAGGCCCTCCTGCACGTCTCTATCCAGGGACAATGTGGAGCCTCCAAATTTTTGTCTGCTCTGACCAAAGGGCTATACTACAATACACCCACTTGAGGGTTACAGGCCCTACTGCATGTCTGTATGCATGAGTCATTGTTGAACCTCCCAATTTGTGGCTGCCCTGACCAAAGGGCTATACTACAATACACCCACTTGAGGGTTACGGGCCCTACTACATGTCTGTATGCATGGGTCATTGTTGAACCTCCCAATTTGTGGCTGCCCTGACCAAAGGGCTATACTACAATACACCCACTTGAGGGTTACAGGCCCTACTACATGTCTGTATGCATGGGTCATTGTTGAACCTCCCAATTTGTGGCTGCCCTGACCAAAGGGCTATACTACAATACACCCACTTGAGGGTTACAGGCCCTCCTGCACATCTCTATCCAGGGACAAAGAGGAGCCTCCCAATTTTTGGCTGCCCTGACCAAAGGGCTATACTATAATACACCCACTTGAGGGTTACAGGCCCTACTACATGTCTGTATGCATGGGTCATTGTTGAACCTCCCAATTTTTGGCCGCCCTGACCAAAGGGCTATACTACAATACACCCACTTGAGGGTTACAGGCCCTCCTGCACGTCTCTATCCAGGGACAAAGAGGAGCCTCCCAATTTGTGGCTGCCCTGACCAAAGGGCTATACTACAATACACCCACTTGAGGGTTACAGGCCCTACTGCATGTCTGTATGCATGGGTCATTGTTGAACCTCCCAATTTGTGGCTGCCCTGACCAAAGGGCTATACTACAATACACCCACTTGAGGGTTACAGGCCCTACTACATGTCTGTATGCATGGGTCATTGTTGAACCTCCCAATTTGTGGCTGCCCTGACCAAAGGGCTATACTACAATACACCCACTTGAGGCTTACAGGCCCTCCTGCACGTCTCTACCCAGGGACAAAGAGGAGCCTCCCAATTTTTGGCTGCCCTGACCAAAGGGCTATACTACAATACACCCACTTGAGGGTTACAGGCCCTACTACATGTCTGTATGCATGGGTCATTGTTGAACCTCCCAATTTTTGGCCGCCCTGACCAAAGGGCTATACTACAATACACCCACTTGAGGGTTACAGGCCCTACTACATGTCTGTATGCATGGGTCATTGTTGAACCTCCCAATTTTTGGCCGCCCTGACCAAAGGGCTATACTACAATACACCCACTTGAGGGTTACAGGCCCTACTGCATGTCTGTATGCATGGCTCATTGTTGAACCTCCCAATTTTTGGCTGCCCTGACCAAAGGGCTATACTACAATACACCCACTTGAGGGTTACAGGCCCTCCTGCACGTCTCTATCCAGGAACAAAGAGGAGCCTCCCAATTTGTGGCTGCCCTGACCAAAGGGCTATACTACAATACACCCACTTGAGGGTTACAGGCCCTACTACATGTCTGTATGCATGGGTCATTGTTGAACCTCCCAATTTGTGGCTGCCCTGACCAAAGGGCTATACTACAATACACCCACTTGAGGGTTACAGGCCCTCCTGCACGTCTCTATCCAGGGACAAAGAGGAGCCTCCCAATTTTTGGCTGCCCTGACCAAAGGGCTATACTACAATACACCCACTTGAGGGTTACAGGCCCTCCTGCACGTCTCTATCCAGGGACAAAGAGGAGCCTCCCAATTTTTGTCTGCCCTGACCAAAGGGCTATACTACAATACACCCACTTGAGGGTTACAGGCCCTACTACATGTCTGTATGCATGGGTCATTGTTGAACCTCCCAATTTGTGGCTGCCCTGACCAAAGGGCTATACTACAATACACCCACTTGAGGGTTACAGGCCCTACTACATGTCTGTATGCATGGGTCATTGTTGAACCTCCCAATTTGTGGCTGCCCTGACCAAAGGGCTATACTACAATACACCCACTTGAGGGTTACAGGCCCTCCTGCACGTCTCTATCCAGGGACAAAGAGGAGCCTCCCAATTTTTGGCTGCCCTGACCAAAGGGCTATACTACAATACACCCACTTTAGGGTTACAGGCCCTACTACATGTCTCTATGCATGAGTCACTGTTGAACCTCCCAATTTTTGGCCGCCCTGACCAAAGGGCTATACTAAAATACACCCACTTGAGGGTTACAGGCCCTACTGCATGTCTGTATGCAGGGACAAAGAGGAGCCTCCCAATTTTTGGCTGCCCTGACCAAAGGGCTATACTACAATACACCCACTTGAGGGGTACAGGCCCTACTACATGTCTGTATGCATGGGTCATTGTTGAACCTCCCAATTTTTGGCCGCCCTGACCAAAGGGCTATACTACAATACACCCACTTGAGGGTTACAGGCCCTCCTGCACGTCTCTATCCAGGGACAAAGAGGAGCCTCCCAATTTTTGGCCGCCCTGACCAAAGGGCTATACTACAATACACCCACTTGAGGGTTACAGGCCCTACTACATGTCTGTATGCATAGGTCATTGTTGAACCTCCCAATTTGTGGCTGCCCTGACCAAAGGGCTATACTACAATACACCCACTTGAGGGTTACAGGCCCTCCTGCACGTCTCTATCCAGGGACAAAGAGGAGCCTCCCAATTTTTGGCTGCCCTGACCAAAGGGCTATACTACAATACACCCACTTGAGGGTAACAGGCCCTACTACATGTCTGTATGCATGGCTCATTGTTGAACCTCCCAATTTTTGCCTGCCATGGCCAAAGGCCTATACTACAATACACCCACTTGAGGGTTACAGGCCCTACTGCATGTCTGTATGCATGGGTCATTGTTGAACCTCCCAATTTGTGGCTGCCCTGACCAAAGGGCTATACTACAATACACCCACTTGAGGGTTACAGGCCCTACTACATGTCTGTATGCATGGCTCATTGTTGAACCTCCCAAAGGCCTATACTACAATACACCCAGTTCTTCTTTACAGGCCCTCCTGCACGTCTCTATCCAGGGACAATGTGGAGCCTCCCAATTTTTGGATGCCCTGGCCAATGGGCTATACTACAATACACCCAGTTCTTGTTTACAGGCCATCCTGCATGTCTGTATCCAGGGGCATTGGTGAACCTCCCAATTTTGGACTGCCCTTGCAAAGGAAGATACTACAATAGACCCAGTTCCTCAAAATGGGCACTTTATTTCTAGACATGGCTTCATGTACGTCTCTTGTCAGGGTCATCGGAGTGTCGCACAATGTTTTCACGTAAAATCTTTCATGTAATCACAAAAAGTGACATACACCAGCTGTATCTCACTATTGGGTATGTGCCCTTAACATTTCCACCCTAAATATTCATTTTGGTGTCATTTTGGAAGGTTTTCTGGAGACTCCGTAAAATTGGCGTGAAACTCGGACAACATTGTTCACAGCTGTGACTTTTGAGTGAGAAATGCTTCCAGGGGTCTTCCCCATGGTGTTGCCATGTCATTTCAGCACTCTTCTGAGACTTTTGTGACATTTTTAGGGTTTTTCCATGCTGCCGGCAGTCATTTCATAAAAAATACTCGTGTCTCCCATAGGATAACATTGGGCTCGTTACTCGGGCCGAGTACACGAGTATCTCGGGATGCTCGGCCCGAGCTTTGAGCACCCGAGCATTTTAGTACTCGCTCATCACTAGTTACCACCCATCTGGAAACGTTTTCCCCCTCCCATTTACTCATGTGCCACAAACAGGAAGTTGATATCACCAACCATTCCCATTTTATTTAGGTGCATCCATATAAATGGCCCACCCTGTAGATTACCCTTCATATTTGGATTTATAAAACAGTGTTGAATGTTCTAAATACTGGAAATAAAACTTATTATAAAGATGTTGAGCTTAATTCATGTTTTTGAGCACACTGCTTTTATTTTGGACACAACGGTAAACCATCAGTATGCCATAAATATCCCAAGTGACCCGGTCCCTTTTTCCAAATCAAGAAAAACTAAGGATAGACACAGCCAACTATAAAGAAAGAGCCTGTGTCCTCAAATGATATACAGCTATCAATGAACAGTTTATACTCTATCGTAACTTAAATATACATATCCATTTATTTTCACACAGTTAAACTGCCGCCCAGGGGCCTCATTGTTGAAGAAAGAGATGAAGGAGAATCTTTTATTATCAGCTGGAGAAAAAATACAATTATAGATCCACATTTTACTAATAAATATGAATTATGTTACTGGAAAGAAATGACATGAAGCCAAAAGAGGTTGGTAGAATCAAGTGAATATGAGATATGTCATGTTGTGTGATTCCTTCAAGAAAGTGATGCCAACACAAATAAAAAGAGTTGGCCTATAAGCAGCGCGCCGCAAGATGTTTTAGAAAAAGGTTTAAAACTATTTTATTGATGCACACAGTGAACAAAGGTAAAAACATTGAAAATAAGCACGACCACATGCTGGTTAGTGATAGGGTCCCAGTGCTATACATTGACATAAATAAGTATATATTTGTTACTGAAAGGCAGAACATGATCCCACAACAATATGAAGGTTCAAATGAGCAAATACACAAACATGCAAAATAGAAGCATAGGTACAGACTCTTTGTCAAAGGCCAAAAATTAATGATAACCAGTGCAGGGCAGAGACAGGCTGAGATTCCAAGGTAACATGTAATTAAGCCCAAAGTTGCAATGAACCTCTCAATAAAAAGAGAGAAAACCTTCATCTAAAATAATCATTCCTCAATGTGTGATTAGAGTGGGATCAAGAAACATGAATGCTGCATAAACAGAGCCCCTTGAGGTATGTCAGGAATATATGGTGCCCCTATAACAACAGATTCACCCTAGAGTCCCTTGAAAATAAGAGCTATATGTCTAGAACAGGGAAGTTAATGCCAAGAGTGCACGTTATCCGGCTGAAGAACCCAAAGTGGGGCTTTGTCAATGAGGCTGGGGAGCAGAGGGCCTGGTGGAGGCAGCATCATACTGTGGGGAGGAAAAAGTGGGAGCTGGCACCCGTATCCAATGATAAGAAACTTTATTTTGGCAAAACTCACAACATGAATAAAAGCATCTTGAGGCCGAAGCCCGTTGTCAGACGAGTTTCAGTAAAACACTTTCTTCAGTGACAAATGATGTTAAAATAAAACTACAATATATACAAAAACATGACAACTGTGAGAATTACAAATTGCATTCATGTGGTAACATTTAATTTAACCCATGCATTTCATTTGTTTCCAAAGGAGCAGTCATATTAAAAGGTACCAGAGGAGGCAGTAGACACAACAGAACACAATATCCATAACAATAGATAAACCCATTCAATAAAAGCTAACATGAATTTATGAAAATACCTTTTATTATATATATGTGGGTTTCAACCATAATTATCTATGGACATGTATATTGGTACAAAACAATGTGCATTGCAGATATGGGAAAAATAAGTCCCATAAAGAAAAGACCAGTGATAAGGCCCAAAATGGTAAAAGATTTCATGGTAACGCACACTGTACTGTAGAGGAAACAAGGTGTGAGAATGAGCACCTACAAAAAAGGATTAACGCACCCAATATCGTACATAAGATCCAAAAAAGTTTTTGAATGAAGAATGAGAGAGGAATGAGAATAAACTGTATGGAAATAAGCGTCCAAATTTCAAGGAGGAAAAAGATGAAAAAGTAGAAAGAAGAGGAAAAAGGAAGGGGAGAAAGAGATGAAAGATTGAGTAAGTCAGTATAAGACAGAAAACACATAGAAGAATGCTAGATAGATAAACTAAATCCACAAGAAAATAACAGAAGATTGTATGTTACAATTAAATCCTTTGAATCCCATGTTGATTTCATGGCCCTGAATTCCAACCTGCAGAGAAAGGTGGCTGAGTTGGAAGATATTATCACAGCCTCCAAAAAGAAAAAGTTTCTAAGAGACTACAAGGACTATGAGTCAAATGAGGTTTATAATTGGAAGCGGGGAAGGATTCACAGGCCCAAATCCACGTTGAAAAACCAACCGGATTCACAGCGTAAAGTGAGTTTTTCCTCCTCACTAATTGACACTAGCTTCAGCTCTGTTGGAGCAAATTCCACATTGGATAGATCTGGTAATCCATCTATCCCCTCTCCCGCTAATAGAACATTGACGCTCTCCCCCTTTCCTGCAAAAAACGGGGTAAGAAGCGAGGCGGAAAAAGAGGGCGGAGGAGGACAAAGGTATCCGAGACGGGCCAAAAGGAGAAAATTTTACCACTATTAAATCGATCCTGTAGTAATGTAAGGAATGTTATTGCTCCTGATTTTGATGTATTAAATTTATCAGCATGCATTCTGTCTACTGATCAAATCTCCTTACTTCAAATGGGCTTGGGCTTTGTACCTAATGGTAGGGCGGATTTGTTTCAGACGATCAAGGACATTAGTAAATTTGTGAGGAATCTCACAATTAAACGCCATTTCCTTGATTGTTCTGGAGTGGATCTACTCACACCCATTACTGATATTGTACCAACTGTTTCCTCACATGACAATTCAAATCCAACATCTAACATATCTGCATTTAACCCGATAGTCTATCCAATAATTTTTCGGAACAATGTGCCGCTTCATATTTGAGCGATCTTCGGGATGAGGGCTCACATTTGGACCCTGGATTCCATGTTATTAATGACAATGTACCCAATCCATTTTCTTACCATTAAAATCTAGGGTTGCTATTATGGACTCCTTTCAATCCATTTTTGAAAGAGAGATCATCTTTTGGTTGCTAATGATAATACCAGAGATAATTTAACCCTATCGCACAGAACGGCTTTAAAGGATTTTCAATCAAATCCTAACATTGTCATTAAGAACTCTGATAAAGGGGGCTCCATAGTTGTGTTAGACATCTTATTATGTCATAGTGAGGTTATGAGAATTCTAGAGGATAAAAGCACCTACATGGTATTAAAGTCAGATCCCACTAAAAAAGTTCAGGAGGATTTGGAAATCCTATTGAATGAGGGCTTAAGATTGGGCGTGATTAAAAACAAAGAAGAAAAACATTTGTTTGTCCAGCATCCCTCCTGTCTGATCTTTCACGCTATACCTAAGACCCACAAGGGGTGTTTTCCTCCTCCACTCAGGCCAATAGTATCTGGTATTGGTTCACTGAATGAACAATTATCTGAGTGGGTGGATCAGAGGCTTCAACCCCTATTATTGAATTTGCCTGGCTATGTCAGGGACACGAAACATCTATTACATGCGTTGAGGGATTGGAGGTGGGATCCTGGTGATAGATGGATCACCTTGAATGTGATCTCACTTTACTCTTGTATCCCCCATAGGTTGGCTATGGAAGCCATGTCTGTGGTTTTGAGGGGAACATCCTATTCATTGGATGAAATCAGGTTTATTCTTATGACCATTGATTTTCTCCTCAAAAACTATTTTTTCAAATTTGAGAACTCCTTCTTCCTCCAGACGTGTGGTTGTCCAATGGGGCCAATCTTTACACGTTTGTGTGGGAAAGGGAGTTCTTGTACAGTATTCACAATCATTTTCTGAGACACCCGAAGTGGTACGGGAGATATATCGATGACCTCATCCTGATTTGGGATGGGTCCCTTGATGTGTCTTCTCGTACCAGTGCCATGGATTTTGTCACTTACTGCGATAACAATAACATGAACCTTAAATTCACCATGCAAGACCATGGGAATCAGGTCAGTTATTTGGATTGTGAACTGTTAGGTGATCAAGCATCGGGTAAAATTATTACCAGATTGTATAGGAAACCCATTGCGGATAATTTACTACTTCATGCTACGAGTTGTCACCCCGTCCATACCATCAAAAGCCTGCCTGTAGGTGAGTTGACTAGAGCTAAGAGGATGTGCTCATTAGAAGATGATTTTGTGACTCAAAGTAGAGATATTGAGAATAGATTACGTGCCAGAGGTTTTAAAGATTGGATGGTGACCTGAGCAAAGTCCATAGTCAATAAGAAAAACAGAGGTGATTTGCTTGACTGTGGCCCAGCACCTCGTGCTGGTTCTAAACAGGGGTCATTCTCCAATCATATTCCTGACAAATGCCCTATTACTTTTTCCATTCCTTTTAGCGCAGATTATACGAGCATAGTGAATATCTTACACAGGTATGTTCCTATGCTTTATCAAGACCAACTTTTATGTAACATTTTAAAGTATGGTTTTAGATGCGTTTCCCGCAAGGGCAGGGATTTGGCTAGCTATATTTCACCTAGAGAATTTAGACTCAAGAACTGCAGCAGCAAACCTTGCTGGTTACGATACACAGGGAACTATAAATGTGGGCAAGCAAGATGTAGTATGTGTAAGTTCATGACTATGGAAATGTTTTTTAAAGATAGAGCTAGTGGGGACCATTTCAAAATTAAAAGCTATATCAATTGTTCCAGTTCATATGTGATATACATGGCTACTTGCACCAAATGTGATTTGGATTATGTGGGATGTACTAGCCGCCTTTTAAAAAAGCGTGTGGCTGAGCATGTTGCGGGGGTTGATCCTTCCTCTGTGGGCAGCAGTAAATCAATATCGGGTCTTTCCAAACATTTTCATGAGTTCCACAACGGCAGAATAAATAGCCTAGTGGTTAAGAGTTTGGAACAAACTAGGCTATCCACACGTGGGGGAGATCGAACCTGCGATATGCTAAATAGGGAAAGTTATTGGATTTTGCGGCTCAACACCAGATTCCCTTGGGGTCTAAATTACCTTAGTGTTCTAATGTATTTCTATTAAAAAACATACTAATTGATTAAATGACCTGATTTCTTCATTTCCTCACTTTTTCATTTGATTGCTTGTTGCCCTGTTATCTTCTTGTGGATTTAGTTTATCTAGCATTTTTCTATGTGTTTTCTGTCTTATACTGACTTACTCAATCTTTCATCTCTTTCTCCCCTTTCTTTTTCTTCCTCTTTCTCCTTACCTTTTCTACTTTTTCCTCTTTCCTTCTTGAATTTTGGACGCTTATTTCCATACAGTTTTCTCATTCCTCTGTCATTCTTCATTCAAAAACTTTTTTAGCATTTTTCTATGTGTTTTCTGTCTTATACTGACTTACTCAATTTTTCTCTTTCTCCCCTTCCTTCTTCCTCTTTTTTCTCTTTTCCTTTTCTACTTTTTCCTCTTTTTCCTCCTTGAAATTTGGATGCTTTTTTCCATACAGTTTTCTCATTCCTCTCTTATTCTTCATTCAAAAACTTTTCTAGCATTCTTCTATGTGCTTTCTGTCTTATACTTAAAATTACAAAAATGAGAGGCGCAATCTTGAATAATAGATAATACTCAGTGGTCTAATGGGGATATATTGTTAGTGGCGGTAATCACCACTCACCTGGACTGGTTGTGCTGTCCGTGCACAACCACGGTGTCAGTGTGTAGCTGCTGATTCCCCACCTCAGGAAGACAGCAGGCCGCTGTTGAAACGCGCGTAGTGGACAAGCCAGAATAAGCAGGTCTACTTTAATTATTGGTATCTGCTTCTCTTTACTGAGCACTCCTAAATAATACCAGAATTACTGCCTTTCGTTTCTGTCTTATACTGACTTACTCAAATTTTCATCTCTTTCTCCCCTTTATTTTCCTCTTCTTTCCACTTTTTCCTCCTTGAAATTTGGATGCTTATTTCCATACAGATTTTTCTCATTCCTCTCTCATTCTTCATTCAAAAACTTTTTTGTATCTTATATACGATATTGGGTGAGTTAATCCTTTTTTGTAGGTGCTCATTCTCACACCTTGTTTCCTCTGCAGTACAGTGTGCGTTACCATGAAATCTTTTACCATTTTGGGCCTTATCACTGGCCTTTTCTTTATGGGACTTATTTTTCCCATATCTGCAATGCACATTGTTTTGTACCAGTATACATGTCCATTTGTATAATGATAGATAATTATGGTTGAAACCCACATATATATAATAAAAGGTATTTTCATAATTTCATGTTAGCTTTTATTGAATGGGTTTATCTATTGTTATGGATATTGTGTTCTGTTGTGTCTACTGACTCCTCTGGTACCTTTTATTATGACTGCTCCTTTGGAAACTAATGAAATATCATGCATGGGTTAAATGAAATGTTTCCACATGAATGCAATTTGTAATTCTCACAGTTGTCATGTTTTTGTATATGTTGTAGTTTTATTTTAACATCACTTGTCACTGAAGAAAGTGTTTTACTGAAACTCGTCTGACAACGGTCTTCGGCCTCAGGATGCTTTTATTCATGTTGTGAGTTTTGCCAAAATAAAGTTTCTTATCATTGGATACGGGTGCCAGCTCCCACTTTTTCCTTGGTTTACTTCGGGCGGTGGCCGGACGCCGCTGAGCACCCGACCTGGATCACAGTTAAAGGAGGGGTGAGCATTTTCCCTTTCCCCCTTTCCTGGATTTGTTTTATACTGTGGGAGGCTTTTCTTCAGCAGGGACAGGGAAGTTGGTCAGAGTTGATAGGAAGATGGATGGAGCAATTCAGGGCAAAGAGCGTCTAGAGGTTTTAAGGTGCTAGAGACTGGGGTGTTGTATTGTAAAGCGCTGCGGAATATGTTGGCGCTATATAAATAAAAATGTATTATTATTATTATTATTACCTAATGATCCAAAACATTCTGCCAGAGCTACAATAGAGGGTTTAGATCAAAGCATATTCATGTGTGTGAATGGCCCTATCACAGTCCAGACCTACGTCCCATAGAGAAATCACCCAAAAGACGTGCAGCAGAAACTGCAGTGAAAGGTGATCCTACAACGTATTGACTTAGGGGACTGAATAAAAATGCATGGCACAATTTTCAGATTTACAGCTTTAAAATATTAAGAAAACCATCTATCATTTTCTTTACACATTTAAGTTTTTATTGTGGAAAAATGTGGAAACGTTCACGGGGTATGAAAACTTTTAAAATCAACTTTATTAGCAGTACAAACTAATCAACATACCTAACATTGCTCAATATTAGGAAATAAAATTAATATCAATATAAATAAAGATATTTTAATATTAATAGTGAACAGTATTAATCCAGATAAATGCCCAACCTTGATCTAAGATGTGTGGACCTCAAGGCTGGAAACACACTATCCTACTTACATGCAAGTCTCTCGGATGAGACATGAATCAGTGACCCTGAACGGCCTCTCCCTCTCTGAATGGGAGTGTGATGCTGCACAAAAACACAAGCAGCTGACGCTCCTGTCCAGAAAGGGAGAGGCTGTTCAGGGTTACTGATTCGAGTCTCATCCGAGAGACTCACATGTAATTGGAATAGTGTGTTTCCAGCCTAAAGGGAATCTGTCACCAGGCTTTTGCTACCACATCTGAGACAAGTATGATGTAACAACAAGACAATGGTTTTAAAGATGTGTCACTTACTGGGCTGCTTGCTTAAGCTTTGATAAAATCACTGCCAAAAAAGCTTACATCAACCCCTTTATTTCCCAGTCTGTCACTGCTACATGGTAGCTGGAAGAATGGGGTAACCCCCAGTTTTGGCATCTCTCATGAAGGCACTAATTCTGGGGTGGCTGCTGCCTGTGATTTTCAGCTTGGGGGGCCCAGAACCTTTGGTCCTCACCACTCTGAGAATTACAGCCCCCAGCTGCCTGGGTTAACTTAGCTGGCAATAGAAAATACAGTGCAGCTCACACCAATTTTTTAATTATTCATTTGAATAACTGAAAAATTAAGGCTCCCCTCGATTTTTCATTGCCAGAGCATGTAACCCAGGCAGCAAACCCAGGTTTGCAACCAGTAGCTGCCTGGGTTTTATGAGCTACCAATGAAAAATACAGGGAAGCCCTATACAGAAAAAGAATATTCTATTGCTAGAAAGCATATTTTATTTACACATAATCACTATTTCTTTGCGTTGATCAACATCAATTGTCATTCTACTGTAGTGGCTCATCCTGCTTCTACTGTCACACACCAGGAACAGGAACAGAAAATTCCTAAATGGTGGAATTTCCTGTTCCTGTTCCTAGTGACATAACATCCTGGAATACTCTAACGTTTTTGGTGGAAAAAACGTGTCAAAAACACTGCAAAAAAGGATTGTGTGAATACCAATTCGATTTTTGCAGTTTTTTTTTCATTAGAATGGAGTCAATAGAGAAAACGGAGGAGAAAAAATGGATCACTAATTGACATGTTGATTCTTTATCTGGATGCGTACTGTACCCCAAAAAAGGACGAGTAAAAATGCAACGTCTGAACAGCATTTTTTGAAAACTCATTGACATTGCTTGTCAACACAGAAATTGACCTGTGTTCCATGCATAAACGCAGCAAAAAAAAATGGATAAAAAATGCACAGTGTGAACGTAGCCTAACAGCTGCAGGTAGATTTCTACATTGCTCAGTATAGCACAGTCAATTGGACAATCGTATCATCAAGTCTCCTATTGCTACTATTAAACATAGCTTACATCCTGTTGATCACCTGTGGAGAGATCTTAAAATTGCTGTTGGGAGAATGCACCTTTATATATGTGAGACCTGGAGCCGTTAGCAAATGGGGAGTGGTCCAAAATTCCAGTTGAGAGATGTAAGAAACTTGGTAATGTTTATATATTTCAATTGATTGCAGTTATTTATTCCAAAGAGTGTGCAACCAAATATTACGTTGAAGGTGCCAACAATCTTATCCGATCCATTTTTGAAGTTTTGTGAGAAATTATGTCCAATTTTATTGTTTTTTGACTCTGCTTTTTTTGTGTTGTTCTAATACACACAAAGGAAATAGACGTGTATATACCAAAATGTGTGATTGCAATAATTTTCTTCGACAAATATTTCTTTTTCTGGAACAATTTCAAGGGTGCCAACACTTTCGGCCATATGAGCCTCACACCATATACTGCCCATTCCTGCTGCTGTGATGATACTAACTGGTCCTAATACAATGTGTGTTTCGTGAATTAGATTTCATCTGGGGGTTGGTCTGAGGAAGTCTTGACAGTGTCTATTATGTTTTTTGAAGTCAGATTGAATTACCGCACACTGTTAGTATATGCAAGGTGACGTCTTTATTTGTGAATACAGGATTTAAGTGACAGGCAATTGTGACAGTAGAAAATGTTTTGACCTAATTGTTTTGTTCACAATGTTGCTGTCGTAATATAAATCCAGGCAATAGACGTATAAGACATAGAAGATAGGTATCTAGGACTTGAGCAGATGGAGGCTTTTAATTCTGGAGAATATCTGACAAGGGTACTCTTGTTGTGGACTCCTCAATCAGGCGGTCACACAGGTCTATCAGAACCATTAGACCCCATGTGGCAGCGCGCTGTGCGGCGGCCATGACTGTTCTCCTATGTGCAGGGGAGGGGCAGGCACCTGGCAGGCAGGGAGTAATGAAAAGAAACGTGATGATGTCACCACGCACACTGGCACCGCCAAACAAAGTTGAGGACGCTAACAATATAGCCGTCCGCGGAGTGGCAGCAGTGTAATGTACCCATCAGCATCAGCAAATTCACAGCCGATTGCTGTGAATTGCGCATGGCACCCATGTGCGATGTGTAGGCCAACATCTGAGCTGTCATGTATAGCAGTATAGTCGACACAGTGCAACTTCCAATACACGCAGCCAACCTAGCTTGCACTATTCAATGCGCATGTAATTGGACTGATTTAGTGGATGGTTGTGTAGGTGAAGATGTGTGTGGTGCTGAAGTGACAGCTCTTCAAATATGGTGCCCTGTAAACTGACAGCCAATGGGAACACAGTAGCCACCACCAATCATCGCTGATGGGGCGCGGTGTCCATTGGGAAATCAATAGACGACGCAAATTCCATCACTATCACCCTATCACACGCCTAAAGCCGGGAATGTCACCTTCATGATTGCCTCTGATTTTGGAGCAGTGCTCTGAAATCAGGAACCAGGCGGCAGGCAATTTATCGCTGCCAAATTCCCCAATTACATACCGCAACTGGGAGGCAATTGGACAGCGATAGTTTCAGGGCGACATATCGCCGTCAGGAATCCCAGCAGATATTGCGGCATGTAAAGGTACCCATACATGTGCTTGGTTTTGGAGAGAGAAAGCACATTCAGTTCTGTTGCTTGGCAGGGTAATAAAACTTCAGCATTCCAGATTGACCATTTGCTTAAAGGAAGGGGGAGGGAAAGCAATTCACAGAGAGAGAAGAGCTGCATGTAGAATTTGGCCCTACAGAAACCAGTGGTGGGAAGAGCAGTAGGCCAGCTCTGACTGTGTCTCTAAAACATTGAAAATAATTCATATTTTCCTGACACTTGGATTTATATTAAGCAACAACATTGCATACAAAACCGTTGGGTCAAAATGTTATTTACTGTCGTATTTGTCTGTCACTTAAATTCTGAATTCCCAAATAAATATTTCACCTTGCAAATATGCTAAGAGTGTACAGTAATTCAATCAGAGATTAGTGTGGGCTCTATCTTGAGCCCATTTGCTAGCACCTCGACAACTCACAAAGTGTGCACGCCACTACATTTTTTATAATATGTTTTGGACATAAATTAAGTCTAAAAATAACCATATTTTTATTCATTGACAGGTTGCTTTCGACTGCCCAGGTGAAACCAAAGCACCAGCTATTGATTCTATTAAACTCAGTGTGGGATCACAACTTCAACCTAGTACTAACTACTCTGTGAAGGTACGAGTACGGTTAGCTGAGGAAAATCCACAGAAATGCTACCAAGGGCCTTGGAGTGAGTGGAGCAATGTGGAGACTTTTCGCACCAAATCAGGTAGCTTCATAGCCTCACTGTTCTTGTGCTTATTTGCTTGCAATTAAGGCTAAATTATATTGCATCCTATGTATTAGGTGTACATATGGAATAACACATTTTTTTTTATAAATTATCTCTTATTTTCTAAGTACACTATTTCTCTCAAATAGTGTTCAGAAATTTGTCTCAATCTGTGTTAGGCTGGTTTCACATTACTGTTTTTTGAAAAGCCTGCAACCCCCCAGATTCCCTTGTGAATGTAAAGCCTGATGCAACTGGATGCTCCTGCACTGGGTATTACACTGATACGGCTGATTGATCCATCATGATAACAGTGCGGGAGCATCCCGTTGCATCAGGTTGTGTAGATTTTTTGACAGATCCATTGACAAATGACACGTTCCCTAGTGGGTGTATCATATGAAACTGGCTTCTGGGCATGCTTAATCTGGAAACCAAATACCTGCACCAGGATGCACACAGATCCATTCTTGCCCCGGATCCGGGTTTCATAGAGCTCCATTTTAAAGTCAGAGGGATAGCCATGGATCAGTGTGATTCGGTGTTTTACATGAGCAACAATCGTCAAAAAAATGGAGAGAAACAGATCAGTGTGGAAACGGATACAACCGTATGCAGCCGCAAGTTCATCCGTCCCCATCAACAGGCAATGGGGGAGAAAACTGATCTGGTTGTATCAAGTTTTACACTGAATACTTGGTAGTGTGAAACCAGCCTAAGGGCCACTTCACACTGCGGCGTGAATCGGTCCAGTACTGTCCGGGAGGACCCTGACAGCCGCGGACTGGATCTGCACACAGAACTGGGGGCGCCGCGGTCCTGACCTGTCAGCGGCTGCAGCTGCATGCGCTGCACACAGGACCGGAGGGCATAATAGCCCCCCAGTCCTGTGTGCAGATCCGGTCCGCGGCTGTCAGGGTCCTCCCGGACAGAACCGGACCGGATCACGCCGCAGTGTGAAGCGGCCCTTAGTGAGCACTTTTCCTTTGCCCAGATAATCTATCCACCTCACAGGTGTGGCATATCAACCTGCTGGTTAGACCCCATGACTTTTGCACAGGTGCACCTTAGGCTGGCCAAAAACCCAACGAGCAAAACCAACATGCTTAGAAAACCCTTCAGATATTGAAGATTACCTAACATTGAGCTGAACACAGTGGTTTTGTCTGCTGGAACTCAAAAGTAGACCTAATATGAAAACCACCTGATAAACAATCTGGAATTAATGAGGAAATCTGATGTGTTAGGTCATTGGAAAATGTTTGAATTTGCTCCAAAACTGCTTTGGTTCCTTATAAATCTATAATTTTTCTGTGTTTTTGTTGTGTGTTTTTTTAAACTAATTTTCTGTTTGTTTCTCCAGTGCCAAATATTTTTTTACTGAGCAGTGTGGTTCTGATAATGGTGGTTATTCTTGTGATCGTTGTAATACGCTGCGGTAAAACTTTAGTAAGGTGAGTATATGTCATGTAATTTTAATATCTAAATGATGCTACCAAATGGGAAAACTGTGAGCAAGCCTAAAATGAAAAAGCTTAGGAATATTAGAGAATCAATACAACCCCAGCCAACCCCATCTATTAGCTAATATCTGCTCCAGCAATTGCAAGACTTAAGCAATGTATGGGGCTGCTTTGATCTATTCTGTACTTGCCCAATATCAGGAAACCGCCGGTGGAGATTGCAGCTGATCGGTGGGGTTGTTGGGTGTTGGAAACCTACTAATGTCATATTGTTAACCTTTTTGTTAGGCGGCCGTCACACGCATCAATTTCTTGAATGATATCGCTTAAGCGATCTGCTTTTTGATCGCTTAAGCGATATCGTCTGTGCGTCGCTGTGTGTAATCAAGTGATTTTACAATGTAAAATCGCTTGATTGCTTGATCGCAGATTTGTGAGCCGGAGCTCAAATCAAGCGATAATCGCTTGATCAATCTGCATCATCGTGGTGTGTGACACCACGATGAACAATCTCCCAGCGGCAGAGCCTATGCTGGGAGATGGTATCTATGGTAAACATTGGGTTACTAAGCCCCGCGCGGCGCCTAGTAACCCGATGTGTACCATGGTTACCAACGATCTCGCTGCTCCACATCGCTGGTGAGTCTGTCTGTGTGACAGCTCACCAGCGATGTGAGCGATATTGTTAGCGATCGCGCGTGCATGTGATCGCTAACAATATCGCTCACAAGATTGAAGCGTGTGACGGCCGCCTTATTATTATTATTATTATTTATATAGCGCCATTAGGTTCCATGGCGCTTTACATGAGGATAAGGGAGACAAGAACAAGTACACTAAATCTAGGCGATCAGGACATACAGGTACAGGAGGGGCAGGGACCATGTCCACGAGGGCTCACAGTCTACGAGGGGATACATAATTAAGTGTTTAGTCCCTGACAACTTCTTTACCTGTAGAAGCATGACTGGCTAAAAGAACTAGGAATGTTTAGTTTGCAAAAAAGAAGACTGAGAGGAGACTTAGTTCCCTCTGCCCTGTGACTACCTTTCAGATATTTTCAGACTGCTACAAATATCTTAAGGGTTGTCAGAGTGCAGAGGGAAGTACCCTGTTCTCATAAGTAGTAGGAAGAACAAGAATTAAAGGGATGAACCTAAAAGGAAGGAGATACATATTGGACATCAGGAAAACCATTCTGATAGTAAGGGTGGTCAGAGAGTGGAACCAGCTGCCACGGGAGGTAGTGAGCTCTCCATCAATGGAAATCTTCAAGGGGAAGCTGGATAAATATATAGCTGAAATGATTTAAGAAATCCTGCAATCACTACCTGATGACCCTTGAGGTTCTTTCCAACTCTACCATTCTACGATAGTTTGATTCTAGTAAACAGTGTCAGTCAGCTGCTGTCAATAAGATCATTGGGCACATCCAAAGAGGCAAAGATGTATTGAATGAAATGGGAGATCAGCTTGTACCAAAAAGATTATTAAAATCAGTACTGCTAAAGAGGTTATCAGGGACTATTCTTTTTCTTATGGGCTCAAGAACTTACAGGCAGATAGTTGCTATTTAGGGGTGTAACTACAATAGGTGCAGAGGTTGCAATTGCACCCAGGCCCAGTAGCTTAAAGGGCCCCGAAAGTCCCTTTGGCCTATATAAGAAGACTAAGGCAATCAAAGATATGCAGTAATTGGGGGCCCCATTGAAGCTTTCACATCGGGGCCAATGAGATTCTAGATTGTTGCTATTTACTTGCCTTTTCAGCCCGACATCGATCTTTTGTGGCTCAGTACATTCACAGACCACTCCTGCCATTAATTATGTGACTTACAGTGATGTCACATCAACAGAGCAGCTGCTTTTCTTCTGCTCTGATCTGTGGATGGGTATTAGTGCCGATGTCATGCGGACTGCAGGTAGGCAGCGGGGAGCTGTTTTTCAGAGAGCTGTCTGTCTATCAGCATGACTTTGGCAGTTATGCCCTGTCACCAGAGCAGCCAGGAAGAGGAAGCACTGCTTTACTGATGTGGGGTCAAATGATGCTGCAGAACTGCTGGTAGGAGTGGTCTGTGACCACTCTGAGCCAGCACCGAGAAGAACAGGCAGGTAGTTAGCAACTACAGCTGCTTGTCAGTTCTTAGCCCCTTAAGAAAATAATAAAAAAGTTCCATATTACCGTTAAAATTTGAAAAAAAAATAGCAAAGAGGTGACCTTATAACTATATATTAAATAGATTTTTCACTACTATTGTGATTCCATTTCTTTTGCCACTAAGGCTAGGGTCACAGCAGTATCAGCATTATAAATTTCTCAGCCTGAGCGCATAGTATTAACGGAATGTAACACTGTGCTCAGTCTGTGTATGCATCTCTATGGTTACTGGTAAAGAGCGCAGTCGACAGCTTCACTCACAAGGACCAGATATGCGCTTTTGCTGAGGGCACAGGAAAAAACTGCAAACCACGCTTCTTGTGCACTCAAAGCACATATCCAGTCCTTGTGAGTGAAGCTGTCGGCTGCGCTCTTTACCAGTAACCATAGAGATGCATACACAGACTGAGCACAGTGTTACATTCCGTTAATACTATGCGCTCGGGCTGCCAGAAACTAAGTTTTAAACGTAATCGTCAGCCTGAGGGCTGGCGCTGGTGTGACCCTAGGCTAACATTTTCCTAATATATTTCTGCTATCTACTCTGCTCCTATAAGCTGTTCTCTCTAAAGGTACCGTCACACGCGACAATATTGCTTGTAATTTCACTGGCAATTTTCTGGTTGCAGTGAAATCATGGACACATTGTTCCATTTGTACACGGCAACAAAATAGAACAATGTGTCCATAATTTCACTGCAACTAGAAAATTGCCAGTGAAATTGCAAGCAATATTGCTGCGTGTGATGGTACCTTAAGGCTCGTAAATACCTTTCATTGTTGTTCTAGCTTTGATCCTTCCAGGCTGGTGACCGGATTCAGAAAAACAGAGCAGGTCACTGGTGGGGTTGGGGCTGCCTCTCTGTCAGTGACAGCAGTCTGGGCACGCATACCCAGATCACACTTCCCTTTCCTCTCAGCCCCAGTGACGTGCCCTTATCAGTTGGACTGCTTCCAGTCTGCAGTCTGGAAGGATCAAAGCTAGAGCAACAATAAAGTTATTTACACGCTTCAGGGAGATTAGCTTAAAGGAGCAGGGTAGATAAGAGAAGTATATTAGGAAAGTGTTACTTAAAAGGAGCTAGAACAAAAGGAGATCACATTAGTAGTGGAAAACCTCTTTAATATTTGATCCCTATGAGGATCGGCAGACTGTATCAGCTGTTGTGCACTGTTTGTATCCATTAACTACACCCTTAATGAGGGGACGTCCTTATTGTATAATGGTCAGAGGCTTTTTATCCCAACATAAGTCCTGATTCATCATTGCTATTTCTCCAGTTTTTTGAGCAACGTGCTCCATTTCTTAGTATTTGTGCCTTATTCTCTATAGTTTTACACCACTTTTTAATCTCTTTTTGTATTTAAAGGGAATTTGTCAGACCCAATAATACTATTAACCTGCAGATATAGTGATAATCTGCAGGTTAATAGTGTTATGAAGATGCCCAGCCGCTGAACTGAAAGTGTGGCACCCAATAGAAAATTAGCTTTATTTCCCCAAGAGCTGCTGATTTTCACCCGACACTGATTGACAGCTGACTCCGCAGTGCATCAGTACAGGGCTGGCTGTCAATCATTGTCGGTGCTTGCAGCCTCCGCTCCCAGTGCTGTGGGTGATAACTGTAATTGCTCTGTGCACTCCTCTAAGACTGAAAGACAGCAGTGCCGGGAGAATTAAATGAATTTCATCCAGGATGCAGCACTTTCATTACAACGGCCTGGAACCTTCAAAACACTTTAAATCCGCAAATTAACCCTAATGGCCACTTTACACGAGGCTACATTTCTAGCTTATCCACAGGTAACTTACTGGCTGCAGTGAAATCATGGAGACATGGTTCTATCTTGTTGCTGTGTACAAATGGAATAATGTCTCCATGATTTCACTGCAGCCAGTAAGTTACCTGTGGATAAGCTAGAAATGTAGCCGCGTGTAAAGTGGTCCTAAATCTGCAGATTAATAGCGTTATCAGACCCGACAGGTTTCAGCCTTTTTTATTTTTCCTCGAGAACTTTGCTGATGCAAATGTTTTAGACAAATACATAAAATGCGAATTCTACCAAAAGTATCCTTTTTATGCCGTATTACACTCCAGTCTTTGCATGGATTAAGGTTTCAGGTGATGTTTCCAACTTGACACACTTTTGCAATTTTTTAAAACAAAGTTTTTTGTTGCTGAAAAGTACTAACATCTGTTAAAGACAAATTAAAGAACATTTTAACTTATCTCCAAATTCATGAACCCTCATACACCATGTTGAAAAATTTGGCGCAAAATACGTCAGCAAATATTACAATATTAAAGGACAGAAAAGATAGCTTCAGTATATCACAATTGAGGAACTGTCCCCATAGACTGGAGTATTTACTGTAAAAGCATTGGGACTAAGGGACTCTCTATACAAAGTTGTCAAGGTTATTGTTATCTCATCAGTACACATACAACTTCCATTTTGCTCTACCTTTTCATAATAGGTATAAGAAGCAATGGGATGATAGGATTCCAAATCCCAACAAGAGTTTCGTTATTAAAAGTTTAGAAAAGTCAAAAAAAGAAAAGGTAAGAAAAAAAACTATGTAAAGGGAAAAAAAATTCACTATAATAAGAGACGGCATATTGGTAAAAAATACCACCTGCAGAGGTCAGACTGCCAAGAACTACCTACCAAGTAGAATGAAGTGGTCACAATACTGGAAGGAGTTACTAATCCTTACTAATGTTTTCCCGTAGGGTGACCCTCCTGGCTATAAATAGTTCATCCTTCAGATGTATGGAGGTCATTCACCTCCCAATCACAAAGGCTTCAATTTAACACGTCATGTTACAGGTTGAACTCAGTGCTGGCGCCGTTTCAGTGGTGTTATTAAATTGTTGCTTGTATGACATTATGACATTATGGGAGCCTAGTCTCCAATCAACGCCAGCTTCTGTCTCCCCGCCTTCAACCCAATGTTTTAAGCAACAGACAGTGACATTGCAGCTATCGCTCACTTCCTGTTGATTAACTCAGTGGTCCAAAGATGGGGAGACAGAAACCAGCGCTACTTGGATGCAGGTCTCGCATGATGTCACAATGTCACATAAGCCCCGTAACAGTGAATACTGACACCACTGGAACGGCGCCAGAACAGGACATGCTTTAAATGTAATTTTGTTTATTTTTTTACTGTTTTTAGTAAATACATGCAATGTTGAAGTTATCTAATTTGTACAGGTAGGATATCAACATAACATAAAATATAATTTATTTACAGTGGGTACAGAAAGCATTCAGATCACTTTAAATTCTTCACTCTTTGTTTAATTGCAGCCATTTGGTAAATTCAAAAAAGTTATTTTTTCTGATTAATGGACACCCTGAACCCCATCTTGACTAAAGAAAAACAGAAATGTAGACATTTTTGCAAATTTATTAAAAAAGGAAAACTGAAATATCACATGGTCATAAGTATTCAAACCTTTTGCTCAGACACTCATATTTAAGTCACATGCTGTCCATTTCCTTGTGATCCTCCTTGAGATGGTTCTACTCCTCCATTGGAGTCCAGCTGTGTTTAATTAAACCGATAGGACTTGATTTGGAAAGGCACACACCTGTCTCTGTCTATATAAGACTTCACAGCTCACAGAGCATGTCAGACCAAATGAGAATCATGAGGTCACAGGAACTGCCCAAGGAGCTCAGAGACAGAGTTGTGGCAAGGCACAGATCTGGCCATGGTTACAAAAGAATTTCTGCAGTACTCAAGGTTCCTAAGAGCACTGTGGCCTCCAGAATCCTTAAATGGAAAAAATTTGGGACCATCCAGAAGTCTTCCTAGACCTGGCTGTCTAGCCAAACTGAGCAGTTGTGGGAGAAGAGCCTTGGAGAGAGAGGTAAAGGAGAACCTCAAGATCACTATGGCTGAGCTCCAGAGATGCATTAGGAAGATGAAAGAAAGTTCCATAAAGTCAACTATCACTGCAGCCCTCCACGAGACGGGCCTTTATGGCAGAGTAGCACTCGGAAGCCTCTCCTTGGTGCAAGACATTTGAAAGCCTGAATAGAGTGCAAAAAAAAAAACACATAAAGGACTCCCAGACTATGAGAAATAAGATTCTCTGGTCTGATAAGACGAAGATAGAACTTTTTGGTGATAATTCTAAGCGGTATGTGTGGAGAAAACCAGGCACTGCTCATCACCTGTCCAATACAATCCTTACAGTGAAACATGGTGGTGGCAGCATCATGCTATGGGGGTGTTTTTCAGATGCAGGGACAGGACTACTGGTTGCAATTGAAGGAAACATGATTGCAGCCAAGTACAGAGATATCCTGGATGAAAACCTCTTCTAGAGTCCTCTAGACCTCAGACTTGTCCAAAGGTTCACCTTCCAACAAAACAATGATTCCAAGCAGCTAAAATAACAAAGGAGCGGCTTCAGAACAACTCTGTGACCATTCCTGACTGGCCCAGCCAGAGCCCTGACCTAAACCCAATTGAGCATCTCTGGAGAGTCCTGAAAATGGCTCCATAAACGTTCACCATCCAAACTGACGGAACTGGAGAGGATCTGCAAGGAAGAATAGCAGAGGATCCCCAAATCCAGGGGGGGGAAACTGCATAATTGACAAGAAGACTCATGGCTGTACTAGCTTAAAAGGCTGTACTACTCAATACTAAGCAAAGGGTCTGAATACTTATGACCATGTGATATTTCATTTTCATTTTTTAATAAATTTGCAAAAATTTCTACATTTCTGTTTTTTTTCAGTCAAGGTGGGGTGCAGAATGTACATTAATGAGAAAAATGAGAACTGTTTTGAATTTACCAAATGGCTGGAATGAAACAAAGAGTGAAAAATGTAAAGGGGTCTAAATACTTTCCGTACCCACTGTAATAATTTAAAATAATTGAATGGTTATACAGTAATTCAGATTTTGTTAATAATTTTCATTTTACTTGAGAATGTCCTGCCATAAGTAACAGTTGTGCTGAAGACAAGATTTCATGATGGTTTTGAATCCATCTGATAGTTTTACTTTGCTATCATTTTTGCTGTTATAAAGGTGTTATCAATTAATAAAATTATCTATGTACAGGACAGGTTAGTGATTCGTTATCTAACTTTACAGAATGGACCAAGTCCCTCTTATGAAGAGCATCTATATGTGGAGCCCTATAACAAAGTATCTATGTGAGTATGCTATGCTATATTAATGCTTCATGTACTCTTGATATTCTCAAAAGTATAAAGGACGTACATGCAGTTGTACTCTGGGCTCTTTCTAGCTGTTGAAAAATTACAGCACCCAAAACCCTAATTTTAGAAGTTGAGAGTTTGTAGACCACAGGTTGTAATAAATACAAGCAATTTGGATGGCTTTGAAACAGTATGCTTTACATTGATGTGGTCACAAGCTCCAACCACAAGTAATGAAATAAATCTGCCTTGGCTAGTTTTATACTTGCAGTTTTTCAAACCAGGCAAGATCAGGTTTTTCAGCAAAAACTTGATCCTTTCAGGATCCAGTTTTTGCCCATCCACATTAATGGTGTCAGGAAGCAACCTGAAGCATCAGGATTCTACCTGACACTATTAAAGTAAGGGTGGCTTCACACCATGGCAGCGTCCGATCCAGGGCTGTCCAGTGTAAGCCAGACAGCCCCGGACCGGATTTTGGCCCCATAGTGTCCTATGGGGCCGGATGGAGCCAGATGGCAGATAGCTGCCATCCGGTTTCCATCTCACCGGAAGAATCCGGGAGAATTTGGATTTTTCTCCTGGACAAAAAAACATTGCTTGCAACGTTATTGTGTCTGGGGAGAAAGATATACCCAAATTGCCGTATCCCGGATTCTCCCGGATTCCCCCGGATCCTACCGGATCCGGAGCAATCCGACATTGACTATCATACGAGCCTAGGGGGCCGGATTGCCCCGATCCGGGAGGATCCGGGAACCGGACACCAGCGGGTGCACGCTGCTGTTATTTCAGGACCACGGCTAGCTCCACGTGAGCCGCGGTCCTGATTCATCAGCAACTGCAGCTGCGTGCAGGTTCATCCTGACAGCCTCAGATAGGATATTTCCGTGGTGTGAAGCCAGCCTCAATGGGCAAAAAATTGGATCCTGAAAGGATCAGGTTTTTGTTGAAACACCTGAACTTGCCTGGTTTGAAAAACCGCAATTGTGAAACTAGCCTTATTTGGGTCATGCTGCGGATTTTGGATCCCCAGAATGTTAGTTTTGTTGCTAGCAAATCCAAAGCAAAATCCACTGCAAAAATTTGCCTGTTACATATACAGGTTTTGCAGCAGGTTATATGTTCTTTTACAATGAATTAGTGGTGCAATGTGCATACTTTCAGGGTAGAATAAGGAACATGATCCAGCCAGGGCTGAAATGAGGAATTTGATTAGTCTGGCCTCCACCACCCACCCCACCCATTTTTGTTCCTAATTTGTACCTTAAGGTTCTTTTAGGCTGGAAACACACTGGAGAGTGAAAAAACAGTCCAATTGACGGATCCGAGAGTTGGACGAGTGTCATCTGACTCTTGGTCAGTGTGGCTTCCGTGTGTTGTCCGAGTGCAATCCGTTTTTGTAGTCAGCAGCTATTTACTTTATTAGCATTTACAGGAGCATTTTTTACAGTTGCCTAAGCTACAGAATGATAATGTATCAATTAAAAATCTCACCCGACTCGGATGGTTTGTGTGCGGTGTGAGTGTGGTACGTCTTTTTTGTCGGACCCATAGACTTGCATTGGTGAGTCTCGTCCGACACTCGCATACTTTGGCAGCATGTTGCGACTGACTCGTCATCTGTGAATCGGATAAGAAAAAAACGTCCGACACTCAGAAATGTGTTCTCAGACATTGAATAACATTGGTCCGACTGCAATGCGATTTTTACTCGCATTGCAGTCGTCCGAGATTCACGCCAGTGTGTCTGAGCCCTTAGACAGTCTAAGAGCAGAAGGTTCATCCGTATGGGCAGAATATAAAACAAGGATGCCAAGGATATAAAGAAAATAAACACTAAGTGCAGAATTGTCAAAGTTGTTAAAATTATTTTAGTGATGGAAAAAAGATCAGAAATGTATTAAAAAAAATAATTGTGAACCAGTTTCCAAAACCTGTATGAATTTAATTTTTCAATCTATGTGATTGGGAGAGCGAGTTCATTTTTTGTAGGATGACATAACATTTTTATTTATGCTTTTGTGGGATAGATATGATGCTTTGATCCCTTCTTACTTAATTCTTTTCTGCGATTGTGGCAATAAAAAAAAAGCAATTTTGGCATTTTTAATTTTTGTTTGATTACGGTGTTTACCGAATGAGTTATTCATAGATCAGACTTTTTTAGGACACTCTACACCACATACTGTATGTATTTTTTTTTTACATTTGTTAATATATTTTTTTACTGGCGGAAAAGAATCACGAGTTTATTACCTGATGAACAGTAAAATGACTAAAATTTAACTTTTAACTAATAAGGTGATCACTGGGCACTGGTAGCATGAAAGGGTGTTTATCGGTAGACTTCAGCGTATGTGGAGACTAAGTGGGGTTGCTCAATCTCGGTAAAGTGATTACAAACTTGTGCATAGAAATAGATGGTATTCACTATAACTGTTTCGTCAGTGCAGGTCTTTATTCCATTATTCCATTACAGTGGAATCCAGGGTAACACAGTGCATGGAGGTGAGGGGGTGCAGAGAGTCCTCTGTGACATCTATTTCTATGCACAAGTTTATAAAATTTAACTTTTAATAGGTACTCTAAAAACTGTAACCACTTAAGTATCCTAATTAATAATTAAGTCCAGCATCAGAAGCGGATTCCAAATTAAAACTTTAAAGGGGACTTGTCAGGTCGTTTTTACCTCCTAACCTATCAATACCTGTCCCTGCATCTTCCTAGCATATCCCTAACCCTCCTTGTCTGACCTGATACTGTACTATATTGGCTGTGAAAAAAGACTTTGTGACTTAAATTTGTGCATGCGAGAATTTCAAATTGGGAGCACGCAGGAGAATGAATTCTGATGCCCATCAGGGCTTAATAATAGCAGCAAGAAGGGTAGTGGAGCCCTGGGGACTGCCTAGTCAGGCTACACACCATAGCCTGGATGCCTCTTTTGCATGTGAGAATGTAAGTCACAAAGTTTTTTTTCACAGCCAATAAAGAACAGTTTTAGGTCAGACAGGGATGGTTAGGGATGTGCTAGGAAGGTGTAGGGACAGGTTAGGGGGTAAAAACAACCTAACAGGTTTCCTTTAAGCTTAAATCATCCATTAAAATTCAGACAAAAACTGAATCAGAGCAACCTAGTGGGAACAAGTCTGTATAGCATGTTCACTTAAACTGCCAAATTGTATGAAACAACTAGAAAACGTAAAATATATGTGTGTTTTATGTCCAAATACCTTGCAATAAATAAATATAAACTAGTGTCGTTAAAAACACAAGGTACTTGGTACATACCTTTTTTGCAAAAAAAAGAACTTAAGCCATCCCACCAATGACAAGGTGACCTATATCGGGATGGACCCTACACTAATCATATTATATTTTTCTGTTGTGCCTACTGACCTCAAACAGCAGGATGCTGTGTGTGACCGGGCCTGAACATCAATCACAGATGGGTTGCATTTTAACAGCTTCTGCTCAGCATGGGAAGGGTGGGGCTCTCCTTAATTTGCCAGGAGACAAGTAGCTAAGTGAAAATTCAGAGAAAAACTGAGTCAGAGCGAACTAGTGTGAACAGGCATGTATAGCATGTTCACTTAAACCAACCAAATTGTATGAAACAACTAGAAAACGAAAAAAGTATGTGTATATTATGTCCAAATACCTTGTAAAAAAAATAAAAACTAGGATTGTTAAAAGCACAGGGTACATGGTACATACCTTTTTTGCAAAAAAGTACTTAAGCCATCCCACCAATGACAAGGTGACCTATCTCGGGGCAGACTCTACACTATCCATATTCAGTTTTTGTCTGAATTTTAATGGATGAATAAAACAATATATATATAGTTTTCATGTATTTATTGCAAGTTGTTTCATAAAATTTAGGCGGTTTATGTGAACATGCTATATAGGCCTGTTTACACTAGTTCGCGCTGACTCAGTTTTTGTCAGAATTTTCTTTTAACTACTTGTCTCCTGGCAAGTTAAGAAGAGCCCTGTCCTAGCCATGCTGAGCAGAAGCTGTTAAATAGCAACCCATCTTTGATTCATCTTGAGGCCCTGTCA
This sequence comes from Allobates femoralis, assembly GCA_033576535.1. Lineage (NCBI taxonomy): Eukaryota > Metazoa > Chordata > Amphibia > Anura > Aromobatidae > Allobates > Allobates femoralis. Next base: position 81,660,054 of record JARQOC010000004.1, read on the forward strand.
CTCACAGCATCCTGCTGTTTGAGGTCGGTAGGCACAACAGCAGGATATATTGTTTTTTTCATGCATTAAAATTCAGACAAAAACTGAATCAGAGCGAACTAGTGTGAACAGGCCTGTATAGCAAAAACGCAGCATCAAATTTGGATTAAAAATGCAGCATGGGCACATGAACTTAATCTTCTCAGTAAAACTATCCATATAAAATCGCTGAGCAAAATAATAACGTCTCGCCTAGATCCATTAGCTTTCTGCCCTTACAAGGGCAGTCTACATCTAGCCCTTGAGGTAACCTTATCCTATCCCTAAGAACATCACGACATGTTTCTTTTTCATAGATTCATCAGGGGGCAGAGTTATTCAACAAGGGATGAGGTCCTAGGTTAAGAAACTGCTCCCAACGTAGCTAAGTGCAAAGTAGTAGAACATCTGGATAGATAAAGTTGTTGAGAAAATAGACTTGAAAAAGAAAGACAAATGAAAAAATGGGGCAAATCGTATAGAAAATAAGATGCAAATACTAAATCCACAAATAAAGAAGAAATTTCTCTAGAAAACTGTACAGACAACAATTATGAATTGGGACCATCTAGTGTAATCCTAAAAATTATTTTTTTGGAAATGAGTCATTGGGATCAAATTGGTTTTCAAGGATACCTCTATGGAAGTTAGATTGGGAATCACTGATTTGGGCTGATATATTTTGGGCTGTAATGTTTATGAATGTTATATATTCTGTATTGTGAATATGTATGTGATATTAGTGTATATTTTCAATCATTTTGAAGTGGGCTACAATCAATCTCCTTGTTTTGCACTATCCTTAGGTGGGCACCATTGAAAATTGATACTAGTATCCTAAAACAAGAAGAAGATGAAATTACCCAGCCACAAAATGATTGGTCTCAATATGATGATAGCCAGTGCCTATTTCTCTTCAATGAAACACAAGAAGAGTATCCCACCACATCTATAACAGATAGCTATAAGCCATTTGCCGAGCTGATGGAGGAACAGGACACCAGACATATGGAGGATCCTCAATTTAACGTCTGTGCTTTTGATGGACCTTACCTGTTTTCCTAAAAAAAAGTCTTCTGCCAATCATATTTGGGCTAAAAAATCATTTCAAAACTCTTTCATTGTTCAGCTTTATGAGTAATGAAGACAACTTCCACAAGACTATGAAAAGAACATTACCCAATGAGAGTCTATTTGGAAAGACATCAGAAAATTGCTTACGAATGATGCAGACTATACCCTCCTCAAGTTCTCCTCTTTCTACCTCTGAAAGCATAGCATTTCTTTATACGTAATATATTTCACCATCTTACCTTGGAATATTAGGACCCGCTTCCTTCAAATATCAAAATAATTAATTAATGTTAGGATGGTCCTGACTACACAATACTGAAGGAATGGCCAATTTAGTAATAGAGGGCTAGCTGCAGGGCTAATGTCAGCACCATGCAAACCCTGGTATCTAAAAGTGGCCAATGGACTTGCCTAAGCGTACAATCACAGTCTACATCAATATATATACAATTGTTATGATTGGGGTTGGATGGACTGGATGCCCATTAAGGCACTGACACTTTAAAACGAAGTTGATCGCTTAGTTGATAATACATTTGAAAATGTACCGTATATACTCGTGTATAAGCCGACCCGTGTATAAGCCGACCCCCCTACTTTTGCCCCAAAACCTGGGAAAACCTATTGACTCGTGTATAAGCCGAGGGTGGACCCCAGCACAGGTATACAGCCCCCAGCAGTGTAGTATACAGCAGCCTCCCCAGTGGTAATATACAGCAGTCTCCCCCTGTGGTAGTATACAGCAGTCTCCCCCTGTGGTAGTATACAGCAGTCTCCCCCTGTGATAGTATACAGCAGTCTCCCCCTGTGGTAGTATACAGCAGTCTCCCCCTGTGGTAGTATACAGCAGTCTCCCTCTGCGGTAGTATACAGCAGCCTCCCCTGTGGTAGTAAACAGCAGCCTCCCCCTGTGGTAGTATACAGCAGTCTCCCCCTGTGGTAGTATACAGCAGCCTTCCCCTGTGGTAGTATACAGCAGCCTTCCCCTGTGGTAGTATACAGCAGTCTCCCCCTGTGGTAGTATACAGCAGCCTTCCCCTGTGGTAGTATACAGCAGCCCCCCCCTGTGGTAGTATACAGCAGCCTCCCCTGTGGTAGTATACAGCAGCCTCCCCCTGTGGTAGTATACAGCAGCCTCCCCAGTGGTAGTATACAGCAGCCTCCCTAGTGGTTTATACAGGCCCCTGCTCTCCCCCCCCCATGGTATATACAGACCCCCGCTCCCCCCCCGATGTATATACAGACCCCCGCTCCCCCCCTCGTGGTATATACAGGCCCCCACTCCCCCCAGTAGTATATACAGGCCCCCACTCCCCCCAGTAGTATATACAGGCCCCCACTCCCCCCAGTAGTATATACAGACCCCCGCTCCCCCCCTCGTGGTATATACAGGCCCCCACTCCCCCCAGTAGTATATACAGACCCCCGCTCCCCCCCTCGTGGTATATACAGGCCCCACTCCCCCAGTAGTATATACAGGCCCCCCGCGGTAAATACAGGCCCCCCCATGGTATATACATGCCCCCGGTAGATGCCGCACACCTGTAAAAGAATCACTTTCATACTTACCCTCCTCACTGTCATCGCGCGTCCTCCATCCAGTCTCCTTCCTGCTTCTACCCGGTCATGTGACCGCGCAGAAACAATGACGTCATTGTGGATGCGCCGGCCGCCTGGTAGAAGCGGGAATGAGACCGGAGGAGCGCGATGACAGTGAGGAGGGTAAGTATGAAAGCCATTCTTTTACAGGTGTGCGGCATCTACCGGGGGCATGTATATACCACGGGGGGGGCCTGTATTTACCGCGGGGGGCCTGTATATACTACTGGGGGAGTGGGGGCCTGTATATTCCACGAGGGGGGGGAGCGGGGGTCTGTATATACAACGGGGGGAGAGCGGGGGTCTGTATTTACCACGGCGGGGGGAGGGCAATGTAATATGCACAGCTCCCCCTGCCGCTGATGGACAGGGGGATGCCGTGCATATTGCATTGCACTAATGAGCGGCCCCACGTGACGGGCGCTCATATTACAGCCTCCCCCGCCTGCTCCAGCCCCCGGACACCGGCCCCCCCACCACTCAGCCGTATAGTGACTCATGTATAAGCCGAGGGGGGGACTTTTCAGCACATTTTTTGTGCTGAAAAACTCGGCTTATACACGAGTATATACGGTAACTATTTTACATAAATCCTTTACATGTTAAAAGACAAATAACAACTAAATTGATCAATAGCATTTAGTGGCAACCATTGAGATATTCACATAAAATGTTTTTTCCACATGTTTGTATCAAGAATCAAAAACATATACATTGTTAAACAGCAGGTGAAATAAGTAGTGAACACTTCACCAATTATCGAAGTAAATATATGTCTAAAGGTGCTATTAACATGAATTTATCACCAGATGTTGGTGACAACCCATGCAATTCACTCAGACAAAGAAATCAAACCGTAAATGTCCCTACATTTAGTGATGTATAATTATGAGAATTGACCCTAGGAAAAAGCATTGAACACACTTACTGAAATTTATTTAATACTTTGTACAAAAGTGTTTGTTGGTGATTTAAAATACCTCCTGTATGGAGACACTAGTCGCCTGCATTGCTCAGGTGGGAATTTGGCCCATTCTTCCACACAAGCACTCTTCAAATCCTGCAGGTCCCGTGGATCCTTCTATGAACTCTGAGCCTATCACCTTATCCAACCTCTCAATGCCTTTTATCCCATATAATAATCTATTTACCACCTCTGAACTGACCATCCTGCCCAGGGGCTTGTTTAATGTTTAACCCTTTCACTCCCAGACAATAACTATTTTTATTTTTCCAGCCATATAGCAATATGAGTGATTGTTTTTTTGCAGGACAAGTTGAACATTTGAATGACATCATTCATCCTTCCATACACTGTGATGGAAAATGGGAAACAAATTCCAAGTGGGGTGAAATTGCAAAAAAGTGGCAAAACTAAAGGTTTCTTTTTTTTAAGTGGTGAAAAAATACAGAAATTTGTCCCAAAAGGTTTCACTCTTGTCATCATTTTCCGAGACCTGTAACATTATTTTTTTTTAGATCTGGGGTTGTGTGAGGACTTATTTTTTGCACCCCGAGCTAACGTTTTTAATGATACTATTTTAGAGTAGATACGATGTTTTGATCGCCCTTTATTTCATTATTGCAATGTTGTGGTGACCCAAAAAAACCTAATTAATATTTTTATTGTTAATATTTTATACAAAGTTTACCATCAGTATTATTTATGGATATTATGCAAGATTGAATTTTAAACTCGGCGATACCAAATATGTATGTGTGTATATATATATATATATACTAGATGGCGGCCGATTTAAAGAATCGGGTAGTCTAGAATCCATATATAGTTACTTACTAATGTAGGGGAGTCCGGGGAATGATTGTGTTATAGGTGTGTGGGTAGCAGAGTATACGTGGCTATGGTTAGCAGTGAGTGCGGTGGCTCAGATGTTAGCAAGTGAGTGCCGGTGTCTGAGTCGGTTAGCTGTGATGCGGTGGTCTAGTGTTAGGTGGAATGCGGTGGCTCAGTGATTGTGTGTAGTGCGGTGGCTCAGTGGGTAGCAGGTATGACGGTGGCTCAGTGGTTAGCAGTGAGTGCGTGTGCTCAGTGGTTAGCAGTGAGTGCGTGTGTGAGATGGTTCAGCACAGTGGTGCTGGGGTCAGGTGGGAGGGCAGCGCGTGCGGTGCTCAGTGGTAGCGCTAGGCGGTGGCCAGAGTGGTCAGCACCACTTACAGACATCAACACACACAACACAGTCCGCTATGTAGCTCAGACCTGGATTTCCCGCCGGCTGGATGAGTTGACAGTGGCCTCAGAGACTGGATCATATGGCGTTGGGAAGTTTGGAGCTTCTTGGACGGTATGGATCAGTAGTTTGGGGTGCGAATGCGACAGTCTAGGCGGCTGTGCAGGGCGGTGGTAAGTATAGCGAAGGTGTGGAGGTGTATGTGTGCGGACAAGGGGAAGTGGGACAAAGTGGAGGAAGTGACCTACATACATACATATAACACACAAGTCTACATTGCATAGGAGGTGAGAGGCGGGCTGAGGGGTGAGGAGGGCACGTGAGGTCAGGCGGAGCTGGAGCGGTGAGTGAGAGGTGCGACAGGGAGGCTGGACGGTTGGAGAGTGATGGACAGGGAGGCTTGGAGGGAGAGGACAGGGTGAGCTGGAGGGCAATGGACCAGGGAGGTTGGGAGGGCAGGACAGGGGAGTGGATGCAGAACAGGGAGGCTAGGAGGGCGATGACAGGGGGCCTGGAGGTCAGAGTGATAGGGAGTGGAGGGGGAGGTGGAGGCTGGTGGCAGAGGACAGGGGAGTGAGGGAGAGGACAGGGGACAGGGAAGTGAGGTGAAGGGGAGGGAGAGGTGGAGGGGACAGCTGAGAGAGGCATAGAGTGATGAGCGAGCAAGTGCGTGATATGGGAGGGGTGGAGGAGAGAGGAGCTGGGGAGAGGGAGCTGGAGGGGTGAGCGAGGGGTGAGGAGAGCGGAGGTGGAGGGGAGAGCGGAGGGTGGAGGGAAGGGGAGGCTGGAGGGGGAGGGGGAGGGGAGAGGCTGGAGGGAGAGGCAGGGGAGGGGAGGGCGGAGAGGACAGAGGGAGGCTGGAGGCAGAGGCAGGAGGCTGGAGGGCAGAGGACTGGAGGGGGAGGGAGGCTGGACGGGAGGCGGAGGTGGAGGGAGGCTAGGCGGAGAGGCGGAGGCTGGAGTGGACCGAGGAAGAGCGGAGCTGAGGAGGGCAGAGGACAGTGGAGAGGCTGGAGGGAGAGAGCGGAGGTGGGAGTGAGAGGCGGGAGGGGAGAGGCGGAGGGGAGAGGTGGGGGGAGGAGGCTGGAGGGGAGAGCATGAGGGTGAGAGCAGAGGCTGGAGGGAGAGAGGGCTGGAGGGGAGAGAGAGGCTGGAGGGTAGAGCGGAGGTGGAGGGTAGTAGCGAGAGGTGAGGGGAAGATGGAGGTAGAGCAGGGCTGGGGAGAGAGCAGGGCTGGGGGGAGGCGAGGCTGAGGGTAGAGCGAGGTGGAGGGCAGGGACGGGAGGCTGGAGGCAGGGACAGTGGAGCGGAGTGGCAGAGGCTGGAGGGAAGCAGGAGGCTGGGGGTGACAGGAGGCTGGAGGGCAGAGGCAGGGGAGGGCATAGGCAAGGCAGGAGTGGAGGCGGGGGGGCTGGAGGGTAGAGGAGTGGAGGGGAGAGACAGGGGTGGGAGAGGGGGCTGGAGGGGAGGCGGGAGGAGAGCGGAGGCGGGAGTGGAGAGCGAGGGGCAACGGAGGTGGAGGAGAGGCTGGAGCGAGACAGAGGCTGGGAGAGGTGAGGAGGGCTGGAGGGGAGGCGAGGCTGGTGATCGAGGCTGATGGCGAGGAGAGAGGCTGGAGGGCGCGAGGGAGGGACGGTGGAGGGCAGAGGGAGGGGAGGCGGAGGGCGAGGAGAGGGAGGCTGGAGGCAGAGAGGGAGGTGGAGAGCGAGGAGGGTGTGAGTGTGGGAGCAAGGAGGGGAGTGGGCAGAGGGAAGGGAGCTGGAGCAATGACAGGAGGCTGGATGGCAAGGACAGGGGAGGGGGGGGAGACAGGGAGGGCGGAGGGAGGGGAGGCTGGAGGGGAGAGGGAGGCTGGAGGGGAGAGGGAGGCTGGAGGGGGAGGAGGGAGGCAGGGGAGGGGAGGCGGAGGCGGAGGGTGGAGAGCGGAGGCTGGAGGGGAGAGCGAGGCGGAGAGGGAGGCGGAGGGCAGGGGAGGGAGAGGCTGGAGGGAAGCAGGGGGCTGGAGGGCGAGACAGAGGGCGGAGGGCGGAGGCTGGAGGGGAGAGCGGAGGCTGGAGGGGAGAGCGGAGGCTGGAGGGGAGAGCGGAGACAGGGAGGCGGAGGCTGGAGGGGAGAGCGGAGGCTGGAGGGAGAGCGGAGGCTGGAGGGGAGAGGCTGGAGGGAGGGGGAGGGGAGAGGTGAGGGAGGGGGAGGGGAGGAGGCTGGAGGGGAGAGGGCTGGAGGGCGGAGGCTGGAGGGGAGAGCGGAGGCTGGAGAGGGAGGGAGGGAGAGGCGGAGGGAGGGAGAGGAGGGAGAGGGAGGCTGGAGGGAGAGGGCTGGAGGCGGAGAGAGCGGAGGCGGAGGGGAGGCGGAGGAGGAGAGCGGAGGAGAGTGGAGGGAGAGAGGCGGAGGGGAGAGCGAGGCTGGAGGAGGCGAGGCTGGAGGGGAGAGCGACGAGAGTGGAGGGGATAGCGGGCTGGAGGGGAGGAGACGGGTGGCTGGAGGGGAGGCTGGAGGGGAGAGAGCGGAGGGCTGGAGGGTGAGGAGGGAGGCTGGAGGGGAGAGGGGAGGCTGGAGGGAGGCGAGGCTGGAGGGGAGAGGGAGGCTGAGGAGGGGAGGAGCTGGAGGAAGCGGAGGGAGAGGCAGAGGGGAGGGGAGCAGAGGCTGGAGGGGAGAGCGGAGGCTGAGGGAGGCGGAGGGGAGTGGAGAGACGGAGGGTGGAGGGGAGAGGCTGGGAGGGGACGGAGCGAGTGAGAGCGGAGGCGAGGTGGAGGGGAGAGGCTGGAGGGGAGAGCAGAGGCTGGAGGGGGAGGCTGGAGGGAGAGGCTGGAGGGGGAGCAGAGGGAGGCTAGGGCGAGGCTGGAGGGAGAGCGAGAGGCTGGAGGGAGAGCGAGGGGAGGGGAGGCGGAGGAGAGGCTGGAGGGGAGAGCGGAGGTGGAGGGCAGAGGCTGGAGGGGAGAGCGAGGTGGGAGGGGGAGCGGAGGCTGGAGGAGAGCGGAGGCTGGAGGGTGAGAGTGGAGGCTGGAGGGCGGAGAGGCGGAGGGGAGAGCGGAGGCGGAGGGGAGGGCAGAGGCATGGAGGGGAGGCGGAGGGGGAGAGGGAGGCTGAGGGAGAGCGGAGAGGCTGGAGGGGAGAAGGAGGGGAGGTGGGAGGGGAGGAGCGGAGGCGGAGGGGAGAGCGGAGGCTGGAGGGGAGAGGCTGGAGGGGAGCGGGGTAGAGCGTGGAGGGCGGAGGGAGAGGGAGAGGCGGTAGGAGGGAGGGGAGAGGCTGGAGGGGAGAGCGGAGGCTGGAGGGGAGAGCGGAGGCTGGAGGGGGAGGCTGGAGGGGGAGAGCGGAGGCTGGAGGGGAGAGCGGAGGCTGGAGGGGGAGAGCGGAGGCTGGAGGGGAGAGGGGTGGAGGGGGAGCGGAGGCTGGAGGGGAGAGCGGAGGCTGGAGGGCGGAGGCTGAGGGGAGAGGGAGGCTGGAGGGGAGAGTGGAGGCGGGAGGGGAGAGCGGAGGCGGGAGGGGAGGCTGGAGAGGCTGGGGAGGCTGGAGAGGCTGGGGAGGCTGGAGAGCAGGGGAGGCTGGAGAGCAGGGGAGGCTGGAGAGCAGGGGAGGCTGGAGGGGAGGCTGAAGAGGCTGGAGAGGCAGGGGAGGCTGGAGAGGCAGGGGAGGCTGTAGAGGCAGGGGAGGCTGGAGAGCAGGGGAGGCTGGAGGGCAGGGGAGGCTGGAGGGCAGGGGAGGCTGGAGGTCATGGGAGGCTGGAGGGCATGGGAGGCTGGAGGGCAGAGGCGTAGCTGGGTGGGTGCAGACTCACCGCGGGCCGGCCGGCGTGCGGCTGGTGTAGGAGGAGAGGAGGGGCGGCCAGAAGTGCAGGACAGGAAGTCCCGTCCTCCCTCCTCTCCGGGCGCGCGGCGGGCGGCTGGCAGCACGGGGTCCCCCAGGGGGTGGGGGCAATGGGCCCCTCATGGCTTGGGGCACGGGGCGCTCGGCCCCCTGCCCCCCGCTAGGTACGGTGGTGGGTGGAGGGGAGAGGCTGGAGGGCGGACGGAAGTTCCGAGAGCGGAACATTCCTCCGCCGCTCCTTGTAGCCGGGGGACCGCGCAGTGGTGACACATCAGGAGCATGGGTCGAGACCATCACGGAAGTAATATTCCGGAAGTGACCTTCGGCTTTTATTATATAGGATATATAGTATATTATTTGTTTGTTTGTTTTTAATAGGGCAAAAGGGAGGAGATATGGATAATTGTATTTTTTTAATATTGTCGCAAATTTTTTTTCTTGCTGGATTTGATAGTCTTCTTGGGCTGGTTTCACACTGCAGTTTTTTCCCTGATCAGGTTCCATCTAGTTTGTGTAGCAAAACTCGGAGAGGAACTTGCAGAGAAAAGCTATTATTGAAAGATTGACACCTGTTCTGGGTTTTGAAGGCACTCCTGGTTTTGGCATGCAAACAGAATGGAACCTGATCAGGAAAAAAACTGCAGTGTGAAACCAGCCTTAGGAGAGTTGAAACTGCGATTGGCTAATCACTTGTGCATCAGCACTGCTTTGTATAGCAGAAATCAGGAACTCCTATGGAAGTCCACCATGGGCTGGTGTTCTTAGAAGGAATTGTAATTAGAAATGAGCATAATCTGTTTGGGGCTGGAATTCGGGTGCTTATCATTCCCAAACTACTGTAGTGAGCACTGCTGAGGTTGGGTACAATTGGTGATTGGCCCAGTGCGAGCCGTGAGCAGTGTTTGATTGGCTTGCACTTGGGGTAAAAGCATAGTTTTTGGGTTGTAGTATGTGTGTGTCCAAAAAAAATATCCCTGCTTCCCACCTCCGAAACTGTTTTGCTTGTGGCTGGCTGAATGTGGGCAGAGAGCTGATCTGCCAATCAGTGATTTCCAATGAAGTTTGGGTCACAGTCACCAACAGTGCACCAAAAGTCCGGCAGCACCGCCTGAACCCAAACTTCCATGGGTCAGCTAATCTCTAAACATAATGACAGGCACACAAACCATTAGCACACTGTGATTTCATAAAATCAGCAATGACGTGCTGGAAAAGATGTGGGCTCAGTATGTCAGTCCGCATTAAAGGCAGGGACACGGCCGATGATGTAAATATACGTCATTGACCATGACGGGGTTAATTTGCTTAGATGTAGCAGTACTTCTTTTGTTAGTTATATTGGGTGGTGAACTTTGATTTCTGCCTTGCTGAATGATCCCTGGCATGGCAGTTTATTGGCGAACCTGGATGCGAAGCAGTGGCATAACTACCGGCATAGCAGCCGTAGCGGTCGCTTTGGGGCCCGGCGCTAGTGGGGGGCCCGGACCCAGCGCCGCTACGCAGCCGCTGCTATACCGGCAGCTGCGCCTGCGATACATACAGGGGCGGACTGGCCCAGCGGGCCCCGACACTTTGGGACCACGCCCACTAAGCCCCGCCCCCATACCCCCTGGGTGCTGTAGGGGGGGCCCGGACGGAAAGGGGGGGCCCATTGGTCCCCTGAGTGCCCCCACATGTCATACAAAGGGGCCCCTGACCGCTGCCCCCACACGCTATCCTCGGGGCCCCCAGACCGCCTGCCCCGGGGAGCCGCTCCATCTAGACACTGCGGGCACGTCCTGGTTCAGTGCCCTGGCCCTGAGCCGTAGCCTGCACCCGCGGCCTCTCTGCAGTCCTGGCGGCTGAGGCTGCACCATCCACCTGGTGCGCTCCTCCTCGCAGCAGCCCGGACCCTCGTGCGGCCAGCCCGGCTCGCCCCCGCCAAGACGCCACCGGTAAGTGCGTTGCCGGCGCTCCCGCTCTCCACATCTCCCCACCACCGCTGCAGGTCCCGACCGCGGCCTGTACAGCCCCACTCCTGGGCCCTGTGGCGGTGCCTGGCCCCCCCCACGGCACTGCATAGCCGCGGGCTGCGGGGGACAGACGGTGCTACCCACGGAGCCCACCGCAGCCTGACTAAAGTTGAGGACACAGTGGGGCCAGCAGCACTACCCTCGGGTCCCTCCACAGCGGCGCGGGGCTGTAGACTGAGCAGGGATCAGCGATGCCGCATGCAGTGCCCTGCCTCCGTCGGTCCCCCAGCCTGATGCTCCACAGCAATCCTTGGCCTGCCACAGCCTGCTGACTGTTCAAAGGTGCCCATCTCCTACACCATTACCTTGGGCCCCTGACCACCTGGTCTCATCTGACCCCCTGCTGCATGGAAACACCCTGCCCTTACTCACCCTGTCCTCACACACTCACCCTGCACTCACACTCTCCTTGTGCTCACACTCACCCAGCGCTCACACTCGCCCAGCGCTCACACTCACCCTGCCCTCACACTCACCCTGCCCTCACACTCACCCTGCCCTCCCACACCCTGCCCTCGCACACCCTGCCCTCATACTCACCCTGCCCTCGCACACCCTGCCCTCGCACACCCTGCCCTCACACTCACCCTGCCCTCGCACACCCTGCCTTCACACTCACCCTGCCCTCGCACTCACCCTGCCCTCGCACACCCTGCCCTCACACTCACCCTGCCCTCACACTCACCCTGCCCTCACACACCCTGCCTCCACTCACCCTGCCCTCACACTCACCCTGCCCTTACAGACCCTGCCCTCACAGCTGCTGCGTCCCCCCGCTCTCCATTACCGGCGGGCAGTCGCGCTGATCTGCCTGTCATGTGGGCTGTAACCAGCGCCGCTCTATTTCCTGTATTGCCGGCTACAGCGTCACACTACATGACAGGCTGTGGCTGCGATCAGCGCGACTGCCTGCTGCAGGTAATGGAGAGTGGGGGGCCTGTATATACCACCACCAGGGGCCCTGTATACCACCACCAGGGGCCCTGTATACCACCACCAGGGGCCTGTATATACCACCACTGGGGCCTGTATATACCACCACTGCGGAGGCTGCTGTAATACTGCTGGGACCTGTATATACTACTGAGGAGGCTGCTGTATACCACTGGGGCTGCTGTAGTACTGCTGGGGCCTGTATATACCACTGGGGAGGCTGCTGTATACCACTGGGGCTGCTGTAATACTGCTGGGGCCTGTATATACCACTGGGGAGGCTGCTGTATACCACTGGGGCTGCTGTAATACTGCTGGGGCCTGTATATACCACTGGGGAGGCTGCTGTATACCACTGGGGCTGCTGTAATACTGCTGGGGCCTGTATATACCACTGGGGAGGCTGCTGTATACCACTGGGGCTGCTGTAATACTAATGGGGCCTGTATATACCACTGAGGAGGCTGCTGTATACCACTGGGGCTGCTGTAATACTGCTGGGGCCTGTATATACCACTGGGGAGGCTGCAGTATACCACTGGGGCTGCTGTATATACTGCTGGGGCCTGTAAGGGTGTGTGTCTTGAAGGGGCGTGTCATTGGGGGGGGCGTGTCTTGGAGGGGGCATGTCATTGGGGGGGGTGTCTTGGAGGGGGCCCCGTTCAAAAGTTTGCTATGGGGCCCTGCCAGTTCTAGTTACGCCCCTGATGCGAAGTATATATTTTTGACCTCTATATTTATATTTCTATGCTCATCTTTTAAGCCGCTGATGTCATCAGATTATTTCTTTTTGGCATTAATATAATTATATATGCATTTTTTTTACATGGGGCTTTACTTACCATGCAGTTGTAATACTTTAACAGACTGTTAATTACAGTTAAGCAAATGGATTCTAAACTCATTGATCTAGCTTCAAATTTTCCCAAAGTGTGGATTCTAACAAATTCTAATTTTTAGGGGTAAAATTTGAGTGAGTTTAGCAAAATAGCAACCAGCATGGATTCTGAGGATAGGAAAATGTTAAAAGAACAATAAATTATTTTACTCACCTCTACTAGACGCATCCCAACCTCCGCCCGATTCTCCATTGTTCACCTTTTTCTCTTCATCCTCCTTTTACTTATGATTCTTCCAGTGGTGCTAGTGCTGCATAGGCCCCACATTGTCACGTGTGACTTGAAACTAGTTTTATTTATTTAACTTACATATCTACCACCATTAATTCCACAGCACACAGCACTTTACAGACATGATTAGTGATGAGCGAGTAGCAAAATATTCGCACTCACCATACTCGAAATGAGGAGTTTTTAATACTCGCATATTTGTCCGAATAGTGAGTCTAATGTTAGTCAATTAATGATACGCTCTGCCCAAAAACTTCTGGCTATAAAACGAGTCTTTCCAAGACAGGGCGTGAGGGTGGGCTTTTCAACTACTTCAATGTCAAAAACACCTTGCTGTGCCCCTCAGAGAGAGCCTAACATTCAATCTGCTCTCCCTGAGGTGCCAGCTCACTTTGTGCCCTGAAGGGAGCTGTCAATTTGTGTCACATTGATAACGATTGACACTCACGAGCACTAGCGTTACTTACCGAGTAACGAGTACCGTGAACACCGTACTATCCATGCGAGTAGCGAATATTAACGAATACACTCTCTCATCCCTAGACATGATAACTAGTTTACCTATCACTATGTCTTTGGAGCATGGGAGGAAACTGGAGAATCCAGAGGAAACCAACACAAACATGGGAAGAACATACAAACTTCTTCAAGAAGTTTTCCCTGCAGGGATGGGGCCTAGTCAACCACAGCTCCTGCTAGAAGACTTGGAGGAATTGAAGATCGAGGTGGACAAGGGAAGGGGCGACAGACAGGTATGGGGGGTCTGAGGAGAGGGAAGTATAAGAATTTAAGTATATTTAACCCATTACTTGCCAAATTAGCAATTTTCAGCCTTGAAAATAGGTGTTTCGAAAGGTCTCTGGGTGGAAGAATATTTAATTAAAAATGACAATGACATGATTTCCTGTTTTGAAAACATTCATTTTACAAACACAACACAAAAAATTGGACCTAATTTAAAATCTTAGTTGCTAGATGCAAAAGATAAAGCGTCCCAAAGAAAGGACATTGGTAGATAAGGGTTAACCCCTTTCCTGGGTAAAGATTAGCACCAAAATCAAATCTACCTACTCCCTTGAGAGTATGTTGAAATTGAATTTTGGGATATTTGCTCAACCCTACTATTTATTATACTTGAGAACCATTATTCTAACTATCTGGTTAGATATATTTGTATTGTTCAGTAACAATGAAAAATGTAAATAACAAAGAAAATATGTAAATAATTCTGTATATGTTGTCACAAGTAGTTTTTTTTCTTATTGTGCATGTGATGGTCATTATTCAATTGCAAAAATATCAATTTACGATTTTTTAACTTGATATTTGTTTTACTTCTTGATTTCTTAGATCCATCCCGCTAACACAAACTACTGGCTAATGACATCTACCATTTTTTTTATGACAGTAAATATGACATGTACAGTCAGACCAACACCTTATATATATATAGATATACTTTCTAACAAGTTATAATTAAAGGGGTTGTTCTAGTACTGGACATTGCTCATGTCTCCCTCAGGTAAAATAAAAAAACCTACACTCATCTCCCATGCTGGAACTATTACAGCACTGCTGTTAATTCCCAGAGGGGTGTAAATGTTGAATGAGAAAGAGCATGAGCCTCAAGATTCTGGCTACCTGACACAAACGTAGCATTGAACTATATGTTATTTTGGCCTCAAAGCAAAATCAAACATCTAATGAATGACAGGACTAATACAGAAAATGATGGCTGAGAATTGACCACCTGAACCACCAACATATTGTCAGTAGGGATGAGCGAGTCCGTTAGTATTCGTGCTGTTATACTCGCAACGAGTAAGTATCGGTACTCGCTACTTGTTGCGAGTATAGCGAGTACGAATACTATGGCAGTGTATCTATAGATACACTGCGAAAGTAGTCTAAACATGAGTAAAAGTTGTTAAAATATAATTAACTTACATATTCACCTTTCGACGCCTGCAACAGGACCGGCAGAGAAGCCATCCGATTGCTGGAAAAAGACCTGTCACTACCAGCCAATCAGACCGCCGGTAGCGATCTGGCCAATCAGATGGCGCCACGTCACAACTACGTCATCGCTAGGGGCCACCTGATTGCCAGTTTGCAATGTCCTGATAGTACATCTAGGACCTTGCAGATCGCTACTGGCCATCTGATTGGCTGGTAGTGACAGGTCCTTTTCCAGCAATCGGATGGCTTCTCTGCCGGTCCCGGTGCAGGCGTCGATAGGTGAGTATGTAAGTTTATTATTTTTAACAACTTTTAATCCCTTTAGGCTACTTTCTTAGTGTATCTATAGATACACTGCGATAGTATTAGGACTACTCGCTACTCCCGAGTACACATAAGTACTCGGAGAGTAGCGGGTAGCCCGAATACCGCTAGTATTCGGCGAATACCGAATAGTAGCGAGTATACTCGCTCATCCCTAATTGTCAGTCCATTATTATTATGATGATTATTATTATTATTAATTTATAGAGCACCATTGATTTCATGGTGATGTACATATGAAAGGGTAACATACAAACAAGTTAAAATACAATGAACAAACTAACAGTGACAGACTGGTACAGAGAGCAGAGAGGACCCTGTCCTTGCAGGCTTACATTCTACAAAGCAATGGGGAGGGAAACAGTAGGATGTGTCTGCTCAGGTGGTAGTAGAGAGCCAGGTCCAGTGGTAGTGGAGTGCCGGGTCTAGTGGTGGTGGAGCATCAGGTCCGGTCGTGGTGAAGTGGCACCATGGTCATTGCAGGCTTTAGGCTGTTCTGAAGAGATGGGTTTTCAGAGGATAAGGGATGCTTGGGTGAAGTCTTGCAGGCGGTTAGATGAGGAACATACAATTGTGGAGGAAAGGAGGAGGTCTTGGGAGGATCGAAGATTACAAGTTGGATGATATTGGGAGATTAGTTCAGAGATATATTGGGGGTACAGATTATGGACGGCTTTGTAAGTTAATGTTAGTAGTTTGAATTGGATACGCTGGGAAATTGGGAGCCAGTGGAGGGATTTGTAGAGGGTAGAAATGGAGGAGCAGCGAGGAGAGAGGTGGATTAGTCAGGCAACAGAGTTAAGGACAGATTCGAGAGGTGCAAGAGCGTTAGCAGGGAGGTCACAGAGGAGAAGGTTGCAGTAGTCAAGACGGGCGATGATGAGGGCATGCACTAGTAGTTTAGTAGATTAAGGAAGGGACTGATTCTGGAAACGTCTTTCAGTTAGAGGTGGCAGGAGGTGGCAAGAGCTTGAATGTGTGGTCTGAAGGATAAGGCAGAGTCAAGGATCACTCCGAGGCAGCAAACTTTAGATACAGGGCAAAGTGTGAAATCATTTATTGTGATAGATCAGGTAAGAGAGGTGCGTGAGATGGATGAAAGATGATGAGTTCAGTTTTGTCTACATTTAGTTTAAGGAAGCGGGAGGAGAAGGAGGTTATGGCTGATAGACACTCTTGGATTCTGGACAGTAGAGAGGTGACGTCCGGGCCAGAGAAGTAGATCTGAGTGTCATCAGCATACAGGTGGTACTGGAATCCATGCGACTTTATGAGTTTTCCTAGGCAAAGGGTATAGATGGAAAAAAGAAGGGGTCCCAGGACAGAGCCTTGAGGGGCCCCAACAGAGATGGGAAAGGGTGAGGATGTAGTGTTGGAGTGGGAGACACTAAATGTGCAGTTGGAAAGGTAGGAGGAGATCCAGAAAAGGGCAAGGTCAGTGATACCAATGGAAGAGAGGATCTGTAATAGGAGGCAGTGGCTGACTGTATCGAATGCAGAGGACAGGTCAAGAAGGAGGAGGATGGAGAAGTGTCCATTAGTTTTGGCGGTAAGTATGTCGTTATTAATTTTGGTTAAGGTAATTTTGGTGGAGTGGTGGGGCGCAAGCCAGATTGAAGGTTGTCAAAGAGAGAGTTGGATGAGAGGTGGGATTAGAGTACAGTGTGGACATGCTTTTCAAGACGTTTGGAGGCGAACAGGAGCAGCGATATGGGGCGGTAGATGAATATGGAGGCCGGGTCGAGAGATGGCTTCTTCAAGACAGGTACAATTGTTTCATGTTTAAAAGCGGAAGGAAAGGTATCGGAGGTTAGTGATAGATTGAAGAGGTGGGTTAAGGCTTGTTTACGCATCGTGGTGAGGTTGGGGAGGAAGTGAGATGGGATGGGGTCCAATGCACAAGTGGTGAGGTGCGATTTGGAGAGGAGGTGTGGAAGTTCTCCTTCAGTAATGGAGGGGGGGAGGGTTAGTGAGGGAGGGGAGTGGTCTGATATACATAGGGATTGTGATGGTTGGGTAGCAAAGACTTGTCTGATCTGATCAATCTTGTTGATGAAGTGTGTTGCAAAGTCTTCTGCAGAGATACAAGAAGTAGGGGGGTGCAGAGGGGGGCAAAGGAGGGAGTTTAATGTGTTGAATAACTGCCTGGAGTTATGGGATAAAGAGGATATGAGGGTAATGAAGTAATTCTGCTTAGTGGTGGTGAGTGCTGACTTGAATTTGAGAAGTGTTTTTTGAATGCTGTCTAGTCTTCTTGCGAATGTGTTTTCTTCCAGTGCTGCTCAGCAACCCTAGACTCTTGCTGCAGCTTTTTAGTGGTGTCTGCGTGCCAGGGTTGTCTGTTGATTCGATGTGTTCTGCCATGAACAAGAGGGGCAAGAGCATCAATCGCTGCTGTGATTGTAGAGTTGTAGAAAGCAGGGGCGTTATCTATATCATGGAATGAGGACATGGAGGATAGTGGTAGAATACTGTCAGAGAGTATGTGAGTGTCAACGTGTGTGAGGTGTCTGCGAGGGTGTGCAAGTTGATGGACATGGGTGACAGGTGAGGAGGACAAGGATGAGCAGGTAAGTAGATGGTTGTCAGATAGGGGAGAGGGAAGTTGTGTGGTTAGTTAGAAGGCAGAGGCGGGTAAAGATGAGGTCTAGTGTATGTCCATTTGTGTGTGTGGCTGTGGAGGACCATTGAGAGAGGCCAAAGGGTGAAGCGAGTGACAGGAGTTTGGAGGCTGTTGGCTGGTTGGTATCAATGAGGATGTTGAACTCACCCATGGTGATGGTGACAATGTCAACAAAGAGAAAGTGAAGAAGCCAGATGGAGAATTGGTCAAAGAACGCAGTGGTACAGCCTGGTGGTCAATAAATGATGGTCACTTGGAAGTTTGATGGAGAGTAGATACGGACAGAGTGCACTTCAAAGAATGAGAGGATAAGGGGGGAAGGAGGAGGAATTGGGTTGAAAGTGCAGTTGCTAGAAAGGAGAAGACCCACTCCTCCACCATGTTTGTTGCCAGTGTGAGATGTGTGGGAGAAATGAAGTCTGCCATGGCACAGCGTAGCAGGGGAGGCCATGTCGGAGAGTGTCAGCCATGTTTCTGAGAAGCCCAGGAAGGATAGTCCATGAGAGGTAAAAAGGTCAAGAATGAAGTGGAGTTTATTACAGATGGAACCGGCATTCCAGAGCACTCCATAGAGGGGGTCAGGGGAATGGGTTTCATATTTAGAAGATTGCAGCTGTTTCTTGCAGGTGTGGGGTGAAAGGACAGAGGAATAGTGGGGAATGTTAGCTGCGGAGGTCTTGGGTTGGGAGATATGTCACTGGCTGTTAGGAGAAGCAAAGAGAGAGCAAGCAGGTGGGAGAATGAAAGTAGTTGGCTTGTTTTGTGTTTCTGAAGGAGAGTAGTGAGATTGAGGAGCAGGTCTGCTGAAGAGCTCAGGTGGGGAGGTAGGAGCAATGGTGAGATAAATATTTGTGTTGGGAGAGATGGAGTTTGGGGGTAGAGGAAGAGGGTAAGGATTAGTGAAGAATTTACTGTTAGGGCATAGGTAAGCATGGTGGAAGTGTTAGTTGAAAGTAAAGTAAGAAAGACAGTTAGCAGATGGCTATATCTTGTACCTTCTGGTTACTTCTGCCTTATTTCTGGGATATTTCTGAACACTTAAGAGACACTTGAGGTGACACGGAGGAGACCACGGTCTAGGAGACCACCAGGTATCATTTAAATACAGTTATGAGAGCCCAGAAAGTGATTTCAGCTGACCAGAGGGGAGGGGCAGGAGGGGTGTATGTTACACAAAACAGGCAGGGTGAGTTAACTAACAGGAAAGAGGACACAATTTAGCCAATTAAACAGCAGGGAGGCAGGCCAATACCATAGAGGCAGATGTTAAACATTTTGTGCAGATCAAAGACATGCAAAATGAGAATCAGAAGTGGATTAGGTCAGAAAATTTCCAGTTTGCAGCATAGCATAATATATGATTAGATTCACAGCTCAGCAGGCAGTATCTCAGAGGATAAGATTAGATACATGAGTTTTCAGATAGCAAGTCATACCTGTGGATAAGAAGAATTGATGGATGAAATGAGAATGCAGACCATGTAATACAGAATTACATTTTCTGGGATATTTCTGAACACTTGAGAGACACTTGAGGGGACATGGAGGAGACCACGATCCAGGAGACCACCAGATATCATTTAAATACAGTTTATAAACATATAAATACTGTCCATAAACATATCCTCTTGTTGACAATCATCCAACCCCATTATTCAACGTTCACAACTATAGGGAACAACTCAAATAATGTTAAATTCATAATATGGCTAATTTGATGCCAACTATGAGATCAAGTATTTCTATTCCACCTGATGCCTAAAATGGTCCTCAAGACCATCGCTGCTGACTGTATTTGTGAAAATACTCAGATCTTTGCTAGA